>OY759161.1:11866526-11915662 GCA_963662125.1 Diplazon laetatorius | reverse complement strand
CTACTCACTCCTACTCACTCCTACTCACTCGTACTCACTCCCCCCCTCCCCCCCCGGGCCCCTCGCGCTCCTGCCAGGCCGTCCACCCACCCCGGCGCCACCCCCGGGTGCCCGGCCGAGCTTGCAGAACACTCGGTACTCTCGTCCACGGAGAGTGTTGGCCAAACGCGGACGGGATACACTCGCTAACCCCCCGGTTGCAACCCTTATTATTTTTGCCGCGTATGTCTCACTCACTCTCTCTCTCTCTCGCACTCTCACGCACACGCACAAACACGCATAGCGGATGTAGCGGTTTTCGAAAAAAAATTTGTCTATAGCACGTGCTCGGGGGGCCCCGGGAGTTGTTTTTTTTTTTTTTTTTTTTTTTTTTGTTAAACAGAACCGGAGGGAAAACAACAACGGAAAAATAATATAACCTCGAAGCTCTTCGTGTGTAATCACGACGAGGAGAGAGAGAGAGAGAGATGGGATTGAAAAATAAATAAATAAACAAAACAAATAAAAAAATAAGAAGAAGGAGAACAACAACGACAAATAAGATGGAGGTGTGAAAAAAAAAAAAAAAAAAATTGCGAGTATCTCGCAACGCGTATCCTACGTTCGAGGTTATCACCGGAACGGAAACGTGTGTGTGTGTGTGTGTGTGTGTGTGTGACCTGACCTGCGACACGGATTCACCTCACTGGGAATTTATTTTCGGGACCGTACGAGACAGGGTGGCGCGTGTGTGTGGGTGATGTCGCGTCGAGGAATTTCGAAGGCTTACGAAAGATTGAAAAAATTAACAGTTTTGTAACAATGGAATAAAATAATAATTCGAGGAATAATAATAATAGTAATAATAATAATAATAATAATAATAATAATTGTGAAGCGCCAGCTTGTGGCGAAGGTACGTACGATTGAAAGGATCAAAGTTGTAAAATCTGGGAGAATAGAGGCGCGGGGAGGGGGTGCTGCTCTCGGTCGACCGTGCCGCTTCGGCTGTGACGGACGACACGCGATATAACGGAGAAGAAGAAAATAAATAAATAAAGGATAAAATAATAATAATAATAATAATAATAATAATACTAATAAATACACACAACGTTTAGGACGCGAGAGGCGAGAGGCGCGGGCTCACGCGATATATTCGAAAACATTGGCGAGAAAGAGAGAGAGAAAGAGAGAGAGAGAGAGAGAGAGAGAGAGAGAGAGAGAGGGAGAGAGAGAATGGGTGACAACCGTGTAAGAGAGTGAGAGAAAGATAAAGAGATAGAGTGAGAGACACACCGTCTCAACGGAGATTCGGAGGAAACAAAAAAAAAAAAAAAAACAATTTTCGAGATAATAATGTCAGTGATGGATCATTGTGGACCCGAAGGGTCGCGATATTTCACCGAATCTTAAAAAAAAAACAAAAAAAAAAAAAAAAAGAAATAAAAGAAACGTTGATTGAAAAATTCTTAAACGACAATCGTATAACAATAAAAATACGTGTGGGAGGGATTAAAAAAAATTCAATAAACCACGGTGTGTCGTGTCAGAAACGTCAGAATCGTGATAAACGAAATTTTCCTTTGTTTAAACTATTTGTTCATTATTTAAAAAAAATAAAAAATAAATAAATAGAAAAAAAAACACAAAAGTAATAAAATTCATCATTTTATCTTTGTTATCCGGACTGTTTATTATTTAAAATATAAAATTAAAAAAAAAAAACAAACAAACAAATCACAACAACAAAATAATAACAAAAATAATAAAAAATCATTATTCAATCTCTGTTATTCGGAGATTCCGTCGTGAAATTTTGTTTCGATCATCGGGTCACAATCACCGTACGGAAGTGAGTGACGAGAGTGTGAGGATAGAGGAGGGGGGGGGGGTTACGATTATATACGTGCGAGGCATTTAACGTGGCTGATCATTGGACATGTAAGTATATACCATAACGATAACAATGTATGTGTTGGGACGGTGATAAGGGCCGAGGGTGGGGGGATGCGCGCGTTTGTTATGGGGACAAGGGTTCGGACAAATGGGCTGGCGGGGGAGGGGGAGAGGATGTAAGAAATGCGAAGTCCGTCGAAGACTCGAAGTCACGAGCGTCTCGCTGGAAACAGTGACAGACACAGATGAAGAAAGAGATATAGCGATGAGGGTGGTAACGAACCGAGCGAGTGTGAGACGAGAAAGGGTCGCGTTGAAGGGTCGCGAGAACTGGCAAAGGCGGGACGAAAGAATCCCGACGACGACGAATGCATGGCCTTATATTCCGCCCTTACCACTCCGAACTAACGGTTTCACTATCGACCCCCCCCCCCCTATATACCTCACTCCGATAAGACGAAATGAAATAATGGATGAGATAGAAGCCGGTAGAGACAAAAGGGAGAGGAAGAGCTATGCGTCCCCGGGGACTTCATTAATGGACTACTGTATTAAGCATTGATCGAACGACTCTTAACTCCTCGACTGAGGGGGCGGGGGGGGGATTTCTGTTGGGAGTGTATTCACGTACCTACGGCAGACCTTATATATACCTTATATAAATATATATATGTACATATATGTGTGTTTGTGTCTTCTTCTTCTCTCTCTCTCTCTCTCTCTCTCTCTCTCTCTCTCTCTCTCTCTCTCTCTCTCTCTCTCATCTTTATCATTCGGTTGTCTCTTTTTATTTTTTTTTTCTTGTGTGTATATGTTCCACTGTTGAAACCGTTGATGCAGAAGAGGAACCAAAAGCTCGGCGCAAGGAGAAACGAGTTATTCCGGTACACTCGTCTCTCGTCCAAATCGATCAACCCCCTTTCCCCCATAGCTTGATGCAGCACACCCGTGGTGGCTGCATATATATATATATGTATATATGTATGTATGTATATATACATATGTATATGAGTGTGGGGGTGTGTATATATATATATATATATATATATATATGTAAAAGCATGTAGCTGGAGACCGTGTCGTCGCGTAGGACGGGGAGACCGAATTCATTCTGTTTGAATGCACCCTTGGCGTAGCTCTCGCTCTCCCTCCCTCTCTCTCTCTCTCTCTCTCTCTCTCTCTCTCTCTCTGTCTATCGGTTGCTCTGACTACGACTTTTCGGTATAACGGAGAACCTGGAGAGCGCGGTCTCCCGCGACTACGTACACGACCTCCCACATAAGAAACTTTTTGCATCGAGTTTTCAACTGGCCGAGTGACTTAACCCTTTCACATAACTTTGTCGCAAATGAATTTATATATATATATATATCTGTATGTATAGATTCGTTTGGGTTATATATACATATATTTATGTATTCATATGGGAATATATATGTCTATGTATTTTCCAATGAGTTATAAATTGTTTTTTTTTATTGATAAACGGTGTATGAGATAATTTTCTTATTTTATCTGTTATGAGTTTTTTTTTTAAATTTATTTTGATGTTCGTTAATATTAGGAGATAAATTAGCCTGATGAGCAGTTATGAGATGCGTGAGGCACGTTGGAAAATATCGTATTTCGATGGACTGATTTTTTATCATTTGAATTTGCAAAAAAGATAATTTATTTTTTTCGCTTCCAAGGAAACATCGATTTTCATTGTATAATAATCTTTTTTGAATAATTTTTTTTGAATTAATTTTCTTTTTGGTATGGAAAGATTTGCATATGGAAGGTATTCGAATTATCGTGAACTAAGAAAGTTAAAAAAAAAAAAAATGTATCGTAGGATTATTGATAATTGTGAATTGTTGTTTTACTATAATATTTTTTTTATTTCACCAAAGTTGAGAAATTTTTTGAGAAAAAAATGGTTGGCAGCATCGAGTCATCTACGAGTTGCATTGAAATGCAATGAATGCCATGAGTTGCAACTGGAAGATGATGATAAAAAAACGAATATGGAAAAAAAAAAATTGTTTGCCGAATGAAAGTACGTAGACCGGAAACTGGAGTGGCTCGTGGGCGTTGCGTCGGCCATAAATCCATCGAGTCTGACAATTTCTGATGTCGATCCCTACGACTTGACCACCGGACTAAACTTGTTGTTCACAACGACTTTTGACACGACGAATCGTCGTGTGTGAATGGCTCGACAACAATGCTCGTCAACGTGTTTCAATGAAAAAACAAAGAAACAAGACAAAAAAAAATAACTCGTCACTCATCGGCCATTTGAATCTCGTCAACCATGAATTTTTCTAACGAGCGTTATACGTTTTTTTTTTTTTTTTTTTTTTTTTTCGACAACCAACCAGAACCCGAATGGATTTTTCGAACAATGGGGTCCCCGGATACCTCGGTGTTTCGATAAAATTTCTCGATATCATCTTGCGGGGATGAAAACAAAATCCAAATGTTTTTTTGTTTTCTTTTTTTTTTTTTTCATCAGATTGAATTTCCGTCAAAAGCGTCGATCAACGTCGAAAAAATTCTTCTCCGCGAGATTATTTTCCAACAAAATTCAATCGAACGCAAAACCCACGACCGAATCACATACGATGAAAATAATCATTTTATCATCGTAGCTTGTTCGCGAGAATTTCATTTCGACGTGTGTTCTACATTCGCCAATAATTAATCCAATAATCAAATCTCCAATTGCCACGATAAAGCCAGTCGAACAATCACGAATTACAATATTAATCCCTGAAATTTTCGAAAATTCTTTTATTCATCATTAAAATTCTCGATATCACTATTACGATTATTCCCCTCCCCCCCCCCTCCCTTTAACAATTATTCACAATTAGCAAAAAATGTCGAAACAACTCGTTCCCATCGATCACATCAAAGTCAATATTTTTTTAATTCCATCGAAAAAATTAAAAAAAAGTAAATAAACCACGAATTATCCATTACGTATCAAAATTCCCGTATAAAAATTATTCGAAAATCCAATAAAAATTTCTCACGATCACCCGATAAAAATTCACCGTCATAAAATAATACAGCTACACAAACATAATCCCCTCTTCATTCGCTCCAAACTCTCGAAAACTGAAATCAAATTAAACGAAGAAGAAAAAAAAACCGAGATGGAACAAAAAACAAAAAACCCCCCACAAGTAGCTCGTCAAACCAGAACGTCCAACGATTTCCGTGTACCCGGGTAGTTCATTGTTTTTTTTTTGGTTCGTTCTTTTTTTTTTTTTTTTTTGTTTTTTTGTCGCAGCTGTTTATATGCACTCGTGAGTGTCCCCGAAATGCCAACACATAACTCTTAATTCTATCCTCGTATAAACGTTCTCCTGTTTTTACTCATACCAAACGCATATGCATATATATATATATCTATATATACACATAAATGTACACGTATACAGATATATTTGTGCAACGTGCCAAGCGAGGAGATAAATTGTTTCCTCGTATAAATCGTTGCCGGTTATCATTGCCAGCCAGAGAGAGAGAGAGAGAGAGAGAGGGAGAGTGTGAGAGAGCGAGATACAGATACACATGGAGACACAGAGACAGACAAATGGGCACACGGTTAAGGGATGAGAATCGGGAACCGAGTGTGCGGTAGTATAACATGCAACAAGGGGATTGAGATGTACACGTGTTATACCGCAATCCTGTGTTGGGCTAAACAGGCTCGATAGCTATGTGTACCGGCGTATAAACCAATATCCGGAGAACGAGGGGTAGGGGCTGGGAGTTGGGGGGGGGGGGGGGCGTCGTGTATATATAGCACACGAGACGATTTCCCGGAGTATCTTGTCGAACGTGCATGGAGAACCCCATCGAAGTACAGCTGGATGACAGAGGGCGGGCCGAGGACGAAGGGACGGCCGGGCAGGGTGGCTCGTTGAAGGGGTGGGGGGTTGGGGGTTGGGGCGGATACACACGGATTCCGATTATCAATCCATCTCTCTGTCTCTCTCTCTCTCGGTCTCTATCTGCCTATCTCGGCCGTAAGCTCGAGCTTGCATCTCGGTCTCGAACGCATAAACCGATAACCGTGCTCTTACTCTATATCGCTCGACGTGTACAATCCGACATCGGAGCTTCCGGCAAAAAAATAAAGGGCTTTCGAGGAAGAATCCCTAACCCGAAAATTCACCGTCGTATATATATATATATATATATTTTAGTCTTTGAAAACGAATAGGTCGGAAAGAAGAGAAGAAGAGAGGGGGAAAGAGAGAGAGAGAGAGAGAGAGAGAGAGGGGGGGAAGGCAGAGTGAAAGAGACACTAGCTGATTTAATTTATCACGTTGTCGTTCTAATTTGAAGCCAACCAAAATGAAAAAAAAAAAAAAAAAAGAAAAAAAAACGTCGTTTGGATGATGACAAGTGATGAAGCGTAAGTGATTGGGAATCGTATGATGTATATAGAATTATTTACGGAGTGAATGGAAACAACGAATAATAGAAAGTATTGATTGTATGATAAGCCGGAAAGAGATTAATATTTCCAAAGTTTTCAAATAAAAGAATAAAAGAATAAAAGAAATATGCGAATACTAACGAAATTCATTGATTGGCCAATTATAAATAAATTAATATTGAGCAAAAAAAGGGGGAGAGAGTGCAAGAAGGAGCGAGAGAGAGAGAGAGAGAGAGAGAGAGGGAGGAAGAGCCCGGTGAAAATAAATGTGGAATATCCGTCGAGAAATCCGGCAGACGAGGGGAGGTTCCCACGTACCCTCGGGCCATTTTTGCCACTCCTCAAACATCCGCTTGACGATTTGTTTGCGGCGGCTCTTCGTTGTAAAAGAAAAAAAACCAAAAAAAAAACCAAAAAACCCCCCAGTCTGTGTTTATACATCGTTACGATTGTTTCAACGCTGGCGTAGTTGCCAAAGTTTTCAGTTTCAGACGATGGTGCGTCTGATGACTCCGGGTCTCGGGTCATATCGATGAACCCCTCTGGAATTGAATTAAAATTTTTTAATTGCGTTGAAATTTCGTTGAATCGTATAAAGTTCGTACAACGCATTCCAACGGCATCGCATTGATTTCGAATGTGTGCTCGAATCAATATAGAGCCGAATCATCGGAAATTACGTGAAAATGATTTAACTGTGAAATTAATTTCGCTGCACAATTGAAGAGCCATAAGGGCACACGGGATAATGAATAGTCATTTCGGCTTTGGAATTCGTTGTTTCGCAGCGATCTATCGGAAATTCATAAATTATTATCAATTGATCAATAACAACGAATAATAATAAATTCATCAATGTGAAAAAATTTGTACTTTGCAACTTAATTTATTTTTTAAACATTTTCCAAGGACCTTTGAACGTCACTATGATTCCAGCCTAATTAAATTAGTTCGTACGATCTTCGAAAAAATTATGCATAACATTTACTTTATTATTTTTATTCTTTATTAACGTTTAAATAAACGTTTTGTTGTAGAAATATTTTGTTAATCGTTGCAAAGCTTACCAAGTGAAAAAAAAAAAATTATCATGGCATTTGCACCCTTGTGGACGGATTCGCCCTCGTAGTCCAAACGCATAACGATCCCCCCCCTCTCACCCTCGCTCTGACGCTTGTTCGCGTTACCCTGTACGACACAACCCCGAAAACCGTTCCAACCACTTGAATATTATTTTTCCAAGTCGTCGTTGAGACACCGACATTCAATTATCGGTGAATCAGCATGTGGTAATGACTGGGCTTTCTAAATTGTGACCCTTCCCCTGCCCCCCCCCCCTTCTCCTCACGGTAATGACCGGACTGCCTGAGTTGCGACGAGCCTGGTAATGACCAGACTCGCCGAATTACGACGAGCCTGGTAATGACTAGCCTTGCCAAATTGCTCCGCCAACCGAACAATGCGCGGGCACACCAAAAATATTTCTCAGACTTCATTCGCTGATCAACCTAAAATCATTGAGTAGCAGAAAAAAAAAGAAGAATAAGACAATCAACGTTATTACACCAAATTTTTCTTTAAATTATTAATAACGATGAAAAACAATTTAAAAAAAAAAATATCTACGATGAAAATATGAATTGCAATAATTAATAGAAATTGTTTATTCACTAGAATTTACATGATTGGTGGGCGGTAGCGTGTTATAGCTTCGTCACCGCGTATTCGTTCGGCGTCGCCCGATCCAGACCAGAAACGACGGAGTTTCCATTACCATAGAAACCATAACGAGTCCATATTCAAAGGCTTTCCCCACGCATATTCAAGAGAATAATCAGAGTAACGTGTGTTTAGTCCTCCGGGCTAAATCCACTGCGAAATACGACACGAAAACAGGATGCTTATAAAGCTGGCGAAGGATGTTTTTGCGTCTCTGGGATGAGTGCGTGGTGGGAAGATAGAGAGCGAGAAAGAGATGGAGAAAGAGAGCAAGAGGAAGAGTGAGAGCCTGGGAACAAGTCGAGTGGAAAGGGTCGACGTACGTTCGGCCGTAGTTGCTGGCTGGGTTGCCAACACATTCTCCACCGGCAGCGGCAGCGCCAAGCAGCCAGCCCCCGTAGCTAGTAGTACCACCACCGCCAATAGCGAACCACCGGGCACACACAAACCAGCTACCGTTGGCGTACAACCGGCTATGCCGCATACTACTGCCATATCCGCATAGAAAACGGTGGATCTCGGGAGAACGCGGACACACAATGTGCGAGAAGAATGAGGTGGGTGAGGTTTACGGTCCAGGGTCGTAGTCGCGGTGGCGAAGCAAATGTGAACGTCGAAAGAGAGAGAGAGAGAGAGAGAGAGAGAGAGAGAGAGAGAGAGAGAGAGAGAGAGAGAAAGAAAGATATACTCGACTAGGTTCCCCTATCTATACAACAACGATTTTTCCCGTGCGCACAATGTCAACGTTCGAGGTTGCGGTTCTCCTGGAATTTTTATCAGCGATCGATAGCCCGCTTTTCATGCCTTTTTCTTCATTTCCACCCTTCTCCAACCCCATGTAGCCTCTGAGCCAAAACCCATGGAAAAACCCCTTTGCAACGCACCAACCCGTGTGAACGGGTTTGCGGTATGTCATGGCCCCCTTCCTAAACCATGCCCAATGGTTTTCCGCGTTTCGTCGTCGATTTTACCACCCCGGGTTTGTACCAATCCGACGGGTATTTATCCACCGTCCTATTATTATGTATTGCAACCGGTGAAAATCCCCCGGACCATTGAAACACATCGGTTGACTCGATGGCTCGACAACCCCCCGGGTCCTCCATTCAACTCCCCCGCCAGCCAGGAATATTCGGTCATTCAACGCCCTGGCCGGCGATACGGTTGGGTTTTCTCTTTGGCTAGGAACTAGCACCCCCGAGAAGCTTCTGCCGGTGGTGCTAGTGCTCTTTTGTCTCGCCTACGCCATCTCTCCGACGGCTCTGCAGCAGGATTCTCGCCCTCCGCATCGGCGCCCCGAGCTAACAGTAGCTGGATGTGGGTAGTAGTGGTAGATCCAGCACCACTACTAGACCTCCTACCAGTGAGTTCGATGGCAATGGTTCCTCCTGCTCTCTGTCTTGGTCTCCCTCTCTCTCTCTCTCTCTCTCTTCTTGCCAGTCGACCTCCACCTACCGTCCATACATCTCGTTCTGCCAAGCTGCTCTATCCGGGATTTGCTACCGTGGCGCAAGTCGAACCTCACTCGGTCTTCGTCGTGACCTTATCTCTTCCATCGGTCGTTTCCTCTCGACCCGTCCGACTGCTGTGCACATCCATATGAACATGTATATGCATATCTGCATATATATGTATGTCTATGTACAGTATGCAGGATCTTCTTGTGTATTACTGCATCACGTTACCTTCATCGTAATGGTACTCTCACTTTATGATTAGAAAATTCAATGAAAAATTTGTAAAATCCTATTCAACTAACTCGATTGGTCTGCCATCGCGGTTCAAAGAAACTTCCGCAAGGTAGCTTTATCAGAGTTTTCGAAGTGAGTATCGCTACACTGGGGAGCTTCAATATTTTTCTTGGCGTCGCGGATGCTTTTAGGGATGCGTTTCCACGAGCTTTCAATTATTTAGTAAACGTTTGGTGAAATATGAGAGAATATTTCTATTCAATATCGTAAATACATTACTGATGTATTTCAATTTTTCAGTTTTTATAATATTATTCATATAACGTTGTCAATTATTGAAGGATGTTTGATTGATAATCGTTTGGGACATCGAATATGTGATTAGATTTGTAGCTGGTCTTCGTCGCGTCGTTGTGAAGGAAATTGGGTGACGAATTGATTGGATCAGGTATAGTAGCGAAGGGAAAGCGCACAGGCGGAGACGGAAATACAAGTGGACAGGACAATCCGAGATCTGGGGAAGGGAGGGAAGGATTTCGAATCTGTGAGGTCATAGATTACAGACTAGCTCGGTCGGCCAAAGGACAACTACCAAATCCATTTTGACAGTCCTGTACTTCGGTGATTCAGATTTGTCTGCCACATTGGCGCTTCGCAATCGTCCCAGTCCCATCAGTTTGGTCAAACTGGACAAGCACATCAATGTCGAGATTCACCCTTTGGCGATATTAATTGTTGTTATTTTTTTTTTGTTCGATGCACAAATCCCGATAAGAATAACCATTGACGACAGTTGGCCAACCGGACAATTTAACACAAGCATGAACAATTTTTCGGGAAATTTGCGAGTTGCGTAAGATTGACAAATGACTGCGAAGCATTTTGTCAAATTGCAACGAAGCGTAAAATGTTATATACGAATGAATGATGGAGGGTTAGCCGTTCGGTGAAGTGCGCAGAGCTGGACTAGCTTGGTCGTCTGGAAAACGTGATTCTAAAAGATTAAGCTGGTTCGAACAGCTCGGGAATATATATTTCGCAGAACCCATTCGTTCTTCTTTCCATCTTCGTCCATTCGTTCTGGCCTTTCCATCGAATTCCGCCTCGGGGCCCGACATCGCCTTGCCGAGCCGAGACCTCCCTGCCTCCCAGTATCGCATTTCCATGTACGAACGTAGAAACAATGCGGAAATTCTAAACCGATACGGACGCGGCCTCTCTTCGTGGTGTCGTACGTCGCTACGAGGTAAGGGTGTGCTGGTACTCGATTTTCTCGGTTAGTCGTTGTTTCGTCCGGGTCGAGTATCCTCGGTTATACGGGGATTGAGGTTTTGTTATAACGCGAAACCACAGCGACGTTTCGATTTGAAAATCGGATAGCCGGATCGTTCGACCACTTGCAAATATTCGATTCGAAAATCATTTTATCAATCCAATCTGACGTACGAAAGACGAGAAATGGTTTTTCCGTCGTGAAGTAAATTCAATCTCGTACCTGGGATATCCCCTATCCAGTTTAGTTTCATTCTCCGACGGACATGAGGCTCCTAGCTAAAAGTTACAGGCATCCCGTTACGCCCCGGTCACTTGAAAAATTCGTATACGCGACCGCTTTCGGAGTTAAATTGCGTCGGCTAACCTCACGAATTGTATAAATCTTCTGTCCCAACAATCGTACGACGAGGTGAATTCATTTATATCGAAGAATGTAGATTTAGTGACTAGAAAGACTATCCTAATGATAATTTGGCCCCTTCACTTTTCGCACCTCTTGTCTGAGACTTCGCAAAATGCTTGGATCGTTCGATTCTTCTCGCTGCTGTTCAATCCTACTGTACAGAAGAAACATTAAAGCACCTGTGACTAATTGGAAATGCAACTGGGTTCATTGTTTCATCTGACCCCGGTGTCCCGTTTATCGAATGGATCGAACGAAGTAGACGTATGCGCGTTAACCCGCCGCTCAGTTGCTAAGTTCGAAGACCCGGTTGCAGCCGGTATATACATATATAGTACATGGGGGTGGTACGTCACGCCTTTATGTTCACAGAGGGTATGTTAGGTGGTGAAGAGCATCGGAGAAATGAGATGAGGGGATGGATGGAAAGAGGGATGAGAGAGAGAAAGAGAGAGAGGGAAGATGACGAGGGTGGGTAAGAACGTGAGCATTTTCAGCCCTCGAATACTCTCTCGGGTCATTGGATAATACCGAAGTCCTGTGGAACCCTCGATCGTTCGTTTCATCCACCGAGTTGCCGACCTCGTGAATACATATATATGTATATGTATATTTGCGATGGGGGGGAATGGAAGATTCTGCGAGGGGGGGGGATGGGAAACGTGAATATGCGGCAAGGAGTCAATCTCAATGTTCGGTCAGACGTGAAAAATCTGTTTCTTCGCTAATGCGATGAGCAAGTGGTCTTTTCATGGGCTCGGGGCCAGACCCCAGCTGGCATGGTATACCAATTTTATATGAATATCCGCACGATCATATATGTGTGTGTGTGTGTGTGTGTGTGGGTTATTGCTTCTTTGTCACGATAAGTCGAGCTTACGGCTATGCTGCGAAAAACGCAAATTTCTCTCACAAAGTCGGTGCAATCGGGTATTCATTTATCGACACCTACAACAAAATTTCCTAGTGCACAAACGTAATATTCCGTTTTCCCAACATTATTTTTGTTTGTTCGTCATCGTAAATCCATTCGCGCGAAATTGCTACAATTTTCACGTTGAAAAACTTTTGCGTTATACGAAAAATAAATGGCAAACGTGTGTCTCTAGTGGTGTGATAAAACGTGAGAGAGAGAGAGAGAGAGAGAGAGAGAGAGAGAGAGAGAGAGAGGAAGCGAGAGGGTAGCATGCCAAACTCGCGTTTGCAAAATAAAGACAATCATGGTGCGAAAGGAATTGGGGGAAACGCGGGCGTTAGAATTCTCGGAACGACTGAAAGTGCATTTTGTTGAGCTGAGTGGAACGCACAACGTGTGCGTATGTGTATATATGTGTGTGTGTGTGTGTGTTGGTATTTTCCATTGAGGACTCCGGTGGAGAGCCTCGTGTGATATAGTACTTTACTCGTTAAGCCGAATATACTCGGTTCTCTCGCCCCATCTCCATCCTCCCCTCCTCCTTTCCCGCCGCTTCCTTCCCCTCCTCCGCCTTCACCCACACACACACGAGCCATCGTGCACGGGTACTTTGTGTACCACCCTGTAGTTCGCTAAACGTCAGCGTAATATGCGAAAGCTCCAACGGCAAAAGGGGTTGGGTCAGGGTGAGGGGTAGCGTTGTGTCGACGACGACTGGGGGTGCTCTCCCCCAAAATGTCTCTCCGGGGTTGAGAGGCCCTTTCTACCCGAGATCGTGTTTATTTTACGTTGACGCAGGGGTTGCATGTGCGCGCGACGCGTATTCTTCGTCGGTTACCAAAACGTTTCTCAAAAGGCGTCGGGGCCTCGTTTTCGCAAACGGCGGGAAGTAAGTCTTCGGAATTATTGCGTGAGACCACCCCCTTCTTACGGTACACAGCGGAAAACCCCGAACACAATGAGGAGAATCTCGCAAGATGCATGCGAGAGGACCGTTGAAGATGAAAAGGGGAACCCGTTGCATGGAGTCGCGTCGATGCTTCCATGTTTTTCTTATTCTTCTTCTTCTTCTTCTTCTTCTTCTTCGAGGAATTGAAATAAAATCACCGTCTTCAAGGTGAATTCAATCGATTTGTTCAAACTGCGAAAAAACGAACGTTACGTAAAACTGATTGAAATCCGAATCGTTTGTCAATATTCATTTGTATGATTGATTATATCGATTCGACGTCTATACATTGAATAAATTGTGAGCAACACAATTGCAATGTCCAACATGCGCGTGGACATTTATTTCGTGAATTTTTGTTTCACCATAATGTACTATTGAATATTATTGTGTACTACTGTATCTGAATTACTATTAACTGTCATAAAATGAAACCGAAACTGTAACGTAAGCGTAAGAAATCAGACTGTAGTACACAAGTCGAAGAAAATATTACAGAATCTGTGCCACAATGTGATAATTCAAACAAAGAGCTGGCTGTGGCCAAACGTAATCGATATACGTTTGAGGAAAACAAGACAATTTTGGAAGAGCGTGAAAACCCTAAACTCTCGAGATTTTGTGTTACATTCATACACGCATACACACACACATACTCACGCAGGCATGCACACATCAATTTACACTACACGTGTTCACTCTGTATTGCCCGAATAATCTCTCCCAGGCTGGTCTCTTAACCACAGGTCCGCGCACAAAATTCTTGAGCTCGGAGTTTGAGTCGGAGTGGGGGAAGCGCTCGCGTGAGAAACTTGGGGAAAGTCTCTTATTGTCGAGTCTCTTATTTCGAGGTCGGACTGTAAATATGACCAATTGTGACAATTTAATGTTCATCAATGAATCGGTAATATTTTCAGCCGTTTCCATGAAACAATTTACAAATCCACCGAAGAACCATAGTCGTTAGTGACCATCGCGACTACACAAACTTCACAGTCTACGGTAATAAATAATAACATCCAATAAAGATCATTTCTTTTTTTTTTCATTTTTATTTCATTTTTTCTATCGTTGCTATTGTATCGGTAAATAATAAAAAGAAAAATAAATTGTTCGACCAATTCAAAGGGATTTGACGATCTCGTAAAGTCCTCGACCAAGAATCTCCACAATAACCGCAGAGGAATGAGTATATATATATATATATATACATAATATATAACAAGAGGCTGGTAATTCGAGTCCTACGTACCGCAGAATATCCGGTTCGGTGAGCCGTTAGGACACTCGATAAATCCCATCGGTCAGATCCTTACGATCCATAATCAGCCAATCGAGTTTCAACCAGCTCCTCCATCGCCCAACACAATACCCCCACTCCTTCACTATTCAACCCCCACCCCCCCCACCCTCTCCCTCCCTTTCTACGACCGCGCCATCTTACTTCGGGGGTCTCTCGAGCGTTCCTCGAAACCCAATTAAATTGTTTTGCCGGTAGTGATCCAATTAGCATGGACCGCGACAGATCGGGCGGGCGAGCGGGGGGAGGGAGAACCGAAGGGGTTAAGAACGTTCGAAACCCATTGGGCGACAACTGACCCGAAGATGTTAAATACCAGAAGTACTCGTGGCATAATACGTAAACAACGATATACAACCACGGAGTCATAAGCTTCTCGCTATAGATGGCCTACAAATACCGTGAAAAAAAGAAAAACAAAACGAAACAGAAGGAAAAGAAAAAAACAACGACCGAGACACGACTGGTGTCTCTTTGTCTCATCCGCGTTTCTTCTTCGTACTCGGTGGACTAAATACCATCAACGGCTTTTCTTTTTCTTCGAGAGTGTCGGTGCATACGGTTGACTCCGTATCGGTTGGGCGCGCTGTACACAGCCCCGCTGCCACTCGGAGACACAGCCGCCAGAGAAACTCGAGGGTACATCTCTTCTTCGCCTCCCCTCCTTCCGTTCTCCCTCTCCCGCTCACACTCAACGTCCCTACCCTTTTTTCGCTCCATACAACTCGCTTCTTTTTTTTTCTTCTTTCTTTTCTCCGTTATTCAACGACCCCCCCCAGACTCTCGCTACGAAAGAATGGGGCAAAAGCGCGGGCTCCAATTGTCGATAGTCACAAGCACGCGTATACCCTCTTCTCTGTTCTCTCGTAACCGACCTGCCCCTGCCCCTATACTCCTGCCACCGTGCTACTCGGCCCAGGCAGCTACGACCTCCGCATCGTTCGCCATTTCCCATGCAGCTTCGTCACGTATATGTACGTCAAAATGTAGGTGATATGCCGCTGTCCTCGCGATTAATCCGGCACGGGTTCTCTCTCTCTCTCTGTCTCTCTCTCTCTCTCTCCCTCTCTCTCTGTCTATATATATGTATATATCTCGCTAACAACGACTGAAATTTGCTCGAAATGAATCAATCAGCTCCGAAGCTCGTTTCCCCTCGTTAAGGAGAGTTCCTCGTCAGATTTCCATAAAACTTGCCATACTTATAGGTGTTGATAAGAAAAAGGTTCGGTTCAATTTTTATGGCTTTCCGGAGCGTGAGAAAAAATATATCAATAATCAAAATACATCAACACTTTTATTTTCACACGTTTAACATGGAGCCTCATGGAAAATCACGCTCAATTTGATGTAATACAAAAAAGTCCTCGTCAGATTTTAATGAAAACACTTAAGCTGCGAGTTGAATATTCGGAGAACATTTTTGGCACTTGAAATTAAAGATCAGGAGACTGTGATGATAATAATAAGCAAATGAACATCGGGAAAATACATTTTATATGAAGAGTTGGTCGTGATGCAGTAGACATATGGCAACGTTGCGCGTTTGTTTCCCATCTTCTCTCTCTTTCTCTCTCTCTCTCTCTGATCGACATCATAACACGCGACGTTGCCACATCAAAGTACTACGTACCTCAATCAGGAGATGGTATTATCTTAGGCTTGCTTTGACTCTTACAGTATGTAGGATACTACCTCAAGTGCTATTGATACTCGGCTAATATTTATGAATTGGTGAGCTAGTTTGGAAGAATAAATGTGAGAATGAAAAATATGTGAAAATGTAATGAAAGAGCTGAAATAAGTACTATAATGTGAAAAGCTAAGAATGCAATGAAATAAGGATCCATGCAAAAAATAATTAATGTAAGAGGATATGTACCAAAACTTTGTATAAACATAGCCCCGGAGTATAACTATAGGGCATAATAAAATATTATCAATCAATCAATCTCTTTCTCTCTTACTATCTCTCTCTCTCTCTCTCTCTCTCTCTCTCTCTCTCTCTCTCTCTCTCTCTCTCGCGCGACATCAACGACGATGTTTCTAGGTTATGCCACGAGGCAACGCCATCTCTCGGCGAATTCACCGCGTGTACACGCTCCAACGACGCCTTTTTTGTGTAAAAAAAAAAAAAAGAATACGCACGTGAGACGCGTCCGCGAATTTTTTCAATCCACGAATTTTCCGCGAAAATGTTTGTCCCAACCGCTTTTTTCACAATGGTCGTTGGCACGTGAGGGTTGAAAAAAAAATCCCGACCGCGACCGCGAGCACGAGTGTCTCGATCGTGCTCCGCTACGCGGGGGGGCGCGTTCGTGCGGAAGTCGCTCGCATAATAAGACAGTTTTTTTTTTTGGGGTTAACGGGATACGACAAACCCCAAAAATCGTGTATACGTATATTGTACATACATATATATATATATACGTCCTATATATAACGCGTATTCTCGTACCGTTGCAGCGCCATCTAAGCGGAGTAACCGAACGTTTATTCGGAGAGTCCCCCCAGGTTAAAGCCACGAAGACGCAAGTTGAATAATTAATACACAAGGCCACAAAAAAAAACCTCCGATAATCGTGGTAACCCATATCATGATTTTCGACAAGTTCCTCGTCGTTCGCAATTATATATATATATGTATATACATGTATACATATATGCATGACTATATATAAAATGGCCGCTTGGCGATGTGCATCGGCGCGGTTTTCCCAAGTCCGTGTGTGAAATAAGGAGTTTGCGAAGGCGTGTAGACACGACGTAAGTTCGTGTACAGTCAGGGTAAGATATTGGGTTGAGAAAACGCAACAGAGAGGCAGAGAGAGAGAGAGAGGGAGAGAGAGGGAGAGAGAGGGAGAGAGGGATACTCGGGGTGCACGATGTTACGAGTTTCGTGAGTGCATATTCCCAAAGCGCCGCGAGCGAGAACGAGACGAGGGAGAGAGTCTGTATTCGTGTGTGTGTGAGAGAGAGAGAGAGTGTGTAAGAGAGAGAGAACGACGAACAAGAGCTCTCGTGATCTCGATAGCGTTCGAATAGCCTACCGGGCGTAACTGTTAACGAACGTACGTAGGGTGGCGAGCGAAGGTGGGGGTTGGGTTGGGGGGGGTGGCTGCGCTTTCGAGAAACGAACAGCGAAGGGGCCACAAGCGGGGGGGAAGAAAATTTCGCGAGTTCCCGGATGGCCCGGTACGCGAGTTCTCCGCGCTCCGTCGAACGCCGCGCGGAGTTTCTACGTTGTTGCAACACTGCTTCGTCCGTGTCGATGTATATATATATATATATATATATTCACGTGTGTGCGTGTAGATAGAGGCTGTAATGGTATCACGCACGGGCCGCCTATAGCCCCGCATACTCTGGGAAGATAATGGCAGAGTCGTTGGCCGCGTAACAGTAATTGGCTGTTCCATAGCCAATTTACCGTGCAACTCTCACATTGGATGGAAGACATCAAAGTGTGTGTGACCTCTCCCCCCTTTCCCCCCCTCACCGCGTGACTGCTGCTACTGTGTTGCGGCTGGTGCTGTTTTGGGGACCCCGAGATACGCGAGAAAGTACGAATATCCAATTCTACATTAGAATAAAAATAAAAAAAAAAAATTAAAGTTCGAAGGTTTGAGCTTTGAAACCGATTGGTATAGAGTCATTGGGGGGTAACTTTACGCAGCGGGTAGGGGAGACCGGGGCAAACGGTATATTACATTACATTACGCCATTGTACATTACATTACGCCCCGCTATACCATTTTGCCCCGGTCTCCCCTATAAAGCGTAATGCGTAAAAGCTTCACCAAATTAGAAAACGGACTTCAGATTCGTTGTTTGTGTTTCAATATCAGTCTATACTGATTTATTGGCGCAAATTAGAAAATAAGGCGTTAGAGGGTCACTTCCAATTTTTAGAAACGAGTTGGTCTTTTGATAATCCACACACGGCACGAAGTTGAATTTTTCACAATTTCGTCGTGACCCGATAGCATAAGGGAGCCGATCATCGTGCCCCTTTATACATATACACAAAAACATATATACACATATACGTACTATATGAGGGTAAGGCTATTCGCGTGTGCAGCGATGTGCATTCACGCGATGCGGCTTTCTCGTGTTGCGAAAGTACTTGACGCGCGCATAGGCCACGCCGGGGTGTGTGCGCGATGCGCGCGAGTGCCACGTCGTCGTCACAGCCGTGGCGTGGCGTTCGGGGCCGGGTCGGGAGAACGAGAGAGAGAGAGAGAGAGAGAGAGAAAGAGGAGCACGAAGAGCCCAAAAGAGAGAGAGAGAGAAGGGTGCGAATCGATACTTCTCGTTATTTCGGTACTCTCAGGGAGGAACCCATGAATATCACGGAATTTCTCGCGGGCTCTCGTCTCTGTGCAACGGATAGCGCTCTGTCACTAAAACTGTGGCATCGAGGTGAGAGAGGGCGTCAGCGAAAAAGATAAAGAGAGATGGAGAGAGAGAGAGAGAGAGAGAGAGAGAGAGAGAGAGAGAGAGAGAGAGAGAGAGAGAGATAGAGATAGAGATGAAGAGGAAGAGAAATGGAGAAGCCATAGAACGATGGTTATTTCAGAGGGTATATCGGAGAGAGAGAGTATCGGGAATTAAAGATGCACGATCCCGAGGAACCGAATCGGCACGGCCCCGCTTCTACTATTTCTCTCGTGCTTTTACATATGAAGACATATATATATCTGTATATGTATATATGCATAGGTCGGAGTAACTATGGACGATCGAGGTTGGCTCGGTACTGAAAATCTACCGCTGGCCGGGCTTTCTCCGTGACTGGGATCGGAAATCATATAGCGAAAAGCGGACGACGAGAGAAATATTTTACGACAATGACGTAAAATCCACCCGGGGGGGATTCTGGGATAACTGATCTTTTGGCCTCTGCCGTTCTACTGCTCGTACATTCAATATATATATATATATATATATATATATGTGTATGTATATATATATATATATATATATATATATATATATATATATATATATGTTACGCGTCTACATATACGCACACACCGTGGTCGAACATATATATACCGCACGTCATATATTTATGAAACCGTCACGAACTGGTATTTCGCACACGAATGATATTTTCGCGGAGAGCGTTTGTTCGTTCGTGGTGTAACCGGGGCGAAGAGGGAGGGGGAGGGGCGGGGGTTGGCCGGTTCGAAATCGTAAAACTCCGGTGGCGCGCCCCACACGTATAGTTTCCTAATCACTGCGGCTTGGGGTCTCGCGAGTCATATTCCTTGGCGAAAAGCGCAAAACCCAGTTCTTCGGTCGGCCGCGGATCTTATCCGCGTGTAGAAACGACCCGGGACTAGATGGGTTTTGATAACTGATTCCCTACCTTACCCCTTTTATTGCGTGCGTTTTTATTGCAATTTTATTTTTTTTTATTACACATCGACGCGGGGGGTGATGTGTGTGTGTGTGTGTGTGGGATTCTCAAGGGGGTTGGTTTTTTTTTTTTTATTTCGTGAGGGGGCGAATCCTTTTTTATTGTTTTTTGGTAACCGTTTTTTTTTCCCAGTTTTTTTTTTTTTCGTTGTTTAAAAAAAATTATTAAATACAGACGGCATATACACAATTGAGTGAGATATCTTTGGATAGGTTGCCTAAAATGGAACAAATGATGTCCTGAGACCTTTTCCCATTTCAACCCTTCAGTCATGAGATATTTGCTTTCAAACTCGTTATCGGAGTGTCCCCCCACCCTTTAACTTTTAAACTATCCGTGCAAAAAATGTGAAAAAATTCTAAAATATAGCTTTTAATTATTACATTTAATCAAAATTATAACAAACAATATGTAGCAAAAAGAGTTTACGAAAAATATTAAAATAACTAACTAAAATTTTTTTTTTTCAAAATTTACAGTCTACGGAACCCTATCATATGTGCGTGCCGAAAACGCTCTTGACCAATTTTTTTTAATTTCATTTTATTCATTTATCTGTTTCATCATTTTTTTTTTTTTTTTTTTTTTTCAATTTTCCAGTCGACTTCGAGGGAAGGGTGAAAAAAAATTTAAGTGGATATTTTTAGCCACTGGACCGCGGAGGCCGTAACGACCGTGAATGAGAAAAAAAAGTCGGGCACTTGAGACCGTCGTGCTGGAGGGACGCGGCGGCGCAAGGGGTTGGGGGGGGGGGGGGGCGAAGTGTATTTTTCGAGGGGAGCCAAAAGCGACGACTGTTTTATTTCATTTTATTTTTACTCAGGTTTTTTTATTATAATTTTTCTTTTTCTTTTTTGCAACCGAATTATCGTAATGGCTCCGTTAATTCGAACATTTTTATCGTGTCGCGTGGGAGAGAGGGGTTGGGGGGTTGAGATCGATGAAAAATGGACCGCGGCCGCGAGGGTTTTCTTTTTTTTTTTTTTTTTTTCATCAATCATGCCCGTTAATTACTCGCCCCTTCGAATCGATTGGCAACATTTTTACGATGCGACGTCGCATTCCGAAATATTGTGTCGAACCCTGCTGCGGGAATTCGGATAATACACAGCTCACCCCCCCCCCCCCCCCCGTTCCGAGACCTCTCCATTACTCTTTACCGTTTAATTATTATTTTTTGTTCTATTTTTCACATCGCGATCGAAGCAACAATGAAATTCAATTTTATGAAATATATCGTGAACATATATCGGGTGATACATCATATCGTAAATTTGAATTAATCATTTTTTTTCATAAATCACACACACACACTTACACACAAACACTCGCACACACACAGTAGCGGATATTACATTGCTCTCAATTTCGATGCAGTTGCGATGCACCGACAAGCCGTGAATCCCGATTATCGCAAATGCACCAGAGGGCACTTCCGTCACGGGTCGTCCAATTATTTCTCATAATTAACGGGGAACTTCTACGACCTCGTTTCTACATTCGCACAACGATGTGCGACAAAAACAAAAAAAAAAAAAAAAAAAATCTACTCCGACGAGTTTTGAACCAATGTCACTGACTATTCCCGTCAACGGACGCGCATTTTTTTTTTTTTTTCGTTTTTGTTTTTTTTTTTTTTTCAAAATTCATTTTCCTCGACACAACAATCATCATCGCGTTTGTGCCAACACGCCCCGGGTCTTCGGCACAATGCGCACAACGACCATTCCCTCGTGATCGATATACCTGCGCACAAAAGAACAACAAAAAAACAAAAAATGAAAAACGAAAAACGAAAAGTGAAAAAAAAAAAACATGAAAAATTCCCATGCGAGAGACCCGGAGAACAATGTCTGGTGCACCTGCTCGTCAAAATATATGCACATATACACATACATCTACATATACCCACACACACACACACATAGATATAGATATATGTAGATAAATATATTCGGACTCTTCGAAGAATTTTTTTTTCTCTTATTTTTTTTCGGACAAAAACAAAAACTGACTATAGCGGATTTTACGGACAGATTTTTTATTATGCATGTGTGTACCTCTTGACCTCTTTTGCGAAAACGAAAAAAAAAAAAAAACAAAAAAACAAAAAAACGAGTGTGCATCGTTCGTCGCTGTCGTGGTAGTGGAAGGGGTTGAAGGTAGAAGTACTACGGGGGTAGGAGAACCATGTCCGTTTATTTGTTTTGATTAAAAATGCATATGGAGCCCCTGCCCCTTCCCCCCTAACCCCTCGACCCCCGGTCGTCTATCGCGCGTTTTCGCTGTCACTCGCTAGCGGGTAAAATGCTTCGCGACCCTACGAGCCGGAACTTTCCACGCGCTAACCCGCTCGCGCGCGACTGTTACGTTTGTAACACGATATCACTGGAGTCTGTATAACCTCGGCTAAACCGCGAATACACATACACGTGCATTCGTTATGGATATATGTGTTTATATAGATATATATATATATATATATATATATATATATATATATATATATTTATTTATTTATGTATGTATATTGTATACAGATATATACGATGCGGTAACTTTTCGTGTAGCTTGGGTGAGAGGTGACATGCACGCGCCTCCCGCAAACCATATGTAGGCCGTCGTGTTAGCCTTGCAACATTCGCAAGGGCTTCATACATATATATATATATATGTGTGTCAGTGTGTGTGTATGTATAATCTATAACGCGAAACGTTGTGTTACCTCCGTGCTCGCATAATGCACGGAATATTAATATCGCGTTTATCAAACATCGGTAAAGTTTATTCCACGAGTCTACGCAATAACGACCGCGTTATACGTTGTGTTTGCCGATGTTGTTAGGCACAAACGTTGCCGTGTCCTCATGCGATAACTATATACATATACGTGTGTGGTTGGGTGCATTTTCGACGCTGTTGCATTTCGAACGAAGACACATAGCAATGGAATTATGTTTCGAAACCTCGAAGCTAATAATCCGATTTTTAGAGTACCGTATTTTTAGAGTAACGGAGAGAAAATCACGAAATAATTATTTTACTGGCTCAAACTTCGAAAAAATGATAATCTAGAAAACCTACTATTCACACTAGAACGCAAATCACCGGAAATCAATGAAAAGAAGAAAAAAAAAATTGGGCCCCGCCGGGACTCGAACCCCGGACCCCCGGACCATCGAGTTACGTGAGACCGAACCGTCAGCGCCACTAGCCCGCGCGATTTGAAAGTCTCGTAAAGCGTTTTTGCGTTTGACCGTCACTATTGTACGTATATGAGGACGGAGGGTTAACAGCCATCATCCGGAAGGGTGTCGCACGTTGGGTTTCGCAATTCGCCCCAGCCCGCTCGGTCGCCTAACACGACGTATACGACGTAGACCCTCTGGAAAATTAATGTCCGTCAACCGGTGCCAGGGCATCGCGCACACGATACGACGAGATAAACGTCCGTGCCAGAGACTCGGACGTAATACGCGAGGGGACGTCGGGTTGGGGGGGAGGAGGCGTGTATGGCGTGTGCATCGTTGACGCACGAAGACAAAAGTGTGCGACGATTGTGCACAACGCTGAAAGGAAAATGTCAAGCCCCCCGCGTGAGTCCGAGACGGTTCTACATGAATGAACACCGTGCAGAGCACACGTATTATTATTTATTGTTCTTACACTTTTGCGAATACAAATGAGTGTGTCTCGTATTTTTTTTTCGTTTTTTTTTTTTTCAATTTTTTTCATCTTCCTCGTATATATTTGCCGCGAGTGTGAGACGCGAGAAAGAACGAGGAAAATGTAAGACACGGCAGAACGGGTTGGAAGAGATTCTTAATACCAGATGGGTCTTTTTATTTATTTTTCCCGCATTGTGTTCTCGCGAAACGATCATTTTTCCCCGGTCCACGTTCTTTCGAAAGCTCTCATATCCTCGACACAGAGATCCAATCTTTTTTTTTTCGTTATTTCTTTTTTTTTTTTGTTTTTTTATCATTCGGTTTTCACAGAAGCAGCGAGGTCGACTCGCGGCTGGGGCCGAGAGGGGGAAAGGATATAAAAGCGATCCGCTTCTAGCTGACTCGATTTCTGCGCCACGATGCCTAGATAACGTCTTATGATTCCTCGATTTAGAAACAGATTGCGGTGAGCATCGAGCAGCAACCCCGAGACCCCGTTGGAAGGGCGCAACCGGGTCGGGAGGTTCCATTTCCCGAAATTTATTAGCTCGATTTACCAATGTCTTCGAATTCAATATTATCCGGTGGTATGCTTCTTCCGAATTTCCACAGTTGAACGTCGTAATGGAAACGGACTTTGTAAAAGGTTCATACCTTTATCTTTTCATTATATCGATATTAAATAAGACCATTAGTAATTGATAATCAAACAAATTATTATTATTATTATTTATTTATTTATTTCAAGTATTATAATTATATTTCTTTTGAATCAATAAAATTGAATCAACAATAATAATAATAATAATAACAATAAAAAATTTTCCACGATATGATTTCCATTCATCAAGAACATCATTGATAGAAGAATATTGGTTTGTGAATTCTCGCAAATTAACTGGGCAATGAATTTGATTTAAGAAAAAAATAGAAAACCGAAAAAAGGAAAAAATAACATCTGTAAGGTAGGGTTCTCGCTCTCGAACCAGGAGAGAAAAATAATCTTACGAAAATACAACTATAACAAGGTCGCTCTTCGTCGAAGCACGTTAAAAACATCATATAACGAAAAAAGAATATGAATAACAATAATAATAATAATAAAATAGTAATTATTAGAAATCGTAGAATATTTCTTCTAGAAAGATAAATGAATAAAAAGATAACACATCGAATAATTCGAATGGAATTGTTTGTCGATCGTCGATGCAATGTTATTTGCTTTTTTTTTTGCTGCATCAGGGAAATAAAAATGCAGGTAATATGGCGATTTGGTGGACCGAGAATAAAAAAAAACAACAACAACAACAACAACAATAATGAAAAATATTGTTCTTGGTCCGTTTGGCCGATATCGTTTGCTGTAGAAACTCAGCCTTCTGGCGAAATTCATGCTTGTACAAACACACAAACACACAAACACACACACACACACACACACACACACACACACACACACACACACAGACATTGTTGTGCACGATACAGCCCATGTACGTCCAGACCCCGAAGCTCGTGGGGTGAACGCCAACTCGTTTCCGGTATATTTCTATCTCTTCGAAAACTATTCTCGTATGTACTATCCGGGGGTCGGTCGGTACATACCGATGACACATACCGATTTCATTCCTTTTCCACAAAGTCGACGAATATGTTTCTCGACAACAAAACTCCCTCGACATATTTTTACAACCTCGACTCTTTTTTTTTCCCCATTCTCTTTTATGTTTCTTTTTTTTCAGTCGGTTGTTTTTTCGCGCACTCGCACAATCGGTCTTACGCTCGTGTGAGCAATATCGCAGGCATGCAAGTACGGGAAAAAAAAATAATAACGCTGTACGCACGTGCGCTTGCGTGCGCGTGTGTGTGTGTAAAAAGTACGGGTTCGTACTACACCCTTGCTGACACACTCGAAAACCAAGTAAACACGTCACCATATCGTCCATATCAATCCTCGACTTCGTCGAACTACGCTTCGCGCACATCTCAACGCCATTACCTACAGCGCGGTCGGTAACGAAAAACTGTAAACCATTGTTCTCCGTCGCAATTGACAATCGAGACAAAAGATGAGAACGTTCGACTGCGTTTCCAAATTCCGCAGTCGACCGTTCGTGGTTTTTCTACGAAACATCGATTACGACCGAGAACAATACTTTGGGAAGATTCCGGCTCTCTCCTTCGCCCTTGTAGCAGTCCAAGGGACACGAATGTCATGAGTATAGCACATCGTACCAAAGCCTCAGGGTTCAACGCATAATAATCTAACACAAACGAACACCCACACACACACACATATGTGTATATACGTGGAAGTTACACACACGTTTGTGACCTGCTCACATACACGTGAGGACCTAGATGCTCAGTCGGTCGTGCGGCTTGGGTGCGGGGGGGGGGGGGGGTCGACTCTCGTCAATTGCTTTGGAGTACCCAATATGTAAATGATGAACAGTACGCAGTGGGAATAATGCATCAAGTATATACCATTCGCTACTTTGGTCTCTCTGTATACATACTACATAAACATATAGATATATATATATATAAATATATATTTGGATATACGTATAAATATACGCTGTAGGGGGTGTAGCTTGGATGCGGTATACGAAACGAGAGTAGAATCGAAACCGGAAGAGTTCTCCGTTCCGGTAATTACTGCGATTGGATTTTATAACCGGGTCCAGGGGGTTCGGCACAAACTCCGACGTTGCTCCCGGCACCACGAACACACCCCCCGGACTCGCCACTCAGACTCTCTCTCTCTTTTACTTCACATCTCCATCATCATCTCTATCTCTCTCTCAATTTTTATTTTTTTTTTTATTTTTTTTTTGCCATGGCGCTCTTTCGCTCGCTCACCCCCCCGATCCGGCTATCTCGCCCCGGCTGTCCGGGGTTATTGGAAAAATTACGTAGCAAAACCGCGGCGGCCTTCGTCGCGTATAAATTAAAACTTTTCTCAAACTCCGGGTATATGGCCGAGGCAGCGAGTGAGTTCTTTCTGGATAGTCCCGGAGGCCCGAGCCGTGGGTCGGCAAATCCAACGAGCGACAGAGACGCTACCTACCCCCATCCCCCCCCCCGCCATCGTACCCTTGCCGACCCGCGGTACATCTACAACGGGAAAATGAGAGAGAGTGGTTTGGAATAAAATAAAAAATGAGCGAGACCGAACGTCCGAACGGCTGCGAAATGTAACGAGTTGTTTTTTTTTTCAAGGGGAGGTTTCATTTTTGAAGGGTTTTGTTTTTCATTTTTGAAGGGTTTATTCGCACGTCGTTTTGAATGTGACTGTTCGGTGCAATTGAGAGAAATCCATGAATTGTGATTTTTTTAAGGATTATCACGTTTTTTTTTATGTTGCCGAAATGTTTTTGGAATAATCATTGATGTCTGAAGAATTAATTTGGTGAGGATGATAATTTGTTTTTTTTTTATTCGTACTTTTTCTTTTATTCACTACTGTTGTTTTAGATGTGGCTGTTCGGTACAGTTGGGAGAAATCCATGAATTGTGATTTTTTTAAGGATTATCATTTTTTTTTATATTGAGGAAATGTTTTTGGAATAATCATCGAGATCTGCAAAAATTAATTTGGTGAGGATGATAATTTTTTTTCTTTGTTTGTACTTTCTTTTTCTATTCAGTACACAAAAGAAATCTGTCATTCGTCTTTTTGTCTGATAACCAGTTTAATAATTGCCACTAAAATTGTGATACGAAGAATAAATAAAGCGCGGGTTCGATGTTTAAAAAAAAAAAAGAAAAAAAAAGAAACACGAAAAATATAAAAAATTTGTTGAACCGTCCAAGTAATTAATTTAGCCGGCCTACGTTTTCTCGTGAGCGAGTTTTCTGCCGAGGTCTCCCCGTGATGTTGCCACGGTCGAAGGCTATTAGGCGAATTAAAACGAAAGCATGGAAAGTGCTTGGGCCAGTGCGAGTAATAAAGTTGCGTTTTCTAATTAATTTTAACTTCTTTCTACGCTTTCGATAAAAAAAAAAAAAAGAAAAAAATGGTTAAATATACTTTTTCTTCAATGTTTTATTTTTTTTTATTTTTACAACGCAGGAAGAAAGCAAAGTGGGGAAAAAAGGGTTGAAATCCCGAAGTGCGGGGACGTCGAGAGAGGCCGTGGCGAATATGAAATATTAAATGTGCGAAATATTTTTTTTTTATTCTTTTATTTTTGTGTCTGGTCTGTGGCTGGAAACGAGAATTGATTGACAGTACCGATTTTCTATATATTCCCTTTTTACAATGCTACATTCGATATTTCATACATTTTCCAACGTTCTTCGTATTTAAACAAAAAAAAAGTTTCATCGAAATTTTCTGTTCTATAAAATTGTTTTTTCTTTTTTTTTTTTTTTCAAATTTTTTACAACGTCAGGAGAAAGCAAAAAGTAGAAAAAAAGTGTGGAATCCAAAGTGCAGGAGGGGGTGCGGTGGAGAGAGGGTGTGGCAAATATTATAAATATACAAACATTTTGCTTTCTTATAAAGGAAGCCATATGTGACGGTGGGAAATTTTTGTTTTCGAGATGTTCATATCACCATGTTCAGAATGTGGAAAAACGTCGAGAAAACACATTTAGAGAAAATGTCCGGATGTATGTATGTATGTGTGTAATGGCCTTTCTAAATTGAAAATATATTTATTCTGTAAAATAATTGTATTTTTTTCTATTTTTTTTTTTCTGATATTTTAATATTTTTTTTTTATTATTTCCCATCGGACGCCATTTTACGGTCGAGGTGGCGATAAATCGTGCCCATCGTAAACTCGCCCGAAATAACGTCGATATTCGATTCACGAATTTCTCTCCCCCCCCCCCCCCCTCTCCGGGGGTTTGTCCGTTTAATTCAATTTGCAGGGTGAGGGGGCATGTTGGTGTGCCGGCGGTTGCTGATCGCAGCAGCGATCGCGGCCTCGGTCGAGGCCTCGGCCGTGTCCGCTAGTTTCCCAGATATCACAGGCGCGGAATATCCCGCGTCCGCGGCCGGTTACGCCGTTTATTCGGGTGCAACTCCGGTCGGTGGCGGCGCCAGCGGCGGCGGCAGCAGCAGCAGCAGCAGCAGCAGCGGTCCAGGAAGCCCCGCGACCACAGCCACGTCGACCCCGTCCGGCTGTCGACCGTCCGAATTTTTTTGTGGCAATGGTCGGTGCGTCGCCCAGGACAAATTTTGCGACGGCGAAGATGACTGCACCGACAAAACCGACGAACCGAGATACTGTTCACGTGAGAATTTGTTTTGTCGAATTTGTTTTCGGGAAAAAAAAAAAAAAAATAAAAAATAACGTTTTGAAGATAAATAAGAAATTTTTGCACGATTTAATTTTGAATTTATCATGAACATCATTGACGGAAGAATATTGCTTCGTTAATTATCACGAATTAACTGAGCAATTGATTCAATTTAAAAAAAATAGAAAAACAGAAAAAAAAACAAATAATATCGGTAAGGTAGGGTTCTCGCTGTCAAACTAAGGGAGGAAAAAATAATCTTATGAAATTACATCTATAACAATCGGTCGCCCTGCGTCAAAGCACGTTGGACACGTCATGTAACGAAAATACTATAAAATCATACGGCCAAAGCAACTAAATAACCAAGATAAATAAAGTAATAACAATAACGACGAAATAAAATTTTGAATAAATAAAAATGAATATGACTCTTATCGTACCAAAAACTGTTTTTCCATGAATAAATAAATTTTTCACGTCCCTAATTTTCGTTAAAATTTATGCAATGTAGTTCGATGATAATTCAATCGTGTCGGATACTAATTCTCAATGAGGACTCGAGGCGGCTAGTTTGAAACGCATTTCAATGTTTCTTTTTTTTTCATTTTCTTTCATCAAATTTAATTAAACGTTTATTTATTTATTTATTTATTTTACTCTTTTTTCCAAATGTATGTCAGAATAAAAAATGCTTGAGTTATTGGGAAGAAATAAAAAAAAACATTATTACAGATTTTTGTTACACAAATAATTGTTTGAAAAGCATATTTTTGTTTTCTTCATTTTTTTAAAACACATGGAAATCCGACTCGTTGAGATAAATTTATTATTTTTCAACGTAAAAGTTTTACCAACTCGTCACGTTTTTTTTTTTTTTTTTACCACGTAGCAACATTAAAAATTCACAGGAAAAACTGTCATGTCCCCCATCACGAAAAACCCCATCGAATTATATCGCATGAAAAACAATCATGACCACGCGAATTTTTCGACGGATATCACCATTTCATACATCAAACGTTTGAAAATTTTAAAAAATGTATTTCCACTCATGGAAAGATTTTTTTTTCATTTTTTCAACAAACTCGTAAAACGAAAATGCGACCGCAAAAATTTCATTCGGTTGATATAGCAACGTTAATTGACGTGGTCGGGAGCTTTCGTGCGGATTGCCCTTCGAAATCTCAAAATAACACGCTCTCGATGGCTCCGTCGAAATAAAATTATCGGTCTGACCGCATAGTCGGCCATTCTACTGAAAAAAAATACAAATTCAAAAAAATATTATTCCAACAACAGCGTATTTTTTTTTTTTTTCAAAATCCAATCCGTTTGACGAGTTGACAAGTGATATGGTACGATAAGGGTCGATCAGAGCGAATAAAGGGTTCACGTATTATTCACCTAAATCCAATAACGATGCTATTTCATCCCTCCCGATCCTTTTCACATATACATGTGTATATATTTTTTATGTTTTTTTTTTTTTGGTTTTTTATTTTTTTTTTCGTATCACGGACAGCCTGCAACAGGACGCTGTACGGTGATGTCGGGCGAACGTACGAGGTGGAGATTCGTCGGCCGAGGGAGGATCGATTACCTTTTCTTTGCCACCTCAACTTCACTGCCGCCGGGGCTGACCTCGGCGACCTAGTGCAGGTATAAAAAACAACCCCCATCGATGTCTATGATGACACTTTTTTTTTGTTCTTCCTTCGAAAACGATAGTTTTCTTTATGTTTATATATGTACATATATATATATATATATATATATATATATATATATATATATATATATATATATATATATATATTTGGTCCGTCGGTTACAGCTAACGTTCGACACATTTACCGTCGGACGTTTTCTGTCCTTCACGAACGAGGGCTGCCCCGATGGTTTCATGTCCATAAGGGAGGAGGGCCGTCCGGCCACGGGTGGTCAATGGTGCGGAAGCGCGTGGGGTTACACCGTATATTACAGCGAAACCCCGTCGATAAATCTCACGCTTTACCTATCGCGTCTATCCGAACAGGTGAGAAATTTGTTTTTTTATTTATTTATTTATTTATTTATTTATTTATTTTCGTTACTTTCTTTCCTCTCAACATTTTATATCGAATCGTAGCGATTCACTCGACTTGATTCACTTGAGTACCAACCGAATTTCAAATCCGTAAAAATAAAATCATTGCATTAGTTGGAATGGGAAAATGAATTGGCTGATTGATATTGTGTGTGTGTGTGTGTTTTTTTGTGATTAAAGTTGATGAGAACTCGTGAATAATTTGTTTTGCAATTAATTTTATCATATTCATAGTGTAATCATAATGATAAACCTATGAACATTTTTTTGTTGTAATCTTTGTTCATGACAAATGTTCGATTCAACATTGTCTCGGAATCAATTTGATAATAATAATACTGATATGAAATAATTAATTCATCAATATTGTTCATTTTTTTGTAATTTAACATGATGAAAAATTCGGTGGAAATTGTGAATAACTTTTTGTCGTAACTCATTTTTTTCGTTACAATCAATTTTCTAATTTATGAGAAATTCACTTATCAATAACAATAACGACGAAATAGAATTTTGAAAAAAAAAAAAAAATATGACTCCCATCGTACCAAAACCTGTTTTCAATGAATAAATAAATTTTCTCGTCACTAATTTTTTGTTAAAAATTATGTACCTAATGTAGTTCGAAAATAATCGTTTGAAAAGCATATTTTTGTTTTCTTCATTTTTTGAGACGCATTACAACAATCCGACTCGTCGATAATTCATCCGACTCAATTTTCTAATTTACAAGGAATTCACTTGTTTGAATTCAGTTTATTTATTTATTTATTTATATACATGTAAATTATTTGTTATGTAAGTCTCGACGAAAAATTCGATAAAACTTGTGTGTCGTAATACATTTTTTCGTCGTACTACATTGTTTTTTTTTTTTTTTTTCATCAGACGTTCGATGAGCTTTTCGACGGCTCTGTTGATGTCGATTGATGTTGATATCGTTGATAAATATTTCAGGGCACCGGATACAACTTCGACTTCAAACTATCGTACAAGTTTTTAAAACGCAGCGAGGCACATTTGAGATACGGAAACAGCAGCATGGCCACGTGGCGGGGCGAACTTGTTAACGGAACTTATTGCGATCGTGTACTCACGAGATGCGACACACGAGCCTGTCGTTTACAATCGCCCAACTATCCCGGTGTATATCCGCGAAACGTGACGTGTTATTACAGAGTCGAGCACAATCGTGCGCCACCCGGTCAGCGTGCTCTTCTGGCTGTCAGTCAACGAAACAGCCACAAGATACACATTAAAGATCAGGTCGTCAATTATGACAGGAGCCAACGAATATTGAGGTGAACAAACGTATATCGATTATAAATTTTCGTGAACACAAAAATTTGCGCTTTTCGGAAATTCAAGAAAACAAAAAAACAAAAAAAAAAACAAAAAAAAAAACCGATTATAAATTTTCGTCAACGAAAATTGCTGCGCTTTTGGAAATTTAAAAAAAAAAAAAAAAACGAGAATCGATTATGAATTTTCGTCAACGAAAATTTGCGCTTTTGGAAATTTAAAAAAACGAAAAAAAAAAAACGAAGATCGATCATACGCAACCGGAAGCGTTTGCAATTGTACGTCGATAAAAATGATTTGCCAAAAAAAAAATAATAATAATAATAATCAACTTCCGAATACAATTTTACTTGCAATGCATAGTTTGTAATTATTGTCGAAACAATATTTCGATATTTGATGATTTTACTAATTTGTAAAATAAATCGTTATTTTTTTTCTTCTATTAGTTTCTTTGGAAATTTTTAAAAATGTTGACAATAATTATTTTGATGAAATTTTTTTCATTTCTTTTTTCGAACTACAAACTTTTGAAAATATTTTACTCGTGCTGCTTTGCGAATTGACGTGTCGAATTTTACGTCAGTTAAATTCGTCGTTTAATTATTTCTCACAATTTTGTCGATTAATCTAAGTCAAATATTTCTACTGACAATAACGAAAAAAAAATGATGAAGACAAGACAAATTAACAGCGTGGGACAACTAGAAGTTTAAAAAATAGTATAAAGTTTTTTTTTTATAATCCCCGAATTTCCTCTCTTTTTTTTCACAATCTTTATTTACGATGGACAACATTCGTTTTCTTTCAATTCGAAAAAGTTGCAACACCGTGCAGTGAAAAAAATAATTCATCGAAAATATATAATCGTTGCGATGAATTTTTTTTTTTTTTTTTGTTTTCGGGGATTTTGGAATCATCGTCACAGAGTTTGGGAACAGTGCAACGTCGTTCAGGACTATCTGACGGTTTACGACGGTGGTTCAACGACCGACAGAGTTCTGGTTAAGCTCTGCGGGGGTGACGCTGTACCCGACATCGTCAGCAGTCGCAACACAATGCTTCTGGAATTTCACACGTCCCCGTACGACAATCCTTTTCATCCCGTGCCGTTGTCCTTCCTGCCGGGTTTCGAGCTCGAAGTTCAGGCAAGTAACAACGTTTAATTCACGGGGTTTTCTTTACCTCATTATTTTACCGGCGACGATGGAGGGCCGCGAGTCGTCTCCCCCCCCCCCCCCCGCCCCCTTCCACTCCTCGCCAAACGATGACACGAAACACGGGAAAATTTTCCATGTCAACGGGATTTGTTCGTATTCCGGGTTTTTATAAAAATTATTTGCCGAAAAAAAAAAAAAAGTAATCAATTTTCGAATACAATTTTATTTGCAATGCATAGTTGTTAATTTTGTCGACACAATATTTTGATATTTGGTTATTTCACTGTTTTGTAAAAAAAAAATCGTTATTTTTTTTTTTTTCTATAAATCTTTGGAAGTTTTGAAGATGTTGACGGGAATTATTTTAATTAATTTTTTTCATTTTTTTTTTTTTCAACTAATCTCTTTTTTTAAATATTTTTTTCGTGTTGTTTTTGTGTGAATCGACGTGTCGAATTTTTAATTCACGGGTTTTCTTCACCTCATTATTTTCCCGGCGACGATGGAGTCTCTATCTCCATCGTTGTCTCTCCCGCCCGCCCCCCCCCCGCCCCCCCCTCCTCGACTCGTCGACAAACGATGACACGAAACACGGGAAAATTCTCAACGTCAACGTTTGGGTTTGTTCGTATTCAGGTTTTATTCGTCGACGAGAAATCACGGAGCTTCGTGAAGGAAAATGACAATTGTGATTTTCACATAACGAGTTACGAGACTACGTCGGGAATAATCGAGAATCCGAAACATTCGTTGCCACCGAACACGACTTGTCGTTATCACTTTCAAGGAAAACCCAACGAAATAGTTTGGATATCGTTTGTCAAGTATTACGCTGCGACGTCCGATCCGGCGGCGAGCATCGATGCCGGTAACGCCGATTGTTACGCCAAATTGCTCATCTGGGATGGCGATCACACCAACGACAAACAAACGTCGAAAAAAGTAATTTTTTTGCATTTTTCTCGTTTGTTTTTGTATTCGAAGGATTCGTTTGAACGATTTTGATGATTTTTTTTTTGGTCACCTTTTTTTTTTTTTTTCATGCATTAATTTTATTTCGATAATTTTTTTTTCCTCATCGTCCATGACCTTTCGACCCTTATAGTTTCGTCATGTCTCACACATTCTTGCGGAACTCGGAGATTAATAATTACAGGAGTAACGTTTCTTGCTTTCAAAATTTTTGTCGAATTTTCAACCTCCGGTGATGGAAAAATATTTAATTGATATTTAATTTTGACTCGCCGTGATCAATCTTGTGAATTAACGGAAAATAATGGTAATAGCCATTGTTTAGTATTGAATTTTGTGATAACCGACTTGCGACGTTTAATTTTGACGAGACATTAAAAAAAATTCTCCAGCAAATAACTGTATTCCTTTCTAATTCAATATTTCGATTGATCCATTTATATCTAAATTTCTCTGAAAACCTACAATAACATATATTTCTCTTTTATTTCCCCATAATTCCATAAATCCATTTGTCTGCAAAAATACATTTTCCTTCTTCTTTCTTATTAGAAAAAACAAAAATCAATAAAGCATATTTTCATACATAATAATTTAAAAAATTTTAACAAATTTTGAAAAAAAAAAAAAACCCATAAACAATGATTCAAATTAAACCTTTCAACAAAATTCGTCCTAATTCACTGATTGCCCAAAAAAAAAAAATGTATATGTTTTTGTTTTTTTTTTCTCCCGCCAATCGTAGAACGCGAAGCTGATGGGACAATTCTGCAAGGACGACATACCGTTGCTGTGCGATCACAGTCTGCTGCGTAACAGCAGTCGTCACACTCGTCCGTGCAGTCTATCCGAGAGTTACGTGTCATCGGGTCGTGATTTAACCCTCGAACAGATACTCCGTCAAGGAAGTGCCCTCTACCCGATAAGTTTCGTTCTCCGTTACGAATTCGTTCACGATTCAATGTCATGTCACTTGTTGATAACACCCACCGCGATAACCCCATCGTCGCCCTCGGCCGCGATAACATCGCCCGCATCCAAGACTTCGGGTCCTGTCGGAAAATTCACATCGCCGAAAAGCGTGTTTTTTTACGGTCGCGGAGGTTCGCAAAATTTGAGTTGCGTTTATCGTTTCGAAACCGATGCCGATCATCGTGTAGAATTGACGATAGCCAAAGCATCGTTCGGTGACAAATTGTGCACGTCCTACGTCGATCCTCTGGTCGATCGTTGGTCGTGCGATCGTCAAACTCACTTGACCGATCGTCATCTGGGTTACGGCGAATTGATCGTCGCCGAATATCCTTGGACCGGTGTCGAACTCGTGCGCGATTGTTTTTGCTCGAACGTAACCGATCGCATTCAAATAAAAAGTTTGACATCGACGATCGTCGAATTAAAATTCACGATAACACGAATGAACGTTACTCAGGATTATGAAAATTTTTTTTTCGACGGTGAATATCGTTTCGTGCCGATCGCCGAGGTGCGGGAGGACCAATCGTGTCCGACCAAGCTCAAGGATCGTAAATTGCGGGGTGACAGCGGTGAAATATCGTTGAGAAGCCCGTTGCCACGGGTGATCGGTGGTATGGCCGCGGTGGAAGAAATTTTACCGAATACCGAAGATCTCACGGCCACACAATGCATCAACGAACCCTGGCTCATCGAACCCGAAGACGTGCGAATGAATTTTTTGTATCTGCGTACCAGCGGTTTTGCCATTAATGCCGATAACATCGACGAGTGCACGACGTTGAATCGTATTATCGTTTACGCGGCTGCGAATACCAATGAACGCAGTATCATTTGTCCGGAGGGTGGAAATGATGTTCAACGTACGGTGGATTTTTTTTCAAACGGATGGAATCACACGGCGGTGGCCAATGGCACTCCACCCGTCAACGCGATGATGCAACACGCACGGAGCTTTGTCGTGGAATTTCTTCAGAGGGAACCGGGTTTTTATGCGGTCACGTGGATCGCTATTTCCAAGAGAACCGGGGCTAATAGTTTGGGAAACAACGCGTTTGCCATCGGGCCCAGTGATGATTGTCCTTATAGGTATGTCAATGGTTTTTTTTTTTTTTTTTATTGTTTATTTTTTCGTTTGAAGAAAATATATGAATATATTTTTTGCAATTTTTATTGTTTTTATGATGCCGATTGAATTCGGAAATTTGGGAAATTTTTTTTTTTTTTTTCGTTGTTGGTTTTTTTTTTTTTTTTTTTTAATGTTGATACTCTTGTTTTCTTTCTGTTGTTCATTTTTTTTTTAGGTTTTTATTTGCAGATTTGAGGAATATGCGAGTGGGTTCGGTCGGAATTTATTTTATTTTCGAATTTATTTATTGTGCATATATATATGTGTTTGTGTGTGTATATCTATATAGATATCCAGATGGATATTACAATCCCATCAATTCGGGCCGGAAACCCGGCGTTGCTTGAATACGAAACGAATAAATACGAAAAAAAAAAAAAAAAAAACAATTCGAATAAATATTCAGTCTAAAAAAAAATCGCCACTCATTGCCAAAAAAAAAAAAAAAAAAAAAACCTGCGATACTGTTTTCCTTTGAAAAAAATGCGATTCGACCGATAAAAACTGTCGTTCCGTTGAATCGTTTACTACTGAATTTTTGCAATCCGATCACATGCGACGATGAAAAATTTCGGGAATATTAAAAATTCAAAAAAAAAAAAAAAAACTAAAACGGACTGAAAAAAAAAATCGTCAAAAATAATCCACGAAAATGTCCACGAAAATTTTCTATAAAAATTGCAATCGACAATATAATTCGTCACACACGCATAAATATTTTTCAAACCATATAAGATAAAAAACATCAAGTCGAGACGTTAATTTGAGAAGAAATTTTTTTCATTCCGAATTATTATTATTATTATTATTTAATTCTCGGACCGTTGGCACGGTGCCAGTTTGGTTATTCTGCAACTGGCAGCTACTGGGTCACCGGCCAATTATTTTTTCCTCGAAATGTACCACCAACCGGGACGCCCGGACTATTGATTAAATTTTTTTTTTTTTTTTCAAACCTTTTTTTTTTTCGTAATTTCTCCTCGTTCGTTCGTTTATTCGTTGATTTTTTTTTCTCTTTTCTTTTTTAATTTTTTCGTGGTTGTGTTTTTTTTTTTTTTGTTATTTGCAGGTGTCCGGAGATTCAAGCTTGCATAAGCGCGGTACTGTGGTGCGACGGTGTGCGTCACTGTCCCTCGGGTTTCGACGAGGAGGAAGCCAACTGTTCGTACCGATTCGGTGTGACTCTGCTTTACGTGGCTGTGGGCGCGGGCGCCTTGGGAATATTTCTCGTCCTGTTGCTCGCCACCGGTTGCCTCAAGTACTGTCTCTATCGTCACAAGGCTCGTAAAAAAAAAAAAAACGTCGCCCTTAGCGTGAATCATCTTCACGTTAATCACACGCATCACAACAACGGTCTTACGGGTAGCCGTCTTGGCGGACGTTACAATCTGGCCACCCCCCAAGAGATGTATCTAGATAATTACGGCAAGGACAGTATTTGTTGACAGTACGCCATCGACGATATCGAAACGACCGTGTGAATATATAGTCAACTCATTGTTTTTTTTTTTTGTATTATTATTATTATTATTATTATTTTTTTCTTCTTTTCTTTTTTTGTCTCGAAAATAATTTATTTCGAATATAAACGGGACGAATGAAATTTAAAAGAAAAAAAACAATGATTTTAATTGAATAAGGATTAATTTTAATATATATAGAGAGAGAGAGAGAGAGAGTGTGAGCGAGAGAGAGAGAGAGAGAGAGAGAGAGATAAGAACGTGACACACGTCCGAGAAATTTGTCCGAGCTTTGGATGAAAAATTGAAAAAAAAATTTACAAAATTTGTATAATCAGACTCGACGATGAAAATGTGAAAAAAAAATAAGAAATCCCAAAAAAAAAAAATAATAATAATAATAACTAACTAATAATAATGATAATTATAATGATAATGATAATATGAAAATTTTTCCGACGGGGTCCGAGGGCAACGATTTTGACGTACGTATAGGATAAAAGGGTTGTGTAGAGAGAGGAGAGGGCAATAATCTTCGGCAATACATCAAGCGGAAAAGCGCGTCCACGCGGGCGCGAAAATAAAAAAAAAAAAAAATAATAAAAAAAATTGAAGAACGAAAAAAAAAGAAAAAAAAAACACGGTTTAAGAGAAAAAATAATCTCGCGATGCGCGGCGCGAGAAAAACGGGTCGAGGAGCTTTATAAATGCGATCTGAGGCTACGGAGAACCATGTGCGAAGGTTGTTCGCAAACAAAAAAAAAAAAAAATGAAAAAAAAAAGCAAAGAGAAAAAAAAAACACGAACGAGGACATTTTATCTACGACTTTTTCGAGTGCCAAAGATAGTGGGTTGCAACGACGAGGGTCGAGGACCCTTCGGGGCTGTGCAGCGAGCTCGCATAGAGAGAGAGAGAGAGAGAGAGAGAGAGCGAAATAAAGACAGAGACAGAGAGAGAGAGAGAGAGAGAGAGAGAGAGAGAGAGAGGCAGAAAGAGAGAAAAATCCCGACAGCGAGCGTCACGGAAAAGAGTTTGCAAAAAAATTTCAAAAAAACGTAAAATTAAAAAAAAAAAAAAAAAAAGAAGAAGAAGAAGAAGAAGAAGGGAAAAAAACGCACAACGTCACACCCGGATTCTGTGAGCACACACGAGAGTTTCCACGTAGGTGTTGAACCGTTGGAGATTGATGCGGAAAGCATGAAGATTAATGGTTCGTCATACACGTAGGAACAAAGTTCGTTCCGTCATTCAACAATGATAAGACGTTCAACGGTAAAAATTTTTCGAGGTAACAAACGCGAACGAAAATAATAATTAATAAAAGCGAATAACCGTGTCTGAAAAAAAAAAAAGAAGAACAAACAAAAAGATCAGCGCAGTCGTGTGCGCATTAGAAAAACAAAAAAAAAAAAAGAAAAATAAAGAAAAACAAATAAAATGAACAAAAATGTTTCGCAAAGAGAAAAAAAAAAAAAAATAGTCGACGATTTGTAAAATTCGAACGTGTATAATATGACGCGCATGCGCTGTGGGACGGAAACGCGATTGCGTGTGAATTTTTGTGTCGCAGCGGGTGGTGTTCGTTGTGGGTCGAGGGGGATGCAGAAGGGACGAAGGTTTGATAGAAAAAATGGCGTGGAGGCTGTGCGGGGGGGGGGGGGGGAAAGGGGGATGAAATTGTGCGCGAAGGCCACGAGGGTGGAAATACGACGAAGGGTGGTTTGTGACGAATAATCTCGACGTTGAAACGAAATGTATCGAATAATATATATCTATACGCTCAAATAAATAAGAGGAAACCCAAAAAAAAAAATAAGCAAACACGAACAGAAGAGAGAAAAATAATTGAAAAATCATAATTTCAATGGGAAAAAAAAATAGAGGAAAGAAAAAACATTAATCACGACCAAATACGCTGCTCGAACCGGACTGCTGATATATAAAAAAGAAAACAGGAATAATAATATTAATAATAATATTAATAATAATAATAATAATAATAATAATAATAATAATAATAATAATAATAATGATAATGATAACGGGCTACGAGCCATCGTGGCTGTGTGGGCCGCGCTCGACCATAAATATTCATTACGGGGATTCATAAAGGCACAGCATAGACGTATGTACTCGCGATTAACGGGTTCGAAACAACGCAATCGACGAAGGATATATATACGTATGATATAACGCAATGGGGCTCCTCAATCGTAAATCATATTTTGCCTATAAAACCAATTCGTAGTTTCGTGAACAATTCCGGGTGTACTGATAATTACGAAATTGCCAATTCTCGATGTTTTTTTATTCTTTATTTTATTTTTATTTTCATTTTTATTTTTATTTTTATTGTTATTTTTATTTTTTTTTTTATTTTTTTTTTTTTAGTTTTACTTTATTACATTTCATTTTATTTTATCTCGTTCCATTTTATTTCATTTGAGATTTAGATTTTTTTTAGATCTTTAGATTTATTCATGCACGTACAAGAATCAGTGATTCAATGTGCATTTTATGTTATTTCATTGTATTTCTATTTTATTTTATTTTATTTTGACGGTCGATTTGATTTTTCATATCAAAGAGACCCTTTTTTTTTTTTTTTTAAATTTTTTCCATTCATTTTGTTTTCATTTAATCAATCGATTATCATTGATTTCATATTGCTCCATTAAACCCATGACATTTTACTCATGAAAAAAAAAAACAAAAGTCTGAATCACATAAATTTATCGATAATTGTTTCAAAAAAAGCTATCGTAATGAAAAAAAAAAAAAAAAGAAAAAAATACAAATTGCAAAAATTAAAAAATTGAAAAAAAAAAAAAAAAATTCTGTTACATTCGGAGCAGCCGGAGATGGCAATATATCTGCGCTAATGATGAATCGAGACTGTGAGAAAGCGCATGTGCGTGACACGTAGAGGATATCGACGATAAATCACGCATATGACTGGGTTTGATAATTGTGAGACCGCGGACAGATGAAGGACCGGTGGTGCGAGGGTGCGGGGGGGGGGGGGGGGGGGTGGCTCGACCGAGATGAGTTAGCGATCGATGTATAGTTGATTAAAGTTTTAACCGGGACGGCGTGGCGGGCGGGGAGGGGAAAGGGGAGCTTTGCAAAATTTACGAGAGCACGATATTCGGAAACGATCCAATAATAAACTCGTAATTGTTGTAAATTCGTCAAAAGCCAATATATTTCCGACGTGTAATATAATAATTACGTTTATGATTAACGGACTCGACGAAAGAACGAACAACAAAAAAAAAAAAAAAAAAAAAACAAGAAAGAAAAAAAATAAAATAATAATTAAAAAATAAAAATAAACCGAAAAAATGAAAACACGCAATGATTAGAATAATTGACGAGGGGACATTCGTATATGCTGTGATAGAAGTAAGCGTATCAACAATCCGACTGTTAGATTGGATTGGACACGGATTGTGAAAAAAATTGAAATAAATAATAAAAAACCAAAAAAAAATAATAATAATAAAAATAACGTTAGGAATGAAAACACGAGGGAAAAAAAAAATAGTGCGAAAAACGCGATCGCAGAGTCATGAATGAGATTGATTCGTCAAAAATTCTCGAACCGTCGGTTTGTAATTATTATCAGCGGGCCTGTCTCGAGAAACAGAAAAAAACAAAAAAACAAAAAAAAAAACAAAAAAAAAAGGAATAATTAAATAACGGAAATCGAACATTTTACACAGCGAACAGTTTTGTTTTTTTTTTTTTTTTTTTCGTCTCTCTCTCGAGAACCGAAAAAAAGTAAACGTCCGGAGGAACGAACAATGTCGCTCGAAAAAAAAAAGAAAAACAAGAACAAAAAAAAACGAAAAAAAAGAATATACGAAGAGAAGAATGAAAACTTCACTCGGAAAGCATTTTACGATAGGGTGATATATACATATTTGCATGTATGTACGTATACACGTAGCACGAAGAGAAAAAACAAGAAAGAAAAAAAAAATAAATAAAATGTAAAACACATTGAATTAAATGCAAAAATAAATAAAGGTGAGATTGCAAGAGTGGTGAGAGGAGGAGGGTGAAGCATTTAACTCGCGCACGGTAGTTCAAGTGGGGGGTGAGTATGAGAAAAATCTTTTGAATCAACGTGGCCTTGATTCAACGACGAAGTTTCTAAGCAACAAGTAAATTACCACGTTACGTGATGTACTGTAATCCCGTGTTTATAATTTTAATAAAATATCACCGCGTTAAAGAAACCCAGTAAAAGAGGAGTGTTCAAGTTGTCGATTAATTTTTTTTCCAGACCAACATTCACGAAAAGTAAATCCACAATCCCGATCACGAAATTTTGTTTTTATTAATTTTTCCAATTTTTTTTTTTTTTTTTTTTTTTTATTCTTATTTCCTTCGAATTTTTTTTCACGAGAGTTTTCAATAAGAAAATCTTTCGAATATCGTTCATAACACCGTAAATATTGCAAGGGTGTGCAACCCTCAAAATATTGTCGAAAGAAAAAATTGAAACAATTTAAAAAAATCAATGCATCTGTCTCGTCCGATCCGAACACTGGCTAAACAACGCTATGTAGACCAAAAGTTCATAGAAACAATGTTGTAGAGAATTGAATTTCGTAAAAAAAAAGTCCTTGACGACGTATATCTAACATTGATAGTTTGCGCGTGGGAAAGCTCGAAAGTCGAGCGATGTGGGAAATCGCGCGACTGATGGGCGTTCGGAATTCTGAATTTTGATCGTTCCGAAATTTTCAATTTTCAACCCCGTTCTGAATTTTGATCGTTCCAAAATTTTCAACCCCGACCCATTATTCCACGGATCTAATTTAAAAAAAAAAAAAAACAAAAAATAAATTCGTTTCCGTCGCCCACCGTCACGGCGTTGTTGCGCTGTTTCGCCACTCGGACGTTGACATATCCCTATTGGCGAGCTGAAAAAAAAAAATAAAAATAAAAATAAAAATAAAAATGAAAAAAAAAAAAATGAAATAAAATAAATGTCACATTAATTTTTCCGTGAACGGTTGTGAGGGGCAGAAGGGGTAAAGCGAGGGGGGGTTTCCAGCGGCGAATGTCGGAATTAATGGACCCGAAAAACGTTGGTGGGTGCCAAGAAAAATTGGCCCCGCCGCGTTCGTTGCTGCACGATTACGAAGACGCGGAAACCATATGGAGTGTCATCGTCAAACGATATCCGAGAGCCGCACCGTTGCTCTGCGACATGGAAGTGGCCATCGAACGTGCGGAAAATCTTTTGCACAAATTTCGCGGTACTCCGTACACGAATGTGCACAATATTGGTACGACTCATTGAGAATCACTGAAAATCCATGGCATCTCCTTCACTCACTATTAGTTTTTTTTTTTTTGGTTATCAATTTTTTTCCATTTTGTATTTATCGACAATTTATTTTTTTTTGCATTCTTATTTTGTCTCCTTGCATATTTATGAGTTATAAGTTTTCCTTCGTCCGTCACAAATGTCATTGTTCGATTTGGATCTGGCACAAAATTATTTTTTAAACTTGTTATCTTGCTCTCGAATAGTTTGAATGACGTTTGATTATGCATTTAGCGAGATCGAGCACGTCTCGTATTTCAAACTCCGACGAGTCGAGCACCATGCTGACGGCTAATTCAGGAACGCAATTGTCAACGTACGAAGACAACGATGTAGGTCGTCTCAATATGAATTATCGAATAGGAGATTCGACAATTATTTTTTTTTTTTTATCCATTAATATTGAAGAATATTGTAGTATTATTGGTAAATGCGTTTATTGGCAATACGGTTATAATATAGTTTCCATCAGTACCATTTTCGTTATTAAATTATTCATTTTTTTTCGTTCTTTATTTTATTTTTTAAAACAATTTTTAACGTAGCGTTTATGCATATATATATATATATATGAATTTATATTCTCTAAAATTCATTCAATTTTATTCGACGTTTAAAACAAAAATAAAATCGACGCTCATAAATTCAATTTATGAAGATGATGAATTAATTGTTAACGTGAAATATTCGAAATGACCGTAGGACGTTGAGGAAGTTGACACACGTATGTCCGATGATTCAATAACGAAGAACGATAATATAGTGAGTTCGTCATCGTCGTCGAGCACCGACGACGAAATTGACAATCCCGAATACGATAATTCTGGTTTTTCACCCGAATCGCCATTCATTAAAAACGACGATGCCGCGACCAATGCAGCTGCAACCAACAACCCGATGTTCGCGAAAAATTTCCAAACGGATGAGAATCGTTATCCGATAAATTTAACGAGTCAGCAGCAGCAGCAGAACACGACCATTATCGCACAACCATTGTCAAAAGAATTTTCGACGAACGAACAGATGGAAAATTTCGTGAATGGCCGAATACGAACGACGATGATAAAATTGCAAATGCATCTACCGATCGCTCTGACGGTACGAAATATTTTTGGAACGATTTTTCCAATTTTTTTATATTCGGAATTTAAAAATTGTCACGAACAATATTTGAACGATGGATTTGAGATTGATTTACTGAGTGATGGAAATTTTGATTAAAGTTTCTTTTCTTTTAATCCGTTGCGGTCTGTCAGGGTCCACTGGACCCCAGACCAACTTCACGGTATTTATGCAATTAAAAATACCATTTTTCAACATTATTTTGTCCATTTAAACGTAGGACTTCCATCTTTCGACATCGACCAAAAGTCTCGAGTTCAAACTTCAAAATAAATATACGTTTTTTTCAAAGTCCCACAAAAGCTCGATTTTTTTTCACAAAAATATAATATCTCAAGAGTGAAAAAGGGCGCGAGATTTTTTACCATATGGCAAAAATTCAATTTTTCACGATTTATTTTTGTAAAAAATAAATGATTTCGTGAATTTTTTTTTCATCGTGTTTAGACTACTTAAAAATCGTAAATAAAAGACAACGGCTATTGGATTATTTAGAAAACATGTTAAATTGAAGTTTGGCGCAAGAATTAAGTCGATACATTGAAAAGAACGTGGACGGGGGTTCGATTTTTGTGAGTGGGTTTGCTTGGACCCCACGGACCGATGTGTTATTATTCGGATGTGTGACCGCAACGTGTTAATAAAATTATCAAAAATCGATTATTTTCGAGCAGCTTAATAATTCAGAATAATCGTTAGCGAATGAAAACGAATATTTTCAAAACTGATCTGATTGATTATAATTCAGGAATCAGTGAAAATAGTTCAACGAAGGAGGCAGTTTTGAGTTCGAAAGTTTCGATGGAAATTTCGGACGACACAATTGTGAGATCGATGAAAGACGAAGACAAAGATGTTGAATCAACGTGCACGAAAATATTGAAGAAAGAAATAACCGTTGATGCTGGAAAAAAAAAAAGAGCAGAAAAGGAAAATTCGACATCGGGTTCGTCGATGGTCAACAGCGTAATGACAAATTTCGTGCCAATTGTCACGGTAACTCATGAAAAAAAATGTCGGACGTGAAAAAATAGTTTGACATATTATAAACACGACGGATAATACAGTAAATATGTGATAATCTCAATAATGAATAATTGATAATTACGTTCAGACGAACGACAACGAGGAGATTCAAAAGAACGAAACGAAAAATAAATCACCGGTGACGATTTTGAAGAACTACGCCGAGCTGTGCAACGAAAAGCTCGACTTCAAAGTCGTTCGAAATAAAAGCAACTCGTGCGAGGTCGAATGTTCTTTCGCAAGTTACAGTGGTAAAAAAAAAAATAAAATAATTATATAGAGTAAGATGGAGTTAAATCGCTATTTTTTCACTTTTCATGCGGTGAAACCTGCATTTATCAAAATATTCTCAAATATCAGATTTTCTCTGAAAGTGAAAACTTTTAGCTACAAAATTTATCTAGAAAATTTCGATGTAAATTTTACTTATTATTGTGCACCTCCGTTTGAAAAAAAAGTTCAAAGTGGTTTTCTTACCCCACCCGGTGAGGTAATAAAACCACTTCTTTTCGGGACAAATTAGAATACGAACTTGTTGTTTTAATGTTTTTTTAGTATTTATAACTTATTGTGTTAAACTTCCAAAAGATTTGAAAAAATAATTTCCAGCATTAATTATCGCTGTGGTCCTGGCTATGTTCAACGTAATCATCTCTTTTGGGACGATCACGTTTGGAGTGGCGAGAGGCTACCATTGTTCTGTCGATTCCTATTTCTTTCCCTAACAACTTTTATAAAATGTTCTCAGCTCGCTCAGCTGCTGCAGATATTTGTCTTTGCTAGGGAAATAATTATTATTCCCTTGGACGCACTTCAACGTTGCGGGGGGACGTGTGGCTTTTTTACCCCTCCGGTTGCCTGGTTGTCTAACACCCCACTCACTCTTTTTCTCAAAAGTCACGTGATCCGAAAACAAACGCGAAAATCGGAAAATCATTTTAGAATTCGGGTTAATCACGAATTGCTGTTACAAAAAAAAAACAATTACCGAATTTTTCAAAGCCCAATTTTTACCCACTTTGACCAACCGTCAAAAGGCAGAAATTTTTTTTCACATCGTTCAAAATACTTGTGCCGCTGTAAAAATGGTAAAAATGCAGATGCGGCAGTCTAACCAAATACAAAAGTTATTTGGTTAGACATAATTGGTTAGCGCATAATTGACCACGACTTACCTTATGAACGGCGACCCGTTGTATTAATTGGTTCAAATATGAGCCTTAAATGGTTATCTCACCCGCTGGCGATTTAACCCCATCTTACCCTAAATGAAAAATTCGACGAGAAATTGTGTCGATCGATGATAGTTTGAAAAATAAAAAATGTAAATTCGCAACGACATTGATTTTTTTCTTAGCCAAGCTTGTGGGTCATTCGGAATCTTTGGTTCGAAACGACGTAGCCATTTTGATACTGAGGATGCTGGCCGAGGAACAGATGGAAGACAAGGACATGAAAAATTTGATTCCATTCTCAAACGAACAGTCAGTCAAAATTGTTCATGAAATTTCGAATATTTTTCATTCGTATCAAACATAATATCTATAAATAATATTAATAGTTTCGGTAATATTATCAATTATCATTAATATCAATAATGATAATAGGGTTATCATAATATTATTATAATTTTCATTTAATTTTCAATCTTCCGAAGAATGCGAGAAGTTGTTGCTCTCGGGACTGGCGGCCAGCCGGAAAACGCAATGAGAAAGCTCTACAAGCTCTGTCTCGAAAAAAATGCTCCGAAACCGTGTTATTCCGTGGAAACGGATTTCGCGACCGTCGGTGTGAAGAAAATTGCCGAATGCACGGCATTCAACAAAACTGCGACTGGTCAGTATCACAAAACACTGAAATGTTTTTCAATTAAAAAAAAAACAACCGACTTCTCTTCGATGTAACAATCGACAAATCGAATTTTGTCATCGAAATTTATATGCATCGTCGAAGATCAGATATGAGTCATAGAAGTTATTTTTTCAGCCATTTTATTCTTTCTCGTTTTTTTCCCTATTTTTTTTTCTATTTTATTTCCAAATATAACAATTGTTACAATTAATTTTCTAATTAATCGCATATATATGTAATTCAATCGTTACTCGCAGGTTTCGGGGTACGCGAGATAGTGGCGAAAAAATCAGCGGCTGAAAAATTGTACAGCCAATTGCTTTCGGAACAATCATCGTGAATTTAAAAAAAAAAAAAAAAAAAAAAAAAAAACAGATGTATCGTTGATCACAATTGATTATTGTAAATGATGTTGTTAACTCACGCGAATAAAATAAAATTTTTGAAAAAAAATTAATAATTCATCATAATTTTGCTTGCAAAGCAAAGAAACATATTCGTAAAATTTGTTGTTTAACGTAAAATTGAAAAAAAAAAAAAAATGTATATCATTGATCACAATTGATTATTGTAAATCATATTGTTAACTTAGGTGGATAAAATAACATTTTCCAAAAAAATATAATATAATTCATCATAATTTCGCTTCCGAAGCAAATAAAAAAATTTGTCGTAAAATTTGTTATATTTGACGAAAATTGAAAATAAAATTTCGCTCGATGGGTGAGTGATTCGAGATTCATGGCGTCGACTATTGGATATAGCTAGGGGGCAGTACGGGGAGGAACCGTGTACGATCGTTTTGACGAGATTTTTTTTTTTTTTTTTTTTATTATTTTTTTTTTTTTTTTTTTTTTTTACGGTATCTTGGCGACGATCCAGGGTAACTTGCCCGTTTTCTTGAAGGACCAATAGTCGTAAACCAGCTTTCCGATTATCAACACGATCAGAGACGCCAGCACGATGTTCAGCACGTCCAGAGGATTCAGCCACGAAACTGCGGATGCGTCTATGCAAATCTCCGTTCTCGTCAGATCTCGAATCTGCGAATAAACCATTTTTTTCCCCGCCCTCATTTTTATCAACATTTTTTTTTTTTTTATCATTCTATCTTTTATTTTCGTTGTTTCATGATTATTTGTTTTTTTTTTTCCTCTTCTTTTGCGACCGCTTCGTGTTTTTATTTTCATCATCTCCGATTTTGTCGTTTTCAGCATTTTCGTCGGGCACGTCGTAAATCACGTCGCGTGCTCGAACAAAACGTTATCGTTCCGACACATTCGCGATACGAATGTGGCGCGCGGTGCCGAGGTTTTTTTCTATAATTAAACATCTGCGACCGGAATTTTACAGGTGCGTCCAATTGTTACGTTGAACGACACTCGCGAAAATTCCACCGGCCAAGCTGATGAATCACACACACACACACACACACACACATACATACTTATACAGGGTGTCCCATTTGAAACAGTATACGGTCGGATAACTTGTCAGGAAAAGGGGTGACAACGAAATGGGTCAGAGATGAAAGTTGTAGGAATCGAAGGGAGAAACATAGTTTTGATAAAATCTAGTTTGTGTTTGTGAGTATCTGACGTGGATTATTTTTGTCGTGAGTCGTGTCGCCACGTCAATAATGGTTGGCGTTCGTGAAGCTAAGATTATAACTCTGTGCATAAATTTGTTTCACGATACTTGAGTGCGAAATTCGGTGTGAGACGAGGACAAGAAAAATATTTCTCAGGAACAAGAGAGAAAGAGAGAGAGAGAGAGAGAGA
>OY759161.1:11575342-11866326 GCA_963662125.1 Diplazon laetatorius | reverse complement strand
CGAAAAAACACGACAAGAGAATAGGCAAAAATAATAATAATAAAACAAGACGGGTTATACAGAAATGCAAATGTTTTATAATATTATTTGTATGGGGCATGACGTGTCACTTTTCGTTTTTAGGATTCCATTTTCGGAAGGTAAAAAAAGTGGTGAGTGTGGTTTTATCGAGTATCTCGTGAACCGTATATCGTACGAAAAAAACAGTGGAGTCCATTTTTGTAGATAATAACATTTGCCATCTCTTTTATCTGAAACTTTTTTTTTGTATAACGCATGGATTTTTATTTATAGCGCTCCAAACTTTTTTCAATATGGTTATTGCTAAATATATATAGTTAACGGTTGATAATACATACAAAATGGTGGTAATTTGGTGCGCTATAAATAAAAACCTATGCATTATACAAAAAAAAAGGTTCGAGTAAAAGTGATGGAAAATTTCGTAGATTTCTACGAAAACCACATGCCACACGTGGAAACATATGAAATTCAACGCAAAAGCGTTATACGGGAATAGAATTTTCGAATTGGAAATGTTTAATGGCCGAAGCGAGATGGTTGTGAAGACGTACGATACTCGCGCGAGCGTGAGATAACAAATCGCGACGTTTCGACACGTCGATGAAATTTTGTTTGTTTGGAGAAAAGGTGATTCGATCGCGCGGTTGAATTTAACGCACGTCTGTCAGCCGATTGCTGCGTAGACTCAGCACGCGAAAATGATCCAGCCAGTTTGATCCTTCAAGCTGGGTTATCGATTCCACGTGGTTCCCATCGAGATAAATATCCATCACTTGCTTGTACACGGGATTTGTCGCGAGGGGCGATAAATCGGATATCTGGAATATATTATTATTATTATTAATATCACAAAATATTATTATTATTATTATTATTATCATTATTATAAATAATAATTGCCAATTATGGTAATATAATAAAGATAGTAACGATGCTGACAGTTAGTAAAATTATCAATAATTAACCAAGCTACAATTATTATTATTATTATTATCACAATATAATTATTATCATAATTTGAGTACTGATGGACATGTTATTGTTTTTTCACTCAAACCATTTATTTTGTACGACACTGCGCGCGCCGACAGTTTCAACTTTTTAATTTTTTTTTTTTATTTTGTCGCTTCAAACAAATTTGTGAAAATTTTTTTTTTTTTAATTTCATTCCAAACTTATCGAGCTTCGAAGATCGAGAGCTAACCTGGTTTCCTTTGAGATGAAGCGCCGTCGTATTTGCGGGCAAATACGTCGGCATCGCCGTGAGTCCCCGATCGCTGCAATTTGCCGTGACAAAAGCCAACAATTGTCTGTGGGTTTGTCTACCGGCACGACCCACCACGTACACCAGTTCGCAATCGCAGACGGTCTTCTTGCACTCCTCCTTCAGGGTCTTGAAAACAAAAAAAAAAAAAAAATGAATATACATACAGGGTGTCCTTTTTTGAAACAGCAGGGTCAAGTAACTCGTCAGGATAAGGGGTGACAACGAAATGGGTCAGATGAAAGTTGTGCGAATCGAAGAGGGAAACAGTGTTGTGATAAAATCTATGCTCTCACAGCTTATATGTTTTTATGCTACGAGCATAATGACATTTTTTAAAAAAATGGAAACAAAAAACTTTTGAACCGAACCCGAAGTTGTTCCTTTTTTCGAGACGAATTCAACGGAACCCCATGTTAAGGATTTCTCATCGATTTTTCCTTTTTATCCTGACGAGTTATTCGACCGTGTACTGTTTCCAAATGGGACACCCTGTATATATCTATAACATATGTATCGGAAATTGGTAAATAAAATATAACACGAATGAAAGAATAAATTAAAAAATTTCAGAGAATTTTTTCCAAGGTGTTCTCATAATTGAATGTAAAAAACGTTTTTTTTTTTTTGTTTGTTTGTTTGTTTGTTTTTTTTTTTCACCAAACATCGTTTAACAATAATTTTTTTGTTTTTTTTTACGAAATAAAAACAAATTAATTTTCATTTCCGTGATTATAATAATTACGTTTGTTCATGGGCTCACTATGATTATTTCCACGACCGGTACAAGCGGACGTCCGTCGTGAGGCGCCGCGCAGTGCATTTTGTCTCGGTCGCTTATCTTCTTGCCCGGTGCATCGTCACTCGTGTCGAGTATCCACGACATGTTCTCGCTGCATCTCCACGGATTATCTGTTCCACACATTTGAATTGAAAAAACCAAAAAAAAACAAAAAAACAAAAAAACAAAAAAAGAAACTAAAATAAATACAATAGTAAAAAAAATGTAGTTGAAGCAATTTTCTAAAAACGATAATATTTTCAGATTATAATTTGTGAATGAGTTTAGGCATTATCAAGCGTCTTGGCCGCAAGATCGAACGAAGGAATTCGAGACAATCACATTTTCACCAGCATCGATAATGAAATTTAAATTTAACCAATTTTTAAAATTCGATCGTCGATTGATTGAATTTGACGAAATATAATGAAATTATCGTTAATTCGTTTATCGTCGATGGGTAACGAACGTGAACAAACTAAATATATAGACTCACCGGAGAGGTGAACGTGCTGCAACCGAAACGACGAATTAATAACCCGGGGAGTTATCTCGGTCAGGGCATTGTTCCTGAGGTCAAGAGTTCGCAGGAACGTTAAATTCGCAAAAGCCTCTTCGTCGAGTTGTTCGAGCTTCGTTCCGGTGAAATTGACTTTCTGTCCGCGCGTTATTAATAATCAATGAACGCACACACACACACACACACACACACACACTTACACACGTACACACACACTTATATAGGTGGAAAATATAAAAGGCAGAAAATTGTGGGGTGTTGGTGCGATCCTAGGATCTATTATAAAATTTGTTACCTCGAGCGTTTCGGCTTGCGATGGAAATGGATTTGACAAATTCGTCACGTTGCTTCTCGATAGTGTGAATTTTTTTAATCGCGAAAATTTCGCGAGTACGTGATGCGGATCGAACGATGATTCTGGCCAATCGCAGAGAGTCAGACTGTGAATCGTTTCGAAACTGAAAAAAAAAAAATATTCGGAGATGATTTTTTTGTGCAATGACTTTTTTTTTTTATTTTTTATTTTGCTTCCTCACAGAGGAAGCTTTGTTTTCGCAAAAACAGCTGACACTTGTCACACATTTATAGGGTTCACGGCGCATAGTATATGATCAAATTTTTAGAAAAATCCATGCGGATCTTTCGATTTTATGCGATTTTTATAAAAATTCAAAAATATATTTTCGGTCTCTAGCTCCCACAATTTTAGAGATATCGAGCTCAAATTCAGTATAATGTTGAACGACTATAGGGAGATGCTTGTTACTAAATTTGAAATAAATCCATGCAGTGCTTTTGTTTTAAGAAATTTTAGAAGGTGTAAAAAAACTGTGTGCGCACTCTAGCTGGCGCAATTTTTTAGATATCGGACTAAAATTTGGCACGGAGTTGCACTATTATCTAAAGATGTTTCGGATTGAATTTGGCCGAAATCCATCGAACCATTCATATTTTATGTGGTTTTAAAATTTTTCAAAAATCAACGTAAGTGCTCTAGCATCCACAATTTTCGAGGTTCCGGGCTGAAATTTGGTACAAAGTTGCACTACTATCGAAAGATGTTTGGTATCGAATTTGTGCAAAATCCATCGGGACGTTCAGATTTTATGGGAATTATAATTTTTCAAATTTGACACGAGTTGCCCCATATACATATGTATATTGATTTCGCCTCACATTACACTCACACGGTGATCTCAACGTCACAAAAGTAAAAAGAAAGGTGCAAAGTAGAACCTTGCACATGGCTTCCTCATTTTACACATTTGCCAAAGTTTCCTCTATGAGGAATCCAATACTGATCGTACCATAGTTCCTCATAGAGCAACCTTTGGCAAATGTGTAAAATGAGGAAGCCATGTGCAAGGTTCTACTTTGCACCTTTTTTCTACTATTCGATGTTCAACTAATTATGGTTTGAGATAACGATAATTTTTTTTTTCACGAAAAACTAGCAATAAAATAGATGCATCAGTGAAAGAGGACACTTGATTCAATTGTCTGTACACCTGAGAATAACTGGTGTGGTACGTCACAGGTGAAAATTCATATCTGAAAATTTTCGATATCGCAATCGATTTTTTTTTGGGGAATCCTTGGAAATTATTTTTACCCATGAATCCATTGGTCCGGCAATCCGGCGGAGCACCAGAGATGATTCGCACCTCTCGACACACACTTTGGCGTAAAGTCGAATTTTTCGTGTGGAAAAATAAATTCGCACGAATGATTTTCATTGCCGGAGATAATTGTGGTCGTCGTGCTCAACGCTGATACGATGATTCTGCGAAAAAATACGGTGAAATTTATATATATATATATATATATTTTTTTACACATTGAAATAGCGTGATCGAATAAAAAATATATATATTTTCTTTTTTTTTTATCGGATTTGTGTTAAAAGGTTTTTCAGTGGTCGTTTCGAGTAGGGTCCAGCTTTTTTAATGCTACCGTGACAGATGCGCTCGTGCTCCATTTTATCTTTATCGACTGTTCAAAGCTTCTATGTGATAACAACGAAATAAAATAATATCGTTTTCATTTTACGAGTGAAACATATTTTCATGGCACTAAAAATAAAAAACCCTCACAATGAGTGAAAAATTAACACTCGGACTCAAACGAGAGTTTGAGTGTCAATAATATCTGCAAACACGGTTCACGGATATAAACTGACATCCGTCGGTCAACATTACATCGACTAATTGAAACGAAATTAACGAGTTCGGAAACTGATTTTGATCGAATGCATTGATTTGTTGAACTCGTTGTTCAAATTCTTGAGCTTGGAGTTTGAGTCGGAGTGGGGGAAGCTCTCGAGTGAGAAACTGGGGAAAGTCTTTTATTGCCGAGTCTCTTATTTCGAGGTCGGACAGTACATAAATTACACAAATGAAACGATAATAATAAATTCGAGTCGATTTGAGCAGTTTTAAATTATGGAACTTATGACAAAATTTTTCATTCAATATTTGAAATAATAATTTGAATTCCAATTTAAATATTGTTCAAAGCGCCTTTGTTTATGGAACAATCGTGCAAACTTCGCAGTCGATGCAGAGTAGATGCGTTTGAACATTATTTCGATTTTTCGCAACGGAAAACTTATCTTTCGATACAGCGTTCGCGCCAAGTCCTTATCAGTGAGTTATATACAATCTTGCGCGTATATTCGTGGTGAGAAAATTCACGATTTTTGTTTCATCATCCGCTCGTCGCTCAAAACCCCGAAGATTGCGCTTCCCCCCCGTGCACAATCACGAAATCTCAACAATTCGTCTCGAACAACACGTCGGTGTTGCTCTTTATTTTCGTTTTCAATGAAATTTCAAGGCAAAACCGATTACGCGACGCTTCGTCACTTCGTTTATTATCTCAATTTTCACGTTGCCCGTGCTAACTACAATTCTAGTCTTCGACTATTTGCAAATAGAAACTCTTCGTTATCACGACGAAAACATCACGAGGCACGAGACTTTTCTGCGTCACGATCTCATTCATCTACATTTTTTTCGAAAACTTCCATTGAAATGGAAATAATTTTTTTCTCAATTTTGATTGTTTTTTTTTTTTCGCGAAAATCAGTCGAAAGAATTTAAAAACACCGCTTCAATTCAACTGGGAATTAGTGAATGCAATTGTGGCTTGCAATAAATAAAACGTTCTTGGAAAATTAGAAAAAAAAACATAATAATAATCGCTTTTGAGTAGATGGTTCGACTGATAATTGAAAGTCAGTCGAAAAAATTGAGCAACTCCAATTCAACTGGGAATTAGTAAATGCAACTGTGGCATGCAATAAATAAAACGTTTTTAGAGAATTAAAAAAAATAATAATAATAATAATAATTGATTTGGAGCTGATGGTTCGACCGATAATTAAAAAAAGAAAAAAATCGTCGAGTATCTACGAGTCACAAGTGATGATCTGTATATCGTTTCCGGCTCGTTCTCAACAAACTTGGCACGAGAAGCAAGAAAATTTGAATTTAAATTGGATCGAGCTTCGCAGTTAAGATCGAAACATCGTCGCCCCGCCCACGTTTTTGTACGAACGATTCGAACACGTGTGCACGAATAAATGATCGAAGAAAAATTAACGATTCGTTATTTCATTTTTTTTCCTGCCCGATCGAAGCTACAATCTCAATTAGCTCGTTGTATAAACTTACAGCATGATGTGTTCGTAAACAATCGTCCTCATCTTATCGATCTTTATCGATCCGATTGATTTTTATTGTATTTTATAAAAAATCGATAATTAATTTTTGACAGTCTAAAAAAATTCGTTTAAAAATAAATTTAAACGTAAAATTTCAAAAAATAATTTAAAATGCAAATCAATAAATCTGTCGACGCGGTATTCGGATAAAAATTGATCGGAAAAAAAATAATTTGTCGAAATAAACTTTTTGTTTTTCAATGAAAAACGTTGTAAAAATGACAGAGGCGGAAACGTATTGGCGAACGGTCGACGACACTATGACGAGCAGGTGAAGTATCAGTTATGCTAATACCCAAGATATTCTCGGCTTTGGAAGGCTTAGTTGCAGAGCGTCAAGCCCGACGGCACGTCGGGGGTGCGAAAAAAATAAATAAATAAAGAATAATTGCGTCTGCAACGGAAATTTGCCCGGCAGATAAAACGATGGAAAATTGTGTGGTTTTCGTTGTCCGACCTAGAGACCGGTGATTCGGGCACACGAAACCGCATGAATTTTTAAGGTAATAATCCAAAAACTACGATAACGTCGGTATCGTCGGGATTTACATTATTACGACTAAAAAATTTTTTTAAAATAAAAATGTTAAAAACTAATTGTTGGTTTTTTTTTCAAGTGCGCAATTTGATCCAGATCAAATTGAAAAAAACACAGAATATATTTTCCCATTATCGTCTCGCCACTAAAATCTTATTCATGACAAATTTCGTATCATTCAAAAAATTTCACCGATAAATTTTCGTATTTCCAAAAATGATAATTCGTTTATCAATTGAATTAATTATAATGGAATGCTGAAACAAGGGTTGAGATACGCGGCAATTCGAACCTTCAATTATTATCGATAATTTTTTCAGATAAAACAGCAAACAAAAAAGAGTTATATAATTCATGTTCGTCGAAAATGGAAGCAGGTCGACGTTTCTCATGAAAATTAAATGAAATTAAATTTTCCACCGGCGTAATGGAATATCGATTACACGGCGTATCATTTGCACGGAGAGACCTCCCGTAAAAAAGCCGAATCTCCACGAAGCGTCGACGAGTCAAAACGGTCAAAACCCATCGGCTCGAAGTTTTGCGAACGCTCGCGCGGACCAAGCCCGCCGATTGGCCGACGCCGAGCGCAACGACGAACTCCCATTGGCCCGGCCGTTCGAGACTTGTCCAGCGGACTGGAAGTCACTCGCTCATTGGCCAACTCGTAATCCCACGTCCAATCGAATCGTCCTCGACGGCAATAAGCGTACGTGCGAAAACTCAAGAAAAAAAAAATCAACAACAACAATAATAATAATTATAATAATAATGATAATGGAGTGATGGCAAAAACGATCGTTTTTACGAACACTACAACCACGGACGTTCTAGGTCGCGTTTTTTTGTGTGCCGCTAAAAAGTATTCGATGAATTTCGCGTGAATCGGAAAAAAAGTCGTCAAAAATAATCACCGAGGACAATCACAAGAGTTTATTCAACCCCGCATCACAACCATAGATTCAACATTCTCATTTGGTAATTCAGACAATATATAAGATGAAAAATATATATGTATATATGTTTACAATCGGAGAGCGGAGATAAATGGAAATATAAAAAAAAAAAAAAGAAACAAAAGAAAGGGATTAACCAGTGGTTTGGCACAGAGAAACACACACACGAGTGTGATCGAGTGTGGGTAATGTTCCTTCGGCCAGGCTATTAACCAGTTATTAACCACTATTGTAACTGGTCGCACGGTACGCGTGCTTTTGTTGCAGAATTATGTCGGGCATTGCGAGTGCTAGATTAGCGGAGGAAAGAAAAGCGTGGAGAAAGGATCATCCGTTTGTGAGTATTTTTTATATGTGAATATACATATATGTATATATATAGATATTTTTTTTTCGCTCGATTTTTGAATTTTTTTTTTTCAACTGGATACGATTCGTGAATTTGTGAAATTGTGAATCTATGAAACGTCAATTTGGAGTGTACACGATGAAATTTGATGATAATTTTGAGCGGGAAAAAAAAAAGTTCGAGGTTAATGAAATATCGAGATTCGAGTTGTTTTCGACCGGGCAATTAGTGTGTACAAATGTGTGTGTGTTAGGTTGAATATCGATGTGTTTGTGCTTACAATGATTTTGTGTGACCATGTAGATCACGGACATTTTTTCATTTCCGTGCACGCTATCGACATCCTCATCGACGAACAAACATAACCTCCAAAAATCGACGCGACGCCGCTTTTTTCACGAAATAAAAATAAATAAATAAAAATAAAAATTAATTAAAAAAATTATGTATATTGTGATGTCATCGTTGATGTTTTATTGGGCGTGAAAGAGAGTGTTGAGGAAGCAAGATTTTTAATTTCGTGGATTTTAGCAGTCTTTCGGTTCGATCTCTGCGGCTTATGGGACGAGAGACAATTCGGTCGCTTATTCCGCAGTCGCGGGGAGCATCGTAGAGCGATTGTGAAATAATCGCTTCCGCTGAATATAAATAATTCATTCATTTTTTCTCATTTCGCAGGGATTCGTAGCTCGGCCGACGAAAAATCCTGACGGGACTCTCAATTTGATGAGCTGGGAATGTGCGATACCTGGAAAAAAGACTGTAAGTCCGACGAGATTGAACGTCGCATTTGGAAAAATCGTTGTATCGTTGAATAGTCGATGTAATAATAATAAGCGGATGAAATATCGCAAAACACGAATGAAGGGTTATTACGTCGATGATCCGACCATTCGGATCATCGATTCGACGACTTCTTCATCCGCACGTTGTACCACAGTCGAAGACCGTGAATAAAAATGTTGAAAAAAATGATTCTTCAGACTCCGTGGGAAGGCGGTCTCTACAAGCTGCGAATGATCTTCAAGGACGACTATCCGTCGAGTCCGCCCAAGTGCAAATTCGAGCCTCCGCTGTTCCACCCAAACGTATATCCCTCGGGCACGGTTTGTCTCTCGCTTTTGGATGAGGAGAAGGATTGGCGACCCGCCATAACGATCAAGCAAATTCTTCTGGGCATTCAAGACCTCCTCAACGAACCCAACGTCAAAGATCCCGCGCAAGCAGAGGCATACACCATATACTGGTAATTCAACATCTCTCATGTTTTCTCATTCACGTTTTTCTCGCAATTATTCTCCAAACAGCGATCACGAATGATTCTTTTCACTAACAAATCTTTTTTTTTTTTTTTTTCTTTTCAATCATGTTTTCGCAGTCAAAATCGTCTGGAGTACGAAAAGAGAGTCAGAGCTCAGGCGAGAGCCATGGCGCCGCAGGAATAGAGTCGACGATCGATCCCAGTGGAATAATCCGGTTAAAAATCACATTCACCTTCCCTCGTTCCGCATAATTATCCAATAAAAATTGATTTATTATTTCTCTTATATATTTTTTTAAATTTAATTTTTTTTTTTTTTTTCAATTTTTTTTTACAAGGAAATTAATATAAAAAAATGAGTATACACATTATTTCCTTTGAAGGATCAGAGTTTCTGTGTGTTTTTTTTGTGAATCCGGATCCTCTCGGCCACGTGCTGTTTATCCCAACTTCGGGGCCGAGCAACCTCGACACGATCAACCCGAAAATAATCTAACGTCATTCATTCCCGTCGTGACCACACGAAACACTACGACATTTATCCTCTTTATGATTTTTTTTTTTTTTCTAATACAAATAAAAACCGCATAAGTAGCACGTTCTCGACGAACGATTTACAATGTAAATGTCAATCATCCAATACTATATTATAATCGTCCGAAAATCTAACGAAGACGAGTGTCCGGAGCATCGTTGAATCGAAATAATCGAAATTCCGCACGATTTTGAAATGTCAAAATTTTTTCCCCAAACGTTCGATCGCAAATTATCAACGACGGACACTCGTCTCTTAATTTCATCAACTTTGCTAAACGTTTATAGGACTTAAGACTAAACGTAATAATAAGAAGGAAGAAAAATAAAAGAAACGCATTTTTCTTCTTTTTGTTAATTCGTAAAAATTGATTTGTAACAAATAGTGAGAGAAAGAGAGAGAGAGAGAGAGAGATGAGAGGAAAATTAGATATCATATAGTTGCAACGGTAAAATCAATGGATTTGAATAATTGACTGAAAAGCATTCCCCCCTCCCCCTCCCGCCCTTTTCGTGAAGACAAAAAAATAATAATTTAATGTCGATTCGAGGAAATTCATTTTGTGCACGAAATTTTACGGAAATTATGATAATCGTGTAAAAGTGAGAGAAAGAAAAAACAAATATCAATGCTGTACAAATGATTAACGAATAAACTTTTCCTCCTCAAGATTGACATTTTCTCCAAATATGTTTTCTCGAAGTTTTGGAACATTCTGAACATGGTGACATAACGATCTAAAAAAAAAAAAAACTTTCCACCCTCACATAGCTTCCTTTATGAGGAAGCAAAAAAACAATCATTTTCCAGATTATGTGAAAACATTTCTCGTGTATCAATAAAAATGCTACACCGAATCAATTGTTCAACCACAAAAACCAGACGAAATTTCCAAAAAATCTTCAAAAGATGAACAAAATGGCCGACCCCATTGTGCGCATGGATAAAACAGAACCCTGCATCGTTAATATCAACACACCAACTGAAAAAAAGAAAGAAAAAAAAATAATGCCTACGCAATTGTTGTGATATAGATAATTACGAAACGAGCTCAAACTCTGCCGAAATATTTATCACCCGTGGAGGGATGCGCGTGGTGATTGCGCGAAGGCAAATGTTAAGCGACGTGTTCGATAAAGAAGAGAGAGAGAGAGAGAACAAGTGTACGAAGAGTACGAAGCAAAGAATCGACGTGTTCAAGAGCATACGTGATTTTGCCATCGTTCGAAACGGTACGACGAAGCTTGAAAAAAAGTTCGTGGCTGTTTTTTTTTCATTTGTTTTCGCGACGAGAAGGAAAGATTTTTTAAGTCGACGATGTCAAGCCCGGGCGGTCGAGTGCACAAGGTCAATGCTGGAATCGTGACCTCGTGCGTGGTAGGAATGGCTCTGTCCTATTACGCTTGGGTCGTCGAAGTGGCCAAGGAACAGGACGATTCTTACGAGGCCATGTGCGACATAAGCGAACATTTCAGCTGCACGAAAGCCTTCATGTCCGAGTGAGTAATAACATTTTTTTCTTTCTTTTTCGTTAACGTTATTATTTGTACGAGGTTGCGAGTGCGTGATGATTGGCTGTGGAGAGCGTGGAGACGCATTGGCGGCGTCACTGGCCATCACTCAGCCACTCAGCATCGAAATCACACGCACGTTGTCGACGCGCATGCGCGATAGCCATCGATATTGCTAATTTGTTTGTTATTCGTTATTCTTATACGATGATTATAATTATAATATTATGAATGATTATGATTATCATTGTTCTTGAATTGTGCGATAAATTAAATAATTCATGTATCATTCCAACAAGAACTTTCATTTGTCAAATTTTCAAGAATTTTTGACATTTTTCGATATCCATCCAGTAATACCTTAAGGGCCGGGAAAAAGGGATGGGGGTGGTTTTTCTAAATCTCATGTAGACAGTAATGCTCCTATTGTTTTCAAGGTCAAGTGTCGAAAATTTCATCAAGCTCGGAATGAAACTGTAGATTTTTATGAAAAACAAACTCACGCTCTTCTTCATTAATATAGATGTACAGAAGATTATTTTTGTATAATTCGTTTTATTGGGCTATTCCTAATTATAGGTTGCTCAAATTCTTTCTACGTTAATTGGATAAAATGTATTCACCTGGTACATTTAATTACTTTTTTTATTTGTGTTTTATAACAAATCTTTTTTATTAGTATTTTTTTCTTAAGATTTTGAAGTTTTTGATTCGTTTGGAAGTGAAAAAAAAAATTGGTGGACGTACGCGGTCGATAAAAAAATTGTGAAATAAAATTTTCTCGCCACTCGTGTTTGTGACGAAAAAAAAAAAAAAAAACAGATAACCCGCTGTTATCGCTTGAAAAAAAAGTTGTGCGGCTATAATGGTGTCTGTATAAATACAAACCAATGGAATACGGCGTCAACCATATCGTACGAATTCGCGGTATTTTTATTACTCATCACAAATACAGAGTGGTCGTTATTTTTTTTTTCTTATCTCTTCGTATACAAATCCGAAACTTTAAACGTAAAATAAGAAAATTAATAACATTGAAAATGTTTGAATTCGTACTTATCGAAAATTAATCTGTCGGACGTTGCCTTGAAAAATTGTTATCTGTACGAGATAACAGTCTCGCAACTGCGATGAGTTTATTTTTGTCGAAATGGCATTGAAAAGAATAAAATGAATTAAAAATAAAGAAATCGTCGAAGTACACCCCCGGCCAAAAGTTCGGGTACACTTCACGAAATTCCGAGCCGGACTAAAAGTTCGATAACTTAGTCAAAAATGAAGATAATTGAATTTCCAAAGCGGCATTTCAGAGAGGACATATCAGACTTTCTTTTGCTTCCTTAGAAACATTTTTGCGTCTTTTTTTTGAGCACGGTACACCGGCTTGAAAATGGCCATTTTTTGACTTTTTTTTGGCTGTGTTCAATCGATTGCACGGCTTCTAGAGATTTTTTTGGTCAATTTTGTTCGGAATATCTTTGAAACGGTAACTAATAACTTCAATTTCATTTTTTAGAAAACTTTTCGCGATTTTTTTTGAGGGAGTTATGATTGTTTTGACCTAAAAACGACCATTTTCAACATTTTCAACACTTATTTGAACATTTTGAACCTTTCATAAGGTTTACAAAATTTTTTTGCCACATTTTTTTGGTTGATTTCGTAATTCGATTATCTTTATTTTTAGAATTCGATTATCTTTATTTTTAGAATTCGATTATCTTTATTTTTCACTAAGTTATCGAACTTTTACTCCGGCTCGGAATTTCGTGAAGTGTACCCAAACTTTTGGCCCGGAGTGTAATTGAAAAACAGAATGCGCAGCTTAGTGTTTTTCGCGTTGCAATAACAAATTTTTATTGCATCAAAAAAAGACATAAAATTTGAATCGGCAGCTATGCATTTACGATTGTTTATGAGAATATTGTGCGGGATTTTTCTTGTGTTGTAATTAAGGGTTATTGAATTGAATGTTCAATTGATGAGAAGGAACTTCGGATGATTTTTAGTAGATTATTGATTAAGTTATGAATTATAAGGTTTTTTACGTGAAATATCGTCGCTGTTTTTTGAATATAATATAAAATATCTATTACATGGACTTGTGACGCATTGCAGGTACGGCAAAGGACTCGGCCTCATCCCACGGGATTCTTTCTTCTGCGTGCCCAACAGCATTTACGGATTAATATTCTACAGCATTCTTGCCGTCACAAGTACGTCGAAACAAAGCTAATGCATGCCCATTAACGTCTGTCTTGATTATTTGTCGGTAAAAAAAACGCCGAATAATTATTTTCATTGAAAATTACATAATTTTTAATTCGAAACATTTCTCCACCGGAAAAAAATGTCTCATCACGCAAAACCGTCCGAAAAATGTTGCGACAGCAATGCTACCATTTCACAAACGTTTTTCACTGAAAAAAAAAAAAAAAAATAATAGTTTACAATTTTTTATTACCGACTGAGAGACTTTCTTCTTCATCAAAATTACGGTTTAGTCACACACTGAACAAAATTCACCCAAGCAACTTTGAATTTCAATTTAAAAAATTGGCAATCAGCAAAACGATTTTTTTTTATGCTGAGCATATTTCAAACATTTACCTAGAAGTAAACATTTTTATAATAGCCAAAATATAACTTTTAAGATGCTAAAGAAAACATTTTTGAATGACTTTTTCCACTAAAATGGCTGTAACTTTAAAATCCTGAGGTCCTATTTTCTTTAACGGAACATGACTAAAAAGAGTTAATTTGTTGATAATATATACATATATATTATTTGTTTTCAGGCGTCTTTAACAGCTACTTCCACTCGGTGATGCTAGTCGTCTTGGCGACGGTGTCGAATCTCGTTTCGGTGTATCTGGCCTACATACTCTACTTGTTGAGCGACATCTGCGTCGTGTGCGTGAGCACGTACGCGGTCAACGCGCTCATATTGATCCTCTCGATTCGAAAATTGTCGATACTGTCGCGACCGATCGCAACATCGTCCTCGAAAAGGAAGAAGCACTGAATATACAATTTTCAATAATCTAAACGTAAATCCAACATTTCCGGCCAGACAAATTTTTACAAAATCCTTCCGACCTAACGAGCTTGAATGTAATTGATTCATTAAAAATAAAATTAAATATTGAAAATGAATTAAGGTAGTAACCCTCGTTAAGAGAGTTCCTCGTCAGATATTCATGAAACTTGGCAGTCTTATAGGTATTGATGAGAAAAAGGTTCAGTTAAATTTTTATGGCTTTCCGGAGCGCGAGAAAAGAGATATCAACACTTTCATTTTCACACGTTTAACATGGAGCCTTATGGAGAATCACGCTCAATTTGATATAATACAAAAAGTCTTCGTCAGATTTTAATGAAAACACTTGAGCTGCAAGTTGAATATTCGGAGAACATGTTGGGCACTTGACAGTAGATATCAGGAGACTGTGATGATAATAATAAGCAAATAAACATCGGGAAAATACATTTTATATGAGGAGTTGGTCGTGATCCAGTAGACGTGGCAACGTTGCTCGTTTGTTTCCCGTCTTCTCTCTCTCTCTCTCTCTCTCTCTCTCTAGTCGACATCATAACACGCGACGTTGCCACATCAAAGTACTATGTACCTCAATCAGGAGATGGTATGTCTTAGGCTTGCCTTGACTCTCACAGTATCGAGGATACTACCTTAAAAAAACAACAACAAGCGAGAAAGAGAGATCGAGAAAGCGAGGAATAGAGAGAGAGAGAGAGAGTGAGTACCGACTCATATATCGATAATAATGTTTTTAGCACGTTTGGATTTAAGGTAAGTAGGTGAATATTTTTTTTCTTCTTTTATTTCATAGAATTAGTTGAACGACGTATATGAAACTTATGTGCTAATAACAAATAATATAATTACACGTCACTGAACGCCGGACGCGAGTCGAAGTTGTTTCGCAAGTCGACGAAGATAAACGATAGAAAATCAATGTTAGAAAAAATATTTTTTTTCACATTATAACGAACAATAAAAAACGTTAGTGTACGTGTCCGTTGCGGCAGAAACGAGCGGGCTGATCGACCATTATTGGCATTGCCCGATCGTTCGATCGCGATACAGTGAACAATTTAATATTAGTTACTTTTCCCAATTCATCACTTTTATTTCTTCATCGTGTCTCGGCTCGAATCAACAATTTTGCAGTCGCAATTACCACGCTCGAAAAATCCCAAAATAATTATCACAATAATGATAACACTCTCACGCTAAATAAATGCATCGGATTAAAAAAAAAAAAATAATAATAACGCAAACTTTGTCTTCTCTTTCAAAGAGATATCGTTTATCCCATTATACGATCGTGACGTTTATAATAATAACAATGATAATAACGGTCTCGCGCAAAAAAAATGCATCAAATGTAAAAAATAAAATAAAATAATGAAAATTTTGGGTCTCGAAGTTTCGAATTTTCATTGTCTCGGAAGCTCATAAGGTCGAATTTTTTTTTTTATTCGATTTTTAATTTATCGAAAAATCGAATCTACGATTTTTTTTTATTTCGACCGGTCATGTAACAGAATTTGAAAAATTCGAACGATCAAATGTCCGACCGGTCGTTATATCGAAATCTCAACGATTCGAAAATAAATGTTTCGACTCGCCAATGTTTCGAACGCATCAATCCTTCGACGGATCAAAAGTTCGATAACGTGTATGTAGGTATAGTGGCGTAGCAGCTCGTTCAACCGCTTGAAGATTGCAGCTCCCGCAATCTTCACGCCACTATACCTATATATATATACGTTGTCGAACTTTTGGTCCGTCGAAACATTGAATCGTCGAAACATTTGGCGAGTCGAAACCGTGACCCGTCGAAAAATTGCGCTTTCGATAAATTGCATATCGAATTTTTTTGTTTTTTTCGAAACTTATGACCGTTCGAAACTTTGCCCGTTCGGATTAATGAACTTTCGAAACCGTGCAACGTCGAAACATTAAAATTCGAATAAACAAAAATTTCGAACTTGTGAGCCTTCGAAACATTGAAAATTCGAAACTTCGAGTCCTACCCGAAAATTTGTCTTCTTTAAAAAAAAAAAAAAAGATGTCGTTTATCCCATTGGAAGATCGTGACATTTATAATAATAATAATAATAATAATAATAATTCGTCAATACTCGTGTTTGCTTTCCTTGAAAATGTCACGATTGCTGCGACTTATGCTCGCGAGAATTCCGGGACTTTTGAGAGGCGGTGTCTCGTCGAGACGATTGATTTGCAAATTCGATTTGTAAGAAACATTGGGCGATGGATCATCGTTGTCATTGTTGTTGGCCTCGACGTTGAAACTTTTGCTTCGCAAAAGTGTGGATTTGTACGTGCGTTCGGGTTTCGCGGGAGGTTGTGAATTTTCGACGATCACGGGATTCGATTTTTGCGACGTTATCGCATTTTTTATCGATATGTTTATCATGCTTCCGTATTGTCGCGGATGTGGCGGTCGATTGTTCGAAGCGGAGAGATTGGTGTGCGACGATTTAACGTGATTCGTGGTAGTGGCGATGGCGGGTGAACGACGGCGAGGCGGTTGAACAGTTCTCGCTGGTGGACCAACCGAATGAAGTTTTCGGGGCAGCGTCTGCGTCGTTCGGAACGGATCTTCGCGGTCGCGATCGTTCGACAAACGGCTCGTGGACTTGCTGAATCGGCCGAGCGAGTTCGACTCTACGCTAAAATCGCGGGATGGGTGAGAATTTTTTTTTTTTGGTTTTTTCATTTGAATTTTTGATTTTTTTATTTTCGAAATTTGTTTGTTATTAAATTTCGTGGTTTTTTTCTAAATTGAAGTGCAAAATAAAACATATGTATACTAATTTATTGTTTTGCAATAGATGAAGAAAATTGTTGACTTCCTTCTCCAAATTGTATAAAACAAAAATGAATAATATGAGTTTTCGTTTTACAATATTTGAAAGAAATAAAAGTTGAAAATTTTTTCTAAAATAATTCAAAAATGAATCTTCATTGCCGTTCGTCGAATCTAAATTAACGAAATCAGTAATGCGAATCTTGACTCTTGTAAATAAAATGATGAATTCGTTGTCAAACGCATTTTGAAAGAAAAAAAAAAAAAAACAAATACGAAAATAACGCTAAATCTGATAATTCAATAAAATACAGTCCGACCTCGAAATAAGAGAACCGAAAACTTATCTGCATGGGCGATGTGAATGTAAGTAAGTTGGAACTCGTTCGAGCGTGTCTCTTGTTGTCAGGATCGCATGCGGAAAAGAGTGAGAGAGACAGACAGAGGTAGCGAGCGCGAAGCGCTCGCCTGGTTATGCGATTTCCGAGAAAAACTCTTCCCCTTGGGGACTCTTGGTCTCTTATTGCAAGGTCGGACTGTAGTTAATTGCGTTATGTATAAATTTATCGGACATTGGAGCTCAACGTAGGCACGATCGAGGGAACGTCCATTATTGCGAAAAATTTATACCTGTAATCACGTTCAACGCCGTTACGGTTGGACACACGCGATCTTCCACCGTGAGATTTTCCGCCAGTTTCACGATAAACCTTTTCCCGACTGTAACTCTCGCGACTGGTCATCGCGTAAGGATCCTCGCCCACGTAATACCTGTGAACGGGTGTCGTGGATCCGTTGCGATGATAAGACGTCGTCTCGTGAATGGAATAACCGTTGGATTTGGACGTCTTCACGGGTTTGACGATGGGGATCGATGCGTTTCGGGGCGAACGCGGTGGTCGTTCGGGCGGCTTGTTCTCCGCGTCGTCCTCCGCGACCAGAGGAATATTACGATCGATCACGTTGTACTGACGATAAGTCGAATCGTCGTCCGTTTGGGTGAGTTGCGACGTCGAACTGCTTCCCGGACGTTTGTTCCGTCTTTCCGACGACGCCGAACGCAATTTTCCAACGAGTTTGCGAAACGACTCGCCTATCTTGTACTTGGATTGGCTCGACGGACCTGCACGAAAAAAATTATATTTTTTTTTGTGGGGTAAGGTGGGATTAAATCGCCAGCGGGTGAGATAATAATTTGAGACTCATATTTGAACCGATTAATCTAACGAGTAGCCGTTCGTGAGGTAATTCGTGGTCGATAATGCGCAACTTTTGCATTTGGTTAGACTGACGTATCTGCAATTTTTACCATTTTTACAGCGGCATAAGCATTTTGAGCGATGTGAAAAAGAAAAGCCACACGTCACCCCGCAACGTTGGAGTGCGTCCAAGGGAATAATAATTATGTTCCTAGCAAAGACAAATATCTGCGGCAGCTGAGCAAGCTGAGAACATTTTTTTTAAGTTGTTGGGGAAAGAAATAGGAACCGACAGAAATATTTGAGAATATTTTGATAAATGCAGGTTTCACCGCATGAAAAGTGAAAAAATGGCGATTCAACCCCATCTTACCCTATTATTTATTTATTTATTTATTCATTTTTTGGCTATCCGATGAGTAAACATTTTTCAAGACGATTCGTAAAATATTTTTCGTCATATTTCATTCATATCATTCGTTTATTTTGTATCTGGATAAATTTTGGATACGATTTTTCAAAAATGTATTTTTATTGTATTCAAGAAAAATTAATTTTGCTTTTTTATCTGCTAGAAAAATAAATTATTTCGTTATTATATTATTGATTTCATTACATTTTTTTTTCGTCACACCATAATTCTGTATTCCATAATTTTTTGCACCATTGGAAATATATTCTTTGTGATTTAAATTTATTAATTTATTTATCTGCCTCCGGATAATTTAATGAATCAATATTTTTTCCCAAAATTGATCGAATATTGTTCTTGACGGTAAAAATGTTGTATGGACGGAACAAAAAAAAATCGTTACTTTTCGTTGTACTGGTTTTTTCCACGTTCTCGACAACGGTTTTCTTTTCTTTCCTCATCGGTTGTGCAATTTTACGAACGGGCGACGGCGATCGCGATCTCGGCGGTGTTTTTTGTTGCGGACTGTAACGACGATTTTCGATTCTTTCCGTTCCGGAAACCTGATGCACGTCCTTGCCACGATTTTCCCAGGTTCTCTGTACCACGAGCACGGGACTCGCAGTGCGTACGGGCACATCGTTGTACGAATTCTTTTCCTCGGACCTCGCGGATATCTGCCATCGCGAAATTTTATCATTCACTTTTAAACGCAAACAAATGGGGTCACAAAAATTAACAACAAACGACCAATTCATGACAAGAATAAAATTAATTTTATTATTCTTTTTGGAAGATTACCAAAAAAAAATATTTATTTCTTCTTTTTGGATAACATTACGAAAATAAATAAATTTTTTTCTTTTTCTGGACGATTATGACGAATCGTCCAAAAGAAGAGAAAAATTCATTTATGTTTGCAATTTATTTATTTTAGTTTGGTTAAATTTTTGTAATCGTCGAAAAAGAAGAAAAAATAGATTTCATTATTGCAATCGTAAAAATAAAAAATACAAAAAATAAATTTTATTTTCGTAAGGGTTTAAAAATAAGGGTGTAAAAAAAAATTGATTTCCAAATTACGAACGCCAACCTGTTCCCGAACCCTGCGACGAAGCGGCGGCGACGGCGGATCGTCTCGCAGACGATGTTCGTGACGAGTTTTTCGATGTTCCTGATCCGGTTGCGACTGACGTCGGCTCGTCTCGTAACTTCTCGAGTACGTCGATTCCTTCTGCAGCCTCGACGGCTCGATCACGTTTCTCGGACTTGTATCCCGCTTGTATCCGTTGCTCCGCGTCGTTTCGATCACGTGGTGCGATGGCGAAACAGTTCTCGTCTGATTGGTCTGCTTGTCTGCGAACAAACGTAAAAAAAAAAAAAAAAAAATAAATAAAAACAAGGGTGCAAAGTAGAACCTTGCACATTGCTTCCTCATAGTTTTGTAGCGTTTTTAAATTATTGAGATGTAAAGTAGAACCTTGCTCATGGCTTCCTTATCTTCTCACACATTCGCCCAAAGCTTTCTTCATAACGAAGCAGAAACGAGAACAGTAAATTCGAATTCAAATTATCGAACCAAATGAATAAAAAAAAAATATCTAAAAAATATTCGCAAGCTGCAAGCTCATAAAAATTGATGGATATACGTAAATTTAAAATTCGATAAATGAATGAATCAATGAATATCGATGTACATCACCATAAAATCTTGGTATATACTTAGTTAGTATACGAAAGATAATTACCAGCACTTGTCTGATATCTTTCCGACCACTCGGTGATACCGTGATAATAACCGGAAGGCGACGAATTTTCACCGCCTGAATCTCTGGCGCTTATTCGTCGTTGCTGATGACGATTGGAATTCACGGTCGTGTGTTCGCGATCGCGAGCCGGTGTGCACGATTTCATGGTGACATTGATGAAACTCGTGTTGGTACCGGTGTGTAACGGTTGATCGTCGGCCTCGATCGAACCGTGTGACGATCTTGATTCGCTGCCAAAATGACTTTCCAGCCACTTTGAAGTTTCGAACTTTCGTGCTTCGTCCTCTTCCTCGAGATCCAAGGGTTTCTTCGTGACCGCATCTTTTCGCGAAATTGGTGGTGCTGGTGTACCGTCGCCCGGAAATCCGTGTTTGTGCAAACGCGTGGTACGCATTGTGGTTGGAGCGGGTGGCCAATCGCCCGTGCGTTCACCCTCGGTCGTCTCGGACACGTAACGCATCTCACGGGCGATCTTCTCGCCACCCGACACGTAATCCACAACGTCCTCCTCCCGTTTCTTCAAAAATCTTTGTGAACTTTCTTTGCGAGTTTCCGTAGGGCTGTCGTCCAATCCCGTTTCATTGATCGCGTCGTCCGGCACCTCGTCGTCCTTGATCTGTCAAGAAAAACATATTTTTTTTTCAATGATTTTCACTTCCTCATAAAGAAAGCTATGGATCGACGATCCGAAAATGTTTTTTTTTTTTCGAGATCTTAATGTCAATCAGAGATGAGCATTTGTTCAATGAAAATGTATTTCAAATACTTTACGGACCAAATGATGATGAATTTTATCAGATTTGTTAGATATTTAAATTCATTGTACAATAATGATTTACGTGAATAATTGATCATAATTGTTGAAAAAAATGAGAAAATATTGATTCTTTCGTGATAATTAATCACGATTATTTGTTCGAAAAATTATTTTAAATACACTTTTATTCAATGGATGCCCATCCCTGATGTCAATAGGTTCGAAATGTCCTGAAACATCCAGAAATTACATGTGTAGAAAATGTCTGGATTTATGTGTGTGTGTGGATCGACCCTCTAAAATTCAAACGTCTATAACTCGAGAACGGCTCAAGCCACAGCGCACAGATACCCTTGGATATGTCTCTGGTAACCGAGTTTACGTTTGTAGAAGAAAAAAAAATGATTTTTATGTGAAGAAAAAAATTTTTAATACGAAAAAAATTTTTTTTTTGGGGAAAAATGATGGGTCGGGAAAATCGATTTTTATGCGTTTATCTTATAGAGTTGGGTGTGAAAAGGTTTGTAGTGAACGTCGTTTTTGTTGTAGCCAAGCCGAAAACAATTTTTCCGGACTTTTAAAGGTTTTGAGACCCCCAAAATTCACGAAAATCGGTCCAAACGGTTCTTTCACATGGATATGGCTCCGTATGGGTGATCTAACGGTTGATTCACATACAGATACCCTTGGATATGTCTCTGGTAACCGAGTTTACGTTTGTAGAAGAAAAAAAAATGATTTTTATGTGAAAAAAAAAAATTTTAATACGAAAAAAAATTTTTTTTTGGGGAAAAATGATGGGTCGGGAAAATCGATTTTTATGCGTTTATCTTATAGAGTTGGGTGTAAAAAGGTTTGTAGTGAACGTCGTTTTTGTTGTAGCCAAGCGGAAAACAATTTTTCCGGACTTTTAAAGGTTTTGAGACCCCCAAAATTCACGAAAATCGGTCCAAACGGTTCTTTCACATGGATATGGCTCCGTATGGGTGATCTAACGGTTGATTCACATACAGATACCCTTGGATATGTCTATGGTAACTGAGTTTACGTTTGTAGTAGAAAAAAAAATGATTTTTATGTGAAAAAAAAAATTTTTAATACGAAAAAAAATTTTTTTTTGGGGAAAAATGATGGGTCGGGAAAATCGATTTTTATGCGTTTATCTTATAGAGTTGGGTGTGAAAAGGTTTGTAGTGAACGTCGTTTTTGTTGTAGCCAAGCCGAAAACAATTTTTCCGGACTTTTAAAGGTTTTGAGACCCCCAAAATTCACGAAAATCGGTCCAAACTTTCCGGACTCCTATCCTCTGAATTGTATTCAGAGGAAGCAAATTGCAAGATTCAACTTGCAGCTTGTCCCAAATTATGAGGGAGCGATTTGCAAGTTTCAACACGCAATTTTTTTTTCCTTCAAATTTCATTAGAATCGTGAAATAATTGAGGCGAATGATTTTTACTGGGAAGCGTGAGATGGAAACTCTCATTTTCTTATTATCGATTACACGAGCCAAGGAAATAAAGCTTTTATTTTATTCCATTTTGAGGGTTCTTTTAGCTTGCGTTTTTTTTTTTTTTTTTTTTTACAGGTCCCAGAAGAGATGGTCATAAATTTTTTTGAGTCTTTCGATACTGTTTTTTTTTTCGAAAACCGGAGCCAATTTAATATTTTCGGAGCAGAATTTTTGTTCTACGGTAAAAAAAAAAATTATGAAAATCGGCCGTCCGTTGTCTTGACATTTGAAAAATCGTTGAAATTTTGGTTGGCCCATTGTATCTTAATTGTTCGTTGAAGGACTCACTTCCTCGTGCTCGACCGTTTTCTTCGTTTCCGTGACGATGAGACCGTCGGGTTTGAGCTCACTTCGCTCGAGGGTGTTTTCCGTGTCGACGACCTTGTTCGATCTCGTCGTGTGCTGGACTATCCTGGGTCCCGATTGAAGAGCCAGCTGCTTGCTCGATTCGGCCAGGGCAATCCTCAGATCTCCCCTGTTACTGCGTACGGCTTTTTGGTAAGCCTGTAAAAAATCAAACGATCGTTCCACGAATTAAAATTTTTACATTCGATCATTTTGTCATTCGACAAAATCGGCGAAGACCTAAAAAAAAAAATAATAAAAAAAAAGCTTCAAAAAAATGTTAATTTGCAAATCCAAGTCATTGGGATATTTGCTAATTTTAACATTCGATTATTGCGTCATTCGACAAAATCGTCGAAGACCTAAAAAAAAAAAAAAAAAAAGGTTTTAAAAAAATGTTAATTTGCAAATTCAAATCATTCGGATGTTTGCTTTTGACTCTTCTCAGCCTCGTTCAACGAAATATCTACTGAAAATTATTGACACTCATTCAGGACGATCATTGAAACATAAATAAATAAATAAAAATAATTATACCGTGTTGAAAAATTTTGTTCTTTTTTGTTTGTTTGTTTTTTTTTTTTTAATTTATCGTCACGAAAATTCTCAAACCTCATAAATCCTAATACACAACGGGGAAACAATGTTGAAACATCGTTTCCAAAGTGTTCACACACAGTCCTGGCAACATCGATTAACATTTGCGCCTGAGAACAGGTTTCGAAGCGTTATATGCGCGGTACAAATTTTTTTTTTGTCTATCGGGTTGGCTCTCCCGGCTCGTGATCCTCCCGGCTTCATCGTTTCTCGACGATGCCTCGCGATCCTCCACATCGCAACCTCGAACGAATTTCCGAAGCCAGCGAAAAACATTATATAATATATATATATATATATATTTATACAGATACATATGGTTCGGTATTTTTATTTCTTTATTTTTCTACTTTTTTTTTCGTTTCCTCGTATTTCTTTCGAATAATTATTCCATCCTGAAACTTTACGCCACATTTATCTGTTATATATATACATAAACACAGCGTTATGTTTTGAAAAAAAGTATTGTTTCGAATAAATACAAAGATCGAACAATCATGAAAAAAAACGAAAAAAAATAAAATGTAAAAAATAATTTTTATTTTATAAAAAATATTTCAATTTTTAATTTCTTCAACAAAATTTAATTTAAATTTTTTTTAAATATTACGGGCTGTTCAAAAATTCCAAAATTCCAATTCCAAAATTTGCTACAATTCCATAAACAAAAAAAAATCTCCATCCGATAGTCACAAATGAAATCGAGTTAAGCCTCGAACACCGAATCAACGAAAAATTTTGCTCGTCAATCAAATCACTCGAAAATAAAATACAACGCAAAAAAATAAAAAAAATAAAAAAACAAATAAATAAAACAAACAAAACCTGATCGTGGAAAAGAAAATTCGAAGCACGAGAGTCAGATCCTCAATATGGTGATTGTCAAGACTGTCGGATCGTCCACCATCACCGGATCCAAACTCAATAATTAATCTTAAATAAAAACACAAAAAAAAAAAAAAAAATAAAAACCTCGCCTCCAAAATTTACATTTTTTTTCCATTCATGATAAATCAATCGAGTGCACTGGCCAAGCTCCTCGATATCACAAATTTCACATCTCTTCTATCTTCCAGCTCGTTCGTCGACAAAAACTCAACAACTCCAAAAAATTAAAAAAAAAAAAACATAAAAACATAAATTTTTTTTTCCCCAAATTTCTTTCACAAATTAATGAATAACGACTTCACGAGTTCATCGCACTAGCGATGATTAAACCCATTCACGATTATTCCGCAATACCGATTTCCACGTCCGCGAGCACTCTGTCACACGTCGCGCGCGAATGTCGCGAATGTTATCCGCAAGATTATTCGGACGAAAACGACGAAATACGCACGAAGAGTCGGTCGGTGAAGGTGCGAGGGCAGGGAGAGGGGAGCAGGGGGGGGGGAGGAGAGGGTCAAAAGGATCGACGAACCGTGAAGAAAGACGTGCGCGGTTGACGCGGATGTGGCGCTGCGAACCGCGGCACCAGGAGTCACATCGTCCTGGTCCTCATCATCGTCCTCGTACGTTTGTCGGACACGGATGGAATCGCTGTCGAGCCAGCTGCGGCGACGACTGCGGCCGTGGCATATCTCGGGGGCCCTCTCTCCCTCTTCGCCATTCGCCCCGGCCCAACGATTCAGCGAGAAACAACGAGAAAAACAACCAACAACCCGAAAAAAAAAAGAAGAAAAGAAAAGAAAAGAAAAGAAAAAAGTTAAAAAATAAGAGAGAGAGAGAGGGAGAGGGAAAGGAGAAAGAGAAGGCGGAGGATCGAGGGATCATCGGTCCGGGATTTGTTCCCCACCAGATCTACCCCACAGTACACTTTGTACATCCTATATACACGACCTGGCAGAATGGTGGCAATTGTGTGTGTGTGTTTGTGTTTGTGTGTGTGTATATATAGATATATATATGTACAGGCAGACAAGTATACGTTGTTCAGGTTCCTCATCTTTCTCTCAGTCAGTCCTTCTCCTCCTCCTGAATATCTCAGCTCGCGTGTCCCTCTCCGAGACGCCAACGGAGCGCGCACGCGCTATAGATCTTCCGTGATTGGCGATCTTTTTCTCCGTTTCGCGACTCCGCATCGTTTCTCTCGGCACGGGCGAGAGATGGAGTGAGAGGGAGAGAGAGAGAGAGAGAGAGAGAGAGAGAGAGAGAGAGAGGCACTCTCGGCTGTGCCGAGGGGAACGATCCGCTCGCTTGTTCGAGCTCGCTATACCCGATCGCACTACCCCGGGGTCACATGACACACGGCTATTACGGTGTAATAAGCAATGATGTATGATAAATTTTCCACGGTGAATAATGATCCTTAATATGTATATATTATTAGGGTGGTCGTTATTGGGGGGGTCGAACATTTTTTCGTCTCTTCCAATGGGATTAAATGTCTGTTAATAAATAATTTTTGAGGTAGCCGCGAAGGCCCAGCATATCTCAGATGAATTCTAAGTAGATAATACCGAAAGCCGTCGAATTTCGCCATTTTTGATTAACATAGGATTTTTGGCACCTGATAGTTTATATTTTTCTCACTCCGCTATTTTCTACAAAAAAAAAACGGTTATTTGCATTATTGTCGTCATCTCACATGTAGTTTCCGAGTTATTGTGAACTTTATCGAAGCTTTTGAGGAACTAGCTATCTCAATTTGCCGGATTTACCGCGGAATTAAATCATTGGAAAATGTTTTAAATTTGCATCGAAGACCTGCTGTGATAAGTGAAAAAAGTGAAATTTTTTTTTTTTAGTGGCTTAAGTGATGTGGAATGCCTCATATACACATATATATATATACATATATATATATATATATATATTGAGTTGTTGAAAAATTCCAGAAATGCCGGTAGAATGTCGATTGTGTCCCAATGCACCCCGGTGTTCTCCGAAGCACCGTGTCGATCTTACAAGTCGTGAGGGAACGAAGCAGGGCGAGGGGGGGGGGGGGAGGAGAAGAGAGAAAGACAGACCTTTGGGTAATATTATTACACACGCAAAGGTACCTGTCCTACTAGCGACTCTTTCGCAATGTGGATCCACTTCTCGACCAGATTCATCCATTCTCTTTCGTTCATACTCCATAACTATATATATGCACATATATACATATATATATATATATATATATATATATACATTATTATAATATTTCCATCTCTCATTGTCATGCTGACTCTCTCACTCTCTGGAAGTCGGTGCTTCACACGCGTGTACACATACATACATATATATATATATATATATATATGTATATATGTATATACACAAGTCTAAAGTATATTTTGCCTTCGTTAAAATAAATTCAGCGCGGCCGTTACGCTTCGTTCCATTTCACTCTTCATCTCGGTCTCGCTCTCGTCGTCTCGTTTCCCGCGCCAAACTGCTGCTGCTGCTGCTGCTCCATTACGTCGTAACGTCGTCACCGGTGACTTTCTTTGATCTACGACTACACGATGGCTGGGGCGCAACGGAAGCCGAGACTATCCGAGCGTGTTCGTTATCTATTCAGACGTGTTTCTTTCATATCTAGTATATATATATATATATATATATCCCCCCCCCCCCATGATATACATAATTAATAAGCACGTATGTCATAATTTGTTTTTTTTTGGTTTGATTTGACGTGGCTAATCTTGTCGAACGAGCAGACGATGATTGACGACTTCTCGGGCTCTTGTGTGTATTATATTGATATTTATGTTTTTTATTTCTTTTTTCGTGTTTGTAAAATTGGCGCCCTCGGCTTATTAAAATATTTTTTTATATCAGGTTTTCTGTTTTTGTTTGTTTTTTTTTTTGTTTTTTTTTCATATGATTAAGAGGTTCATACGATTACCTCGTCGGATATGTCGCCCAATTGTTGTCGATCCTCGGTTTCAAGAAGTTCCTCAATTTCTTCCCGACTTCGGACCACCGTCTCATTTAGCTCCTTCTGAACGATACCGCCGCTTCCTTTGCCCCCGACCGGCCACTCCACCTTCTGGGGATCGTCTCCGGTCGTTCGTCTCTGCAATAATCGAGTTGGGTAAGATGGGGTTAAATCGCCAGCGGATAAGATAATAATTTGAGACTCATATTTGAACTAATTAATGTGAACTAGCTAAGTGCTTATACTTTAAAAAAAAATTGATGTTTGAGAATATTTTGATAAATGCAGGTCTCACAGCGTGAAAAGTAAAAAAATGGCCATTTAACCCCATTTTACCCTACCATAAGATTTACTTCTTTAACTATCATTGAAAATCGATTCCTTTAAGAAATTTTAACTGTCACCCGATTATATACAATAAAAGTATAGATTTGTGTGTGTTTATATATAACACAAGATTCATTCCTTCGTCCACCAATGAAAATCCAATTTTCTACTGAATCCAAATTGGTATTTCAAATCAATATGTAGAATGAAAAAATTATTCATACGTATGTCACAAGATTTATTCGTTCAACTACCAGTGAAAATCCAATTATCCACTGAATCCCAACTTTCGACTAATTTTATAAAATAAATAATTATATATACAATATATATATATATACAATTATACATATATCACAATATTTATTTCCTCCACCAAGCAAAAGTAGAAAATTATTTCAAAACATCTAATTTTCCACGAAATCCCAATTTTCGTTTGACTGCAACTACAATGAATTACAATAATAACTATAGCAAAGTTCAATCGTATCAAACCAACGAGTCCCCAGTCCTTTCATCGGCCATTGAACCATCGATACACAAACGTCATCAAATTAAAAAATAAAATGTTATTGAAGAATATTTTTTTTTACAAATAAGAAAAAATGTAAAAAAAAATTTTTACAAATAAGAAAAAATGCAAAAAAATTTTTTTTTTGCAAACAAGAAAAAATATATAGAAAAATTTTTCTTTCAACTCCATACTTCCTGAGTGGTATGTTCCTGCTGTTCGACATCCTCGGTCGTGTTGGTTGTGACTTGGGGTCCGGAATCAACGACGATCTCCCCATCCTCGAGTACAACCTGTCTCTTGACCCGGGTCTCGATCTGCCTCGTCGTCGTGATCTCTTTTTTCTTTCTCGTCTCCCATTCCTCTGCAAGCCGGAAGTCAATATATCCTTTTAACCCACATAATGCCCGACGCTTCTGCCGTTGCGCAACCCGCGGCCTTAATACCAACCCCCGAGGCTTCGCTCGAGCTCACACCGTTCTATCGGAGTACCATTATCGCACTTCTCACGGGGATACAGAATTTATACGTGTGTTACGGACAGGATCGAGCTCTGTGTGCGTGTGTGTGTGTGTGTGTGTGAGCGTTCGTCGAACAAATCACGTGCCGATAGAAACGCCGATACCTCTGAACACTCCGATATCGCACCGCGTGTGCAACGTAAACCACTTGTGCAGCTAGTTTTGAAATGTCTGCTCTATCGTCGCCTTTATACTAGACTGTTTAAAACAAAACAATTCACTTAGCTTGGTCATAAAGGAAGCTATTTGACGATGGGAATTTTTTTTTTCTAGATATCTTTATGTCACCATGGTCACATTTGGAGAAAATGTCCGGATGTATATGTGTATATGTATGTGTGTAATGGGCTCCCTAAATTCAAACGTGTATAACTCGAGAACCGTTTTTAAGCTACAGCCCCCAAATTTTTCAGACACGAGCAACTCCGTAATCTCTTCTTTAAATATAATTTAAAGAAAAAATTTGAAAAAAAAAAGAGAAACAACTTTATGGTGGTTTAAAAGTATTGTTCCCATTTTGAAAAAATGTCATTATGCTCGTAGCGTAAAAACATAAGCTGTGAGAGCATAGATTTCATCAGAACTATGTTTTCCCCTTCGATTCCTACAACTTTCATGTGACCCATTTTGTTGTCACCTCTTTTCCCGACGAGTTATTCCATCGTACTGTTTCAAATGGGACACCCTGTATGTGTATGTGTTTGGTATATGCGCGTAAGCGCCGATATAAACGCATACATAATACATATGTGTATGATATGTGTTTGTATGCATAAAGACGAGGTCTTGAACTGCCTTCGGCGATGCATCTTTCTACAAGAAACATTCCAACGGTGAACGAAGCGATAATAGGTCGTCGAGAACGCTCACACATCGGCCCTTCAGTCCGCAATATCACGTTTTCATTACTATCACGCTAGCAAGCTATCTATTTAATTTGAAAAAAAAAGTCTAACTCATCGCTTCAGCATCTGATGAAATGAATATGCCTTTGGGCATGGCATTTTCTTTTTTTTTTTTTTGTTCATCTCTCTCTGAATTTTTTCGATTCCACGCGCAGTTTTCATTCAAAGTAACATATCACGAGAAAAGAAATCTTATGATTTACATAAAATGGATAATTTTTTTTAGAGAGACAAATTCAATGTCAAATCGTTATATAGTTATTTGCGTGTGATTTTTATGCATGAACTTTTTATAATCCACTTTGCATTCAATGGTTTCAAGTTACTTTCTTCATCGGTCTGTTTCATATACTCTTATTGTGAAAATTTCCAGAGATTCGAAATTCGAGATTCACCTTCCTTGACAGTCGCGATGGAGTCCTCAGGATCGTACTGCAACAAAAAAAAAAAAAAAGAACTCCACGTTATTCAAATCAATTCCAATGACAACCGTTCTGGTCTGCATATTTTTTTTTGTGTCCCAATTATTATTACTCCGGTTATTATTATTATTATTATTATTTACATTTGGAGGAGCTCAAATTGCGATGAAACAGGGAAGAAAAAAAAAGCTGCAAGTTGAAACTTGCAATTTGCTTTCTCTGAATTGTAGGTAGTAAACGAAGATTCCTTTATGAGGAAGGGAGAATGAGGGCGCTGTGAGAAAGCATTTTTGCGTTGGCTTCCTCATAAAGGAATCTTCGTTCACTACCTACAATTCGGAGGAAGCAAATTGCTGCAAGTTTCAACTTGCAGCTTTTTTAATCGGCAGAGGCTTATAATCGAAAGACTTGAATTCCTGTCAAATCCGAACCATGCAACCGATCTCCGCCAAATTTGATATACATCACAGCTGAATGATGTTCTATACTTTTGTAAAGTTGGAGCTCGATTGGTCTGAGTCAACGCAAGTTATACCGACAAATTTGATTTTTGGTAAAATTCAAAATATCATAAAATCAAAACTTATTCATGGATTTGGCCCAAATGCAATACCAACCAACCTCGGGTACACATCTCTTTGTCAAGAACTATTTGGACGAGTATCTCAAAATTTGCGATCGCTAGAGTGATAACCCCCCTTTTTTTGGGAATTCGAAAACGACATAAAATCCCGAGTCACAGCTTGAATAATCGCGAAAATTATAGTCAAAGAAGGAATTATGGAGCTGCACATGTCTGCAAAATTTGGGGGCTGTAGCTAAAACCGTTTTCGAGTTATACACGTTTGAATTTTGGGAGGCCATTACACACACACACACACACACAAATACATCCGGAGATTTTCTCCAAATGTGTTTTCTCGACGTTTTGGCACATTCTAAACATGGTGACATGAAGATCTCGAAAAAAAAAAAATGTCCATTGTCACATAGCTTCCTTTATGAGAAAGCAAAAGAAAGAAAAAAAAAACCAATTTGAGAGTAAAGTCAATTGTTCGGTAGTAGGACGTTCGTGCGACCGGAAACCAACGCCAGTTTGCGTTGCTCGTCCGACGTCAGCGGCCATGACGACTGTTCGGTCCAGGGTAATCATCCGGCAGCCGCCGGAGGGACACGGTCCGAAGTACTGGTTCGCGATAGAAACCGAAGAATAAACGAGAATTCCATTCGCTCGCGATACACAGAGACCGCGGCGCGGCTACCATGCTCCCGGGATTTCTTTGGACCGGTCTGAGAGATCGTGTGTGAGCATACTTTACGAGCATATTCCATTAGACGACCGCGAGTCGCGGATCGGAGAATCCGTGTAACGCGTTGGACACGCTCGCGTCCGCGACTCTCGGATGTTACACTCGACGAATGAAATTTCGATGTTAAATCTAAAGACCAAGAGTTTTCAAGCCCCGATAATCCTCATCCTGCTATACCCGACATTCCGCGTTGAATATATCACATTTTAAACCTCGTTTTAACATTTTTCGATTTTCTTATAATTATATTTTTACATTTTTGTGGATATTTCGTTCTATATTATTTCGATATTTTACCCGAATGATTATTTTCTCCGATTATTTCGTCTTATTATTTTGAAATTTTTTCGATGAAGTTTTTTTATCATTTTCCGGAGCGTAACTTGAATTTTATTTTTGGACAAAGGACTATCACAAAACATTTGACTTGCGAAATAAAAAAAAAAATCATTCAAAAATTTTGCAATCGACGAAATGATTTTCAAAATTTGTTTAATATACATGTATTTTTAACTTTTTTTTTTCTCCGAGTAAACATTTCTATAATAGACAAAATGTGTATGTGTGTGTATGTGTGTGTAAAACCAGACGTATTTCAGGTAGTAAAGCCTCTCAGGTGAAATCTCTGCCCAGTGTAAATAAAACGGGTTAATGCAAAAAAAAAAATCTGAAATGAGAAAGAAACGAAAAGCGGAAAAACGAAAAGTGGAGACAATAATGCACAATATGAGGTCAATCTTTTTTTTTTTTTAATTTTATTTTTTTTTTTGCTTTTCGGGATCTCGTTGATGTGAAATGTCCGATGTGCCGGTTTTGATATCTCCGACGGAATGATAGTCATAAGCACGTGAGACGGTGTGTACTCACGATGATGCCGGCATGAGCGCTTGCAGGCGGTCGAGCTTCGTATCGGCGCGTTGAAATCACCTCCATCATTCGTTCATGCTATTGCGCTCTCCCGAGGAATATCTTTCGCGCTCACCAACACGCCTACGCGTTATCTCAATGTCCCGTGACGTTGCTGACCTGCATGAACACAACAATATCATTATATTATGCCGTATAATCTCGTTCACGTATATATATATATATGTAAGTCACACAAACACGGGCACACAAGGAGAAACTCCCACACACACGTATATAGTATATATATATAATATATATATACAGGTTGGTCCACGCGGAACTTGAACATATGTATAACATGTAAGCTATGCGTCGTATGAAAAAATGTTGTACATAAAATATATACAGTTTTAATGGATGCATTGTGTATTGCCTAATTTTTGTTTATCGGTAGAGGCCGTTCGGAAACATCGAGGTCAGCTGAGGACTTTTTTTGAAGCTGAGCACGATCGGTAAAACGACCGTGAAAAATTATTTTCAAACGTGCGAAATATTTCCGGATAATTTGAAAAAAAAATGTTTTTTTTTTGTTTTTTTGTTCTAAATTGTTGAATTACATCGTTAGATATAAATCGTGGGATTCGACGTTTTTAAATCATACGATTTATCGTAACGATCTCAGCCGGTCGAACCGACGCACGGCCTTGTTGGCGAACGTGTTCTGCATAGGATACATATATAGATATATATATATATATATATATACGTATAATATATATATATGTACATATAAAAGTTGGACGGTTGACGATCGCGCGTCCTTGCGGTTGGAATTACGCACGGTCTCGATCCCGACGCGTATATAGATCTCTCGTCGAGCAGAAACGATTTTTTTTTTTTTTTTTTTTTTTTTCCATGAGTGGCATTGGTCGGCGGTGAGTTGCGTTAGTGCCGCTTGTCGCCGAGAGGGTCTATCGCGGATCTCCTCGCTCTGTTTGGACGAATCCTGTACGTGGTGTGTGCGATAGAGGCGCTCCTTTAGTTATTTTTTTTTTTTTTTACCCCGATGCCCCATTGGTTATGCATATGACGTCAGGGATGCGTCATGTGTACCGATGTGTATACGTATCGCATTATATCGCTACTAAAAAGTAAGACTCGCTATGAACGCGTGGATGTAACTAGTGGTCAGCCTGCTTATTTATGTATATGTATATATGAGGCATTCCACTTCAATTCGGCAGGTGAAAAAAAAATTTCCATAAATAATTTTTTCAAAAATTGAGCAATTTTAGTGCAATATATTCACCGAGTGCCGAGTTTGAAAAAAAAAAAATTCTGACGTTTTTCTCGTTAATTAACTTTTTTTTCTTGCTATTGAAATGGCTGTATCTTTGGCAGGATTTGACGTATTTACATTTTTATTAAAAAACGAAAATGTGCGTTTTTTTCAGGTCTTCCAGGATCAGGTCAGGGATGGTAATTTATTCAATGAAAATGTATTTCAAATACTTTTGAACTAATTGATAATGAATTTTACCAGATTTAAACATTTGAATTATTACATATTTGAACTAATTGATAATGGATTTCTCCAGATTTATCAAATATTTTAATCAACTGTAAAATAATAATTTCCGTAAGTTGGTCATAATTATTACGGGATAATGTGAAAATATTTATTCACCCTGATTATCAATCATAATTATTTGTTTTGAGAAGTATTCAAAATACATTTTTATTGAATGAATGCCCATCTCTGTTCACTATTCGATAGAATTGAGTTTTTTTAAAAATTATTTCTACGATCGAAATATGAATTTAATTGTTGAGCGCCTGCCAGCGATATGTCGAAGTAATTTTTGCGAACGAAATTGTACGCATGCGCATCGGTATGAGGGTTTCTTCGCGGACCACGAATCGGGCCAAGAATGTGTCCAAGGGTCGGGATCGCGCACGCGCGAGTTGTGAGCGGACTTTCAAATTTCCTTAGTCGGCAAGCGGCAACCAGTTTTCGTCGTTTCCGAATAAGGCCCGGACGTACAATTTTATACACACACACACACACACACACACATTGACTACGTGAGGACTGGCGACGATTTGCAGACAAGATGGACCTCTTAGAACCATAGAATCTCGTGATTTCAATGCTCTTCGCTGGAAACGAGCCGCCACATTTCGCCTGTCTCTCTAATTGTAAGGTACTCTAAAAATTATTATTATCTGGGACGATAAATCTCTCGGATAAACGACGAGAACGATCGACTGAAAAAATTCAAGACGCTGTCACCCGTTCTCGTCTGTCTCCCAAAAAATCGATACCGACCGAGAACAATGATTTACAGTTTTCGTTACCGACAGAGCATCAGCGCCCTCGTCTTCAGTAGCTCGCACAGTGTTGACACTTTTCGAAAAAATGTCAAAGAAGGAAGTGAAAGAAAATAATAGCGACAACAATGACACGGAAGTGAGTAATCCGAGATACTAAAAAATCTTTGTTTGTTCTTTTTATGACTCGGAGAAAAGATGAGGTTAGGTTGGGTTGTGGGAAGATACGGAAACGCGAGAATTTTCTCGAATATCTCTATGAGGAATCTTTATTTCTCGGTTGCGGAGAGATTTAAAACGCGGGAGGAAAAAGACGAAAGAGTTACAGTGAGTAGAAATGGTGAATAGTAGCGAGAAGAGGAGAATGAGAAATAGCGAACGACGACAAACGGGTGGGGCGAGGATTGGGCCTTGTCGGCGGGGAGGGGTGGAGGGAGGGGGCCGGGTGACCGTCGGGAACCCGACAGAACCGGTGGGACGCTGGTGGGTGGCCTCATGTAGGTGCAGCTGGGAACCACGTGACCTCCCCAAGGACGTCGCCATTTTGAATGAAAATATAGCGAACGGGACCCCCGTTTGGGGGCCTCCCGCGGGCCCCACCAACCGGCCCGACAGACACGCGCACGCGCGCGCGCGCGCTATTCCGCACATGTGCTCTGCGTGGTCAGCGTGTCCGGAAAACGCGGAAGGAAGTTATACGCGAGTTACACGCGCGAAAACTCGGTAGTTACTTTCTCATACCGAGTTTTCCACTTAAACCACGATTTTCGTTATGAAATTTATCAAAATATGTAAAAAAATAGAAAAAAAATTGTCGAATTTAAAAGATGAAAAATAATAATATAACAATTTTTTGTTTTCCTGGTGAATATAATATATTTTGGGAGGATTGTTAGACGAACAATTTTTTATTTTCACGAGCTTTATTTATTCTTCAACGTTATCGAAATTAGAAATATTTAATTTTCTATTAAATATGATTTCTGTTTTTTTTTTTGTTGTTGTTATTTTTATTCATTTTTAATTTATATTTGTTTTTTATTTGCTCACCATGAATGAAATTAACGTGGTCAAACATTCTGCATATTCGAAACGATATTCAAATAAGACGAATAATTTTTAATATTCACGTGCTTTATTTATTCCTTAACGTTATCGAAATTGGAAATATATTTGATTTTCAATTAATCTATTAAATATAGTTTCTATTTTTTTTTTAAACTTTTTTTTTATTTGATTTGTATTTGTTCCATTTATTTTCCAACGTTATCGAAATTAGAAATATTAAATTTTCTATTAATTACAATTTCTGTTTTTTTTTTTCGTTGTCATTTTTATTCATTTCATTTATATTCGTTTTTTTCATTTGCTTATCATGCGAATTAAATTAGCGAATTCAAACATTCTAAAAATTCGAACCGATATTCAAACGAATGGAGTAAATTTGAGGTTACAGGAATGAAGTCTCGAAAACTATCGAAAAACGACAACTTCAGTACTTCAGTTGATCTCAGACGCGTTTCAAACAAAATTTTCGGGGCATTTGAATGAACATGAAACACGATGTGAAGATTCTCCTCAAAGCTATAGTTCGTGTTTCACCATCCCGGGGCCATGTGACACGGAGAGTGGAACATAATATACCGCCACTGTAGTTGCGTAATGCGGCATAGACACGAGTTACCGACAATAGACGAGTTCTCGTAACATCCTCGCGCAGTGTGCCGCGCAAGCGTAGCACACACACACACACACACACACACACACACACACACACACACACACACACAAACACACACACACACACACACGATTATTCGGAATCGTCGCGAGAACGTGAGATCCAAACTTGTCGAAAGTTCTCGGAAGCGATTGCGCGAACTCTTCAGATTTTCATATGATTCTCACGAGTTTATTCTCGGACATTGACGAAACTTGTGGCAGAAAGTTAAAAAAAAAAAAAAACAACCGCCGAGAAGGGCCGAAGTCATCGAGATTGTAATGCGCAGATGCGCGCGCACGCGCATTCGTCACATACCTACCGATTAATATATTCAAATTATTCAAATATATATACATGTATCTTCACACCACTCATAAACTTAAATCTTCATTCAAATCCGTATTTTTCCGTCCAAAGTTCGAAAAAAATCGACACAACGGGTACATAAAATTCAACGAGTAAGATTTTTTTTTTTTTTTAATACACTAAATGTATATACATACAGTCGATAAAAAAACGCACTTTTCCCAGCGATATTTCAGCAAGAATCTTTTCGGATCCAGGAGAGAAAAAACAAATGGTACACACGACGTAACCAAAAACCGTAAAAAAGAGAAGGAAAAAAATAATAATACACTATAATAATCAAACAATAATAGAAAATTGCGTATGGGGTATCGTGTTATAAATGGTAAACATTGGATGAACGATCGTAATCCGTGTGGAGCGCGGCGCGTTAGTGACAGCCCGAGAGACCGCGGAGGTTCTGGTCGGAAAGAGAGGTGCTGCCGAAGTGGCAACGACGAGACTGCCGACGAGTGGTGCATTTCTGACAGGAGTTTCCGAGCGCGGTTATAAAGGTGTAGAGAGTAAGTAGGAGAGATATCGCGGGCCCGAGCGGATCAGCGAACGGGTACGAAGCCCGGCCCCCGAAGTCCGAGAAGGCGACTTCGCCTCCGCGGCCGCCGTCGCCGCTGCGCCACGTCGTTCCTCTGCTTAGGATGGTAAAAGGCGGTGGTAAGGTGCTGGTTAAGTTGATAGCCGTGTGGTTATGGTGGTGGTAGTCGAGAGAGCCCAGCGTTTATGCTGAAAGCGCGTGCGACGATGTCGGAGACAACGTTTGCTCGCGGCTGCGGGTCATCGTTGTTGGTTAGATTTCTTTTTTGTTCTTTCTTTTTTTCTTTTTCTTTGGTGTTCCAGTCCTTGACGCGTTTTTGTCGAAGATTATATTTGTTCTCGAACGGTTTTATGTCCGCGTGTGCTCATTGTTGATTTGCATCTCATTTGTGATTCGATTGCACGTGTCGTATCCTAGAATGAGCCTTCGGTATGACAGAGCTCTGGCGCCAGAAACGAGATTCTCGATTTCTCGAAACTGGCGAAGATTTCGGGAGGAATGGAAGTTCGAGGTGATGCCTGCTGCAAATGTGCGTAGACTCGAGTTGGTTCCGGTCGAATCGGTCGAGCCCCGCGTGAGAAATTCGAAATTTCGTTTTTGAGGTGGACGGAACGGGCGGGACTGGGGCACGCGGGGAACGGGCGGGGCACACTCGTCCGGCGCCTCTGTCGCGGGAAGGCCGCGTGTCCATTCAACGCTCGTGGAACCCGCGAGACTCGAGGATACCGGCGCGATGTTATGCTGGGCGTGATGTGTTATATGGCTCTGTATGTATGCGCGCGCGCGCGTGTGTGTGTGCGCAGTCCCATGGAACTGTGCATGGTTGTATGGTTATGTCGTGTGTCCGAGGACACAGGCCGAGCGCTATTGAGTAAAATCGGTCAGCAGGTCAGAGAAGCGACACTCGCCTTCGTCTCGTACAACGTTTCATGTGCCTGTATGTGTGTGTGTGTGTGTGTGTTTGTATTTGATTGTGTACGAATGACTGTGGCTGCAAGCCGAGACACTCGCTCGCTTGCACCTGCGACCCGGTATAAGGAAAACACGCGCAACCGGTCTCTGTCAACAACGTGCGCTTGCGCACTTGGCAGCTCGGTTCGAGGTCGTACAAACATTTTCGATTTTTTTTTTTCAGATTTTTAAATTTTTTAATAATCTCTCTGTTCGGAACACAATTCAACCTTTCGCTGTATTCGGGCGCACGGTTCAGATATTTCGGATATCCAATTGTGAAATGAATTGACCCGTTTTGAAATGTACCTATGGAAATAGATAAATTTATGAGAATTCAAAACTGTCTACTATAAAACCAATCGGTTTTGTAATCGATTTTAATTAGAAAAATATACGTTTGCAAGCTCATTTAATTTATTGGCGCATGAATGGGGTGTAAAAATCAAAAAAAAATTCTCCCCTATTATTTTATAAGCCAAAACAGTTTCACAGCCACGAAAAGCTCAGTTTAACTATATTTCATGTAATAAAGATATATGGACCATTCTACCAAATATAGGCATCGGTTCGGAAGACCCCCCCTCAGAATCTTTTCAATTTTTTTTAGGATGTTGTCCTTGAAGTCCTTGTATATACCTGAATTTTTTCAGATTTTTTCCTCCATTATTTTTGCTGTATTCATCATGGGCATTCCATGACATTTTTGTTTCTATTTTTTTTTTTCAATTTAATTTCTTTAAAGAGCATTTTATCGCAAAATAAAAATTACACTCAGAGTGAATTTCTATGTGGAATTATCTCGACTTCCCGAAATAAATATTGATTTTCAGTTTGGACTAACTAAAAGCTCTTAAAGTCGAGCTTCAATCATAAAAAGCTATTTTTCAGGCATTGCCCATGTCTGCATTTTTTTTCAATAATTTTTTTCATAATGCTGAGAAAATTTCACCTCACATATGTCAAATTCACATTGGGTTCTCTGTAAAAACTGCTGGAATCGATGAAAATTCAAAAATTCAATGATAAACCAAATTGTCTTTTCTCGATTTAAAATGTATAAATTTCCCTTTAATCCTCATGAGCTACCGATCATTCGAAATTTTCGTCTTTTACATAGAAATGCAACGTCTTGACTACTTCTAATATTCTGTGGAGTAATAATAATGATGATATATTGATGATGTTGAATTTGTTCCAACACCGAAAAAAAAAGTATTCTGATTGACATATAAATTTTTTATCGATGACTCATGGATCGAAGTTTTTGCTTTGACATCTCGAAAAAAACTGATCGACCTCGTGCAGGTTCGGTATCCCGAAGGGAGATAGAAGCAGCTACCAAAAATCCATGAGATTCAGCGAATAACGAAAGAGCCGTAAGTCTCGCGCGTCGTTACGTAGGCAGTGGTTTGCAGAGTGCGCAACCCACGCGGCTGAACTCCAATGACCAACTGCCTACCTATATGGACCAGACAAGTTATCTCGAATCGCCAAAGACGGTACGCCACGTTGAATAAATACGAATTGTCAAACGAAAAAAAAAAAAAAAAAAATTACGAGACGACGAAGACGACGATCAACTGCCGTGTTTGCTGTAAAAGTTGAGCGGCACGCAAGTGGGCCAGTAAACTTGACGGTCATTGGCCCGTTCGCTAGGCAATCGAGAATACAAGAAGATTATGGGCGATAGCGAGTTGATGACAATTTGTTTTCAAATTTATTTATTTTTCGATTTTTGTTCTCGAGTCCTCCGGGCGAATTCCATTGACATTTGTGACATTTGCCTGGTAAAAAATGTTATGTATAGTCTATATATGAACTATATATGAGATTGGACACGTAAAATGTGTACACACATTGTACATAGACTATATAGAGTCTATATGTGAGACATTCAACATCACTTCAGCCAGTAAAAAAAAAACCCACAAATAATTTAAAAAAATTTAGTTATTTTATTAAAATATATTCACCGAGTGGCGGAATTTTTTAGAAATTTCTATTGCCATTTGGATGGAAAAATAAAGAAAAACGATGATTAACAATAAAACTGTCAGAATTTTTTTTTTTTAAATCGGCACTCGGTTAATATATTGCATTAAAATAACTGAATTTTTTAAAATTATTTGTGGAAATTTTTTTTTCCACTGGCTGAAGTGATGTGGAATGCCTCATATACACTATATATTCCCAATCCCATATACAGGTTATATATCATCTTTTGACTTGGGCTTCAACGCTCAAAATACAAGCGACAGAAGCAGCAATGTTTGAGAAATCGAATTTGTTAAGAATATTTGTGTGTGTATATAGTTATATATAATATTGAAGTAGTCTAAAAAAGAATATTCTTTTTATTTCATTCTTCATCGCGATTATCGCATATCTCTAAGTCTCTACTTAAAACCATGCTCACGACAAATCTGAAAGCCAGAAAGAAAAAATTTCCTTGCTGCTCCATAGATTTCGAAATTTCCATAAGATGCTATTTTTGGAGTATTTCAAAATCGATCAAATGCTTTCGTGTTTATGTTTCGCGTTTTACATTTTTCCATGAGTATAATTTATCAACCAAGAACATTTCAACATAGTCACGTATATATTTGTACAATATATCATCTCAGAACATTGTTACCGCGTTCCATGAATGCCGCCTATAAATTCGCATTTCAAATAACGCGGGCTACCTCAGTACAATCGTCATTGCCGCGTTAGCCGGCAGATGGCGCCACACATTCGCTTCTGCAGAACTCAACGTTACCCGGGTTACCTTCCGAATTGGTTGATCTCCCGGACAACCAAACTACGCTCACGTCCAAACGGTGGCGCCGTCTGTCGCGACACTGCTCAAGCTCTGCAATGTCCAAATTACACGACGAACAATTTTCGCATTTGAACGAATTAACTCGTTCGATTTGAACAACGAAATTGGCAATTACAAACCCTAAAATCACATTGGCAATTGGTTGGTGCACTTGTGGCAACCAGATTCCGCGATTACCAACCGATGACGATAATACACCAACGCTCGTTGAAAACGCGCCACAGTCTAGGGATTTTCGTTAAGAAAAACCCACCAGTACAACAAGCGGAGGGGGGGGGATTCTTCAGCAGCAGTGTCATGCAGAGCCAACTCATGGAAAAGCGTAGTCGGCTGGTTCGCACGTAAAACTCGTAAAACCGTTCTTCCACCTCGCATCTTCGTTTATTCATCATCCCTCTCCCTCCTTCGCCGTCCTCCATCGGTCGAAACGCCCGCGCAAGCGCGTGAAATTACCCGACCTTCCCCCACTCCCCAAATCCGGACCCGTTGATTCGTCAAGAAAAGCATCAGCTGCACGACCCGACATCTCCCCACTCCGAAACCTATCCGAATGCAACCGAGCAGCCGTCACACCGATCGCAGCGCCACGACGGCAAAGAAACCAACTACAACATCCACCCTAACGTAAATTTTCTCCCTAGATTCCTCAATCCCATTCCACTCGTCTTCCATCCAAGCGTCCTGAAGAATTTTCTCATTTCCCGGTTCCCCGTCGTCCCAACGCCATCTCCCGGTCATCTCCGCGAGCGACCGACGAGCGTTCGGAAACCCCGAAAGCCCCCCGAGTGACGGTCGAAGAAAAAAGATAAATATCTAACCTGGCAAACTCGCTCCCTCTCGCGTTCGCCGTCGTCTCACCCCTTGTCGCCACCGTCGCTCTCGCTCCCGCCCCCTCTCTCTTGCTCGCACTCTCTCTCTCTCTCTCTCTCTGTCACCCTCGCCGCCTCACTCTCTGTGTACTACCTACGCCATGTTCCTCGGTACGCAGCGCTGACAGAATGCGCGGTGCTAGGACGAACAAACCCCGCTAATCGGCGGCGTTCGCGTGTAATTAGGGCGTGTGCGTGTGTGGCCGGGGGTGTGTTTTTTTTTCGGTTATAACAAACATTACAACCATCGACACTGCTACAACGTCACGGGATTGTACGGAAACCGAAGAAAAAAAAAAAGAAAACAAAAAAACATAAAAATAAAAAAAAACAACCACAGACGTATCAGAACGGAGCTAAACGACGATGCGAACAAAGTTGGCGTGGACCAACGAACAAACGTGCGGGTATTGATGCCACGACGGTTTTTAAACCTTGTTGCGGACAGGTCGAGCGGCCATTTTTACACCGCACGATGCGGCAACGGTGCGTGTTGTCCGTACGATCCGCCATTCCAAACAATCGGTGTAAAAGCGTTAACTCCGATGATAATACGTGCCCCGACAATCGGGTACATTTGACGGCCGCAAACGGAATTAAAAACCAACGCGACAACATCGCACAATCGCCGCGATAAAAGAGTACCGTCGACCGTCGTCGTATACTCCTCGACCGTTCTTCCCCCCCCCCCTCCTGCGCACCCGTGCCCCCCTACCTCCGTGTCTGTCCCACGGGCCTTGGACCAGCGACCACCGAAAACTAGTTATTCTTCTCGTCCTTCTTCATTTATTATATTTTCGTTGTTGTTTTCTCTTTGTTTTCGCCTCGTTCGCTCGCCTTCCGCAACAATTCGCCCCCTCTCCCTCTCCTAAAAAGAAAAAAAAACGTAAAAACGTTCACGTTTAATCCGTCGTCAACGAACAATAGAAATGAAGATCGATACGAAAGAAAATTTTCGCGAGAGATAAATAAACGAAAAAAGGATAAAGAAGAATAATATATATATATATATATATATGTATATATGATGGGATAACGGTGAAGTGTGGAAAGTGCGAGGACGGGAAAGAAGTGTGAGAGAGAGAGAGAGACACAGAAGCAAAAAAAAAAAAAAAAAAAAAAACGAAGAAGGAAGAAATAGTGGGTGGTCGTGAGTGACGCCGTGACAATTCGTCGTTTACGAAAATCTCTCGGGTAAAATTTTTCGCGTCGTGCGAGAGTGTGTGCGAGAGTTTTATGCTTGTGTGTGTGTGTGTGTGTGTGTGTGCGTCCGTGGTGTCGGTTTGTGTGAGTAGCCTCGAGGTGATCGACAACAGCGGGTCTCTTGGCTGGCGATAGCTCGGCCACGACGAGAGAGAGAGAGATAGATAGATAGAGAGCGAGCGATCGAGTGAGAGTGAGAGAGAGAGAGAGAGAGAGAAGGAGCCAGCGAGCGATCGAGTAAGAGAGAGAGAGAGAGAGAGATAGCCGAGCGTTAAACGCGGCGGTGCCTAACGACGGACAGAGAGTGCAACGATGGAGCATCTAAATCGGTGAACCTTAAATAAAGGTGCGTGCGTGCGTTATTTCTCGTTTCTTTTTCCAGTTCTTTTTATCTTTTCAACCACCATCGTTTTTCACTTTCCTTCTAAACACACACACACAAAAACACACACACACACACACACACACACATACGTACGTGCGAAAAATCACGTTCGACGATCGTTATGGGCAACGCTGTAATAATTAACATTGTGAAATTTCATTTGCTGTAACGAGCTTAGTCCACCTACTAAGCTACTACCTATATATTACTAACTAACTAATATACACACAGACACACACAAACTTATATATATGATATATAAGTGATATATATACATACAAACTCGTAAAAAGTGTCAAGCAAAGAAAATAATTGAAAAAAAAAAAAAAAAAGGTCCTGTAAAATCGCGTCGATGTGAAAATCGTCAAACGACGAAAACGAAACCACAGTCACAAGAAAAGAAAAAAAAAAGAGCGAATCGACCAAATCGACGTCTTCGTCCACAGCGACGTCCTGGTGTGAGAGCCCCTTCCCCTCTCCCGAAAGTGTCTGAAACGCACGGAAAAATCGTTGTTTTTTTTTCCTTTTCTTTTTTTTTTCTCTCGAGGGTTTGCACACAAAAAGGGCCGAAGTAGGTTTTACATGGTTGTTGATTCGGTTGGTAGTCTCGGTGGAACGACCGCTGCCAAACGGCTCATTACGGGGATTACTTCACCCGGGGCGGGGGAGGGGTACATTCTCTCTGTGAAGGGGGGGGGGAGAGAGAGAGAGAGCCATTTAACGTTTGTCATACATATATATATATATTTGTAGCGCGTTGTCGGTCGAACGTGTAACACGGGGGGCAGCCGAGTCTCCTCCGGACGGCGCGTGCGATCGATTTGCACCGTGACGGGAAGCCCTCGCGAGAAACAGAGGACGGAGGACGGCTGCCCGTCTCCTCCTCATTCCCCTCCCTTCCTCCCTCCCTCCCTCCCTCCCTCCGCGTCGTTGCCGTCGTCGCCACCCCGCGCGATGCATCGATAAATTCGATAACGTATCGTGTGTGTGTGTGTGTGTGTGTGTGTGTGTGTGTGTGTGTGTGTGTGTGTGTGTGTATGTGTGTGTGGGGGGTGGGGGGTCGTTGGTACGTCGTTTGTTCATCGTAATTATTTATTGTTGTTGTTGTTGTTGTTTTTTTTTTTGTTATTATTGTTCGTGGTCGATCGGTCTATCGGTCGGTTTGGTCGGTCGGTGCTGAGGACTCGCGTGTCACCGACGTGTGACAATCGTTTGAAGGAGTGGGGGGGCGGGGGGAGGGCGGTAAAGATAAATCAACGGGGTGAAAAATTACGTTGGGCGAAGAAGGGGAGGGGAGGGCGGAAGGTCGGGGCGAGGGTAGCTGGCGGACCGAACGGCGAAATCTCGGGGGACAAAGGAAACAAATTGGGGAAAAGACGAAGAGGAATAATAATAATAATAATAATAATAATAATAATAATAATAATGATGATGATGATGATAATGATGATTGGACAAACAAATTTGGGGAATTTTTGGTGACTTCGGTTGATCTTACGTACGATAATGTGTTATGTGCAACGATTCGATGGGAATTTTACGATTGAATTTTTACGGTAATACGCTCTGGTAGGCGAAACGAGGGAGAGAATCTTGAGATGAAAGAAAAAAGAACAATTATGAGATATATAACAAACACGTGGAAAAAGATATGGGAATAAAATAAATATATTATTATTATTATTATTGTTATTGTTTTGTTTAAAGGCTTCGGTGCAAGAGAAATCCGTAACTTCCGGGTTTTTTTTCAAAATCAGCGTTTTCGATCGGTTTATTTTTAATTCTTTCTCATTCCTCTTTTCCGTGTTTGACAATAATTGCGAAGCGTTGATGTGTATATACATATATGTATATATATATATAATCGATTTTTTCATTATTTTATGGGGGAAAAAAAAGAAAACTATTTTCTATAGAAAATATCCGAAATCTCGATTTTTTTTCCAGATAGATTTCATTTTTATTATTTTTTTTTTCAAAAACAGGAAACCATATTATCGTACATTAAAAAATGTCGTAAAAATTCGATTTTTTTTTTTTCAAAATTAAGAGAGAAGAACAAAATATTAGGAACACGATGATCCACTCCAATTTTATGAAAAAGATTTTTCTCGATTTCTATAAAGAAGCTGGAAAAAAAAAAATGTTGATCCAATTAAAAACGGGGTAAATATAGCAGTTGCCTATAAATCTGAAAAAAAAAAAAAAATGATTCCGGACGTCCCTCCCCATATATACATATATCTATACATAAATAAATATATATATATATATATATAAAAATGTTGGAAGTTTGCGATAACGAAGATTGTGCAGATTGTGTAGATAAAAACGTGTGGCGGTGAAGTGAGAAATCGAAGATGGATCAAATCGAGGTGAAGCAGAGAAATCAGCGTAACCGTAGACGCGAACGGGCACAGAGAATATTGGCCGAGAGGGAGAGCCTGGCAAGCGCGAAGCAACAGCAGCAGCAACAGCAGAGGCAACGACCGGACGAGGAGGACAGCCACAGCGGCGAGGACGAGGAACAACAACCCGGTGGCCTCGGAATCGGTCTGTCCGGATCCGGTGGAAGACCCCGCGAAATACACGCCAGACCGCCGAGGCCGCCACGGCCCCCGAGACCGCGAAAGAAATCATCCCTCGCGGCTGCGGCCGCCGCCGCCGCCGCGGCCGCAGCCGGTGCCATACAAAAGGAGCCACCCTTCGAGGAGGACATTATCGACGGTTTTGCCATACTCGCGTTTCGCACTTACGAGGAACTCGAGGTGAGTCGTCCCGAACTATTTTTTTATATTTTTCAATATACACATACACACAGTGTGTCCGACCTCGAAATAAGAGACTCTCGGCAATAAGAGACACTTCACCCATGCTTACCTCATGAACGGATATACTCGTTAGATTGATTGGTTCAAATATGAGCCTCAAATGGTTATCTTACTCGCTGGCGATTTATAACCCTATCTTACCCTATTATTCGCATTTAGTTCAAAAACGGTTTCATGAATAATAATAATAATAATAATAATAATAATAATAATAATGTAGCGGCGAGATAAGCAAATTACGAACAAATATGATAAATTGTTGAGCCTCCGAGACTCCGTTTCCGGAATTTTCCATTTCCGTGGTTGTCTGATTCTTCGGCTCGAGCCGAATATAATCGTATTTCACAAATCCCGAAACTTATCGTCAGGCGATATTCTCAAGATTATATCTGAACGGATTAATGCGAATTATACTCGTTCGTATAATCGATCGTTAATGGACGCTCGAGAGGCCAGTCCCGCCGAAACGTGTATCAAATAACAATCTATACCGACCACTTGATGCCATCGAGTGTCGACAATCGCGGAAGATCTTGTTATCGTTGTTGTTTTTTTTTTCTCTTCTTTCTTTTTTTTTCCTCGTGCCAACACGATATAACGAACCCACTGACGAGTCGAGGAGACGTTCGGATTTTCGCGGACTCGGGGGAACGAGAACGTCGAAGGAAAATTCATTCAACCTGTTTTTCTTCAATTATTTCGATCGTTTCAATCACGTAAAATGAATAAATAAATAATCTTGCACACGAATGTGACATTGGGTCGGTAATTATTGTTTTTTTTTTTTTTTTTGTTTTCGTTTTAATAATTCAAGAATTGCATTAGAACTAAACGAACCATAAATTATCATTTCTATTATTATTATTATTATTATTATTATTATTATTATTATTATTATGATTATTATTATATTTTTCGTTACATGATGTTTTTGACGTGCTTTGACGAATCGATCTTGTTACACATGCAATTTTCGTAAGATTATTTTTTTCTTCCTTTTTTTGCTATTCCTCGCTTGGTTGTGAGAGCGAGAACCCTACCTTACCGATATTATTTTTTTTTTCGGTATTCTATTTTTTTCTTTTCTTTTCTTTCAATTCAAATTAATCGCCCAATTAATTCGTGAGAATTAACGAAGCAATATTCTTCCATCAATGATGTTCTTGATAAATAAAAAATTAAATCGTGAAAGAAATTATTATTATTATAAGAAAATATAAACGGACGCTATTAACTCGGTTATTTGCCGTGTTCGACGGATTTTTTTTCTCAAGCAAAAAAAATTGAAGTAAAAAAAAAATTATTACCGACTGGGAACCACTGCAGCAACTCATTGTCAGCTATAAAAATCATTAACCGCAAAAAAAAAAAAAAAAAACCACTTCGATAACCAAGTGCCGATGGAAAAAAAAGCGGGGGGGAAAAAAAAAGAAAACAACTCAACCTATTAAACTTTTGTGTTAATCGTTGTATTTGCTAGCGCGTTTTACACACGGGTTTCGTCCTTCGGTCTTTATTGTCCGTCATAAAAGCGGCAGCAGCAGCAGCAGCGGCAGCAATAGCAATGGCAAGCAGTTGCAGTAGCAAGATCCTCATAAGCCATATATATATACCGTACCCTATAGCCGCGTGGTCGGGGTTACTGCACCTGCACCGATCTCTTGCCCTTTCCACAACGCCACATAACCGAGCTCTTCTCACCGTGTCACGCTTTGCACCACGTTTTCCACCTTATCCACGACCATAACATATATATATATATTCCCATCTCCTTATCGATATAATCCTTTCATCGACCTAACTCGTCGTCGTCGTCGTGACAATAATTTTTTACCACGTTCGATCAATCATATTGCATTTGCAATTCTTTGCTCAATCGTTTTTTTTTTTTACGACATTCAACGAAAAAAAAAAAAAATTGTCTCATGAATAATTTACACGACACAAATCGCGCGTCACCTCTATTTCTGTCTCTCTTTGCTCGGTTCGTCTCGAAGGGTTGCGCTGTTCTCCATTTCTCTCTCTCTCTCTCTCTCTCTCTCTCTCTCTCTCTCTCTCTCTCTCTCTCTCTCTCTCTCTGGCGTCATTCTCCGGAGGAATAACTGAAAAGCAACTTTCTGGAACTCGTTTGCTTTCCATTTCATTATCATTTCCACAACCATTATTGCATTTTTCGTTTTCACCCCTATCACACATTTATCAATCGGTCGGGAGTTAAAAAGACTTCCTAAAAATCTTTGTCAACTGGTGAGAATCAAGAATTTATATATATATGATTTTTTATAAATCCAACGATGGAAAATTTATCGACCATTTTGCAACAATATTCGACAATATATTCGCTTTTATTTTGGTAAACGGACGTAGTTTATATATTAATAACAAATATATATATACACACACACACATATATATATATATATATATATATATACACACACTTGATGTTGCTATAGCTCGGGGCATTTCGAGTATGGCCGATTACAATCCTGTGGGAGCAAGCGATCCGTTGTTGACACTGACATCCCGCGATTGCCGTCCTCCCCCCTCTCCGCCCTCCCTTCTCACACCCCCCGGAGGCGCTTCCTCCCTCACTCTCTCGCGTATTGACTCGTTGACTGGCGTTGAATTCCCTTGATTATACCCGAGATCGGATATCTGATATTATTCGACTCGGCGAAAACCCGTTGCATAATAGAAAACACGATATATATATATATATATATATATATATATATATATATATATATATTCCCGTCACGACGGTTGTAATATATCAAAACCAACGGTAAAATCGTTATCGTTGTTATACCTCACCCACAACTGAAAATCTCGAAGCACATGTGAGCTTTGTCCAACAACATTCAATAGCAAATTTCTAAGCTCTCAACTTTACCCGAAAGTATTATATCATTATTATTGTTATCGTTATTGTTATTATTATTATTACAGTCCGACCTCGAAATAAGAGACTCGACAATAAGAGACTTTGCCCAGTTTTTTCACTCGAGCGCTTCCCCCACTCCGACTCAAACTCCGAGCTAAAGAATTTCGTGCGCGAACCTGTGGTTAAGAGACCATAGCGTGGGGGAGATTATTCGGGCAGAATAGAGTGAACGTGTAGTGTAAATTGATGTGTGCATGCGTGCGTTAGTATGTGTGTGTGCGTGTGTGAATGTAACACAAAATCTCGAGAGTTTAGGGTTTTGCGCTCTTCCAAAATTGTCTTCTTTTCCTCAAACGTTATATCGATTACGTTTGGCAACAGCCAGCTCTTTGTTTGAATTATCACATTTTGTGGCACAGATTCTGTAATATTTTCTTCGACTTGTGTACTACAGTCTGATTTCTTACGCTTCTTAACAGTTTCGGTCATTTTACGACAGTTAATAGTAATTCAGATGCAGTAGTACACAATAATATTCAATAATATATATTAACGTGAAACAAAAATTCACGAAATAAAAGTCCATATGCGCCGTCGAAAACTTTTCTGCATGGGCGATGTGAACGTACTAAGTTGTAACTCGCGTTCGAGCGGTGTCTCTTGTTGACGGGATCGCATGTGGAAAAGAGTGAGAGAGACAGACAGAGCACGCGCCTGGTCGGGGTATATGCGATTTCCGAGAAAAACTCTTCCCCTTGGGGGCTTTTGGTCTCTTATTACAAGATCGGACTATATTATTATTTTTATCTCGCTGATAATTCTAACGACAAGATTACATCTTTTTCGATCACGCAGAGTGTTGTCCAACAGATATGTTTTGACAATAATGCCGATAATTCGATCAAATTAAAATTCAAGTACACGAGCGTTAATGAAACGGCGACATTTCATTTCAGTTTATATAGCCATAAACACCCAAAAACATATTTATATGTATATGTATATATATATGTATATGCAAAGTCGACGAGTTAATGACACATAAACCGACAATTATTTCTGGTCCATCGAACACGTTCTGTCGAGCGAATTATACATGCCATGAATAATATACATTATACATATATATGTATATAAATATACATAAACGCAGTGTAATTTCTGGTCGTTTATGTTCAACAACAGCAAAGTTTTCCGAATAATCGTTTTGTCCCCCCGGCATTTATTGTGGGAAATAAACGTTTAGCGCGCGAGCTCGCCACCGACAACACACGGGTTATTCTCTCCGATACAATGTTGAAAACTCGATCGCACGATTATACCGCGAGAACCCCGGGTCCGTGAAGCTTCATGATTGAATTGCTTGACCCGACATGGAATATCATAATTATATACACGAGAGCCCCCTCATAATCGTTCCCGTTATCATTGTAACAAGTTGGAAAAGCGCTTCGACGACTATAATTAACCGAGTGTGCGTTCGCGGTTTGAACAAGCGTCGAATCGAGTACAGTGCAGTCTCGAGATATAACCGTGTGTGAATCGTGCGTGCACGAGCGCTATCCCCACCACAGCTCGTCCGCGCTGTGAAGGAGATAATAATGATGATAATATTTGTTTGTTTGTTTTTTTTTTTTTAAATTTTTTTTGTGAGCTCGGAACTGGTGATAAATTTTTTTTTGAAGATTCCAAAATTGTCGAAACGCGCTGCAAAACTTAAAAAAAAATTTTTCATTTATTCTGACAACTCCGTTACTGGATTTTCTTAAAATCATTTTCAATTGATTTATGATTTTTGAAAAAATTATTAATTATTAGGTACCACATCAACGATTCACCATTCACGCTAAATATCATCAATGGAACACGTTCCATCGAACCTTTCAAAATTAAAAATATAAAAATGATTCTTTTATAATTTGGAGTATTTAAGAAAAAAAAAGTTATATTTCGAGAGACTTTTTGTAACTTCTATAACGAGGGATATATACCTCGCTCGATATATAACTTGCCCGAAACATATTTCTCATCCGATAAAATGTTGTTATTTTTTTTCTTCCTCTTCCTTTTCTTTCCATCATCCTCGGCAGTGGATACGGATTACAGCTGAGTAGAAAAGAGACGTGGGATGAGGATGTACTGAGCTTGTTGAATTTATTTCTCTCTCTTTCTCTCCCTCTCGCTCTCTCATTCTTTCTCTCTCTCTCTTTTTCTCGACTTGGCTTGTACGTGGCGCACAACGAGAATCTTTGTCGATATTCAATCTCGAGCCGTGAGTTCCCCTTTACAAATTGATATTGAAATGTTACGAGTTTAACGAAACATGAAATCCAACCTCGCGAGATATAGCGTTGTGCTCTGCACATCGTGGCAACAAGATTGCTCCAGTTCTTCCTCTTTCTCTCTCTCTCTCTCTCCCTCTCTCTCTTTCTCTCTCTCTGTGGATAAGAAAGTTGGAATTCGCAATACATACATACGTATATATATATAAATATAAAATATATATGATAATATATGTATTCATGTAAATATAAATATATGTATATGAGAAGCATTTCATGCCGACTCCGATCCCGAAGCGAACGTCATTATCTTCAATATGCCTCCGCAGATACTTCATAACAATGTTCCAACTAAAAAAACTTGCGAAGAAAAAAAGAATATATGTGTTCGCCTATTTCTAGAGTCATTTTTATCGTATGAAAAAAATGCAATAAATAGAAACAATGATACCTCTATTTTTGCGTCGTGACTGAAACATTTTAACACATTTATTTATTTATTTATTCAATTATTTATCAATTTAAATATTTATTTATTTATCTATATATATATTTATTTATTTATTTATTTATTTATTTATTCATTCATTTATTGTATTTTATTTTGTACGAGAGGATCCTTAATTTCGATTAGTATTTGGCAAATTGTGAATAAATTATATTGAACAAATAAAATATTTGTAGCTTATCGAGTATAAAAACTGTTAAAAGAGAAAAAACGTGATATTTGTGGTTGGAGTTGGTGAGATTCGCTCTCCTCCGTCGAGATGGCATGGAATGCCCCATATATACGCAAAGTAGCTCTGCTATAACTACATTTTCTCCCCCCCCCCCCCCCCCCGCCTGCTCCTCCTCACCCATCTCTCCGGGGGAGACGAATATCTGTGAAGACGAACCCCGAGTCTCCCGATAATCTTTATCCGATGGATTATCATCTTGTTTTACAACGTCACGCCGAGACTTTGTCTACCAAGTAAATGCAACATTATTACGATAATGCGATTGTTCGTCGAAAACCCGTCGTAGCCAATTAATCCCCGCCACATTTTATTCTTTATTATCCATTGCCACACTTATTCGACGAATAATAATAATAATAATAATACCAATAATAATAATAATAATAATAACAACAACGGATAACAAAAATTTCGACAAATGCATTTGTTTTCGCATTTGCAAAAATTTTTTTATTTTTTCGACAACTTTACTCATGAAAAAAGTCAATTTTCAAAATTCTTCGAATTTTCATCAACTTCCGTTCAATGTAACCTTATCGCTTTTTTCATTCGCCACAAAAAAAAAAAAAAAAAATGTCGCCTATGAAAAAATCTGCTTCCCAGTTCGTCAAAATTATAATCAACGAAAAAAAGTCACCACTCGAAAACTCGATGCGTTACTCTCGACGATTCCACTATTTCACTTTTCGTGAAATTGGGGTCCACGCGAACCCCACACGCTCTTTCCCCAAACTCAACTCCGCCAAAAATTCAACCACAAATGAATAAACGTCGATGGCCCTTTAATTCCCGCGTTTGCGTAACATTTGCGGGAGGAAGGGAGGGGGGGGTTCTGCTCGAACGAGCCCGATGCGCCCTAACCTATAATTCGTCGTGAATTTTCGCGACTATAACGGTTAATGATCAAACGGCATTACGTATGTGTGCGACTGCTGTGGCTTAATATGACAAATTAGTCTGACATGCGTCAATCACTGCCGGGGTTCCGGGTGCGCTTGCTCCGCGTCCCCCTCCCCGCCCCCACCTCTCCCCCCGCCACCTCCTGCCGCGCCGCGTCTGACGGAGAGAGACCTCGTGTGTGTCGCGTTTACGCGATGACATAATGCGTTTACACGGCGCAGTGCCGCGATTAAATGTAGACGGACGAGCGCACGCGCGAGCGCGTAATAGCGTGTATTAAGGTGGGTAACATGCATGTGCACGAGGTTACGAGCGTAGCGGTGGCGAGCAGCGGTTCCGCGGAGCGGCGGGGGGGGCAGCGGAGGAGAGGGGGGCCACCGAGCGACAGCAGCGACGGTGGTTGCAGCGGCGATGGCGAAAAGGCCGCTCCGGGATCAGTGGACTGAAACTCAACGCTAAACGAGAGACGGCGGTTATTCGGGGCCATCGCTCTGATTGGCCGAAACCCATCCGACAGGATTCTCCTGCCAATTTCATGAAATGAAAAAAAAAAGAAAAACAATAATAATAATGACAATAATTTCTCCGGGCTTAGATATTTACACTTATTGGGACGATCCAAGCGATGTATATATATATATAGAATGATTGTCAATGAATATTGAGGCGATGTCCTACATGACGTCTGTCTCTTTCAGATTGTCACGAGTGTGAGGGAGATAGGTGAATTTTGAAAATCCATTATTCTCCGTGATGATTAAACGGATTGATGAAACACGAGAACGATTGACTCCGGAATCTTCGTAGATGTTCGAACGTTGTCGAGTTTCATCGCAAAGATCAATCGTGATCGATAACAATGGTTTACAGTTTTCCGTTACCGACCGGGAGCTAAGTAGCTCGACTCCAATTTCTGATTGCGAGAGAGAGATAGCGTTATAGGCGTTCGCTTCGGAGCGACAAAGAACGCGCTCCGAAATGTAGTCAATCACCTCGATGCTCTGAAAATCTACCCAAAAAAAAATAACGAAATTCCCAGAGTTGTTACGAAAAATTTTAGGGAATGCGTTCGACGAATGAAGATTGGCGGGGATAGTGGTGGGGGGGGAGGGGAGGGGTTGACCGACGATCACCCATTCGGGACGCAGAGAGAAACGGCTGATCAGAGCGCCGCGAACCTTGCTGCGTGTGTGTGTGTGAGTAGTCGGTGCACGCGCGCGCGCATATCGCGCAGGATGGATGGATTCGGAGCCAAGGCGACACGGCAGCGACTTGGCAACGTTGCGACGGACGTTTGCTCGAGTTGGTCGAAGAGGCGGCGCGGCAGAGAACACTCGGTACACCGAGAAGCGCATACGGGATATGAGAACGTTAGCCGAAGTGCCGAAGGAAGCTCGAACGACGACGGCGATTCTTTTCGTCGTCCTTGCCTCCCCTCTCCCCCCTCCATGCCCCTCCTCTCTCACGTAGTCCGTTCGCCCGTGTGTGGGGTACTCGCTCGTGGCGACGGAGCGCGATGGTGCTGCCACGGTGGACTCCGTGCCGCGACCTACGATCCAAGTGTGGGCCGCCCCGTGAACACCGTTCGCAAAAGCAAACGGCCGCCGCCGCCGCCGTCGTGGCGCGCGCGCTCGCTCGCCCGCGATCCCCGACGAGAAAACCCGACAGTGTACGGGCGGTCTTTAAACCTACCGGTTTTTACTTCTCGCTCTCTCCGCGGGCAACGGGCGCGCGCGCGCGCGCACACGCAAACACGCACGCACGCGCACACGCGCGCGCGCATCACGATCCGCGCGAACAAAGTTATGTGCACAGGCTCGAGCACGCACGCACGCACGCACGCACGCGCGCGCGGGTTGCGCACTCGATAGCCGGTCAAACTTCGTCTGTTCGACGCATACGCGGATTACGAACTCGTGAGAATCTTTTTTTGTTTTTTCTTTCTATTTTTTTGAATCGACGCGAATGATCGGCAAACTTTACGGAGGCGAGATATATAAATATATAATGTATACGTGTGTATATATAAATATATATATATATATATATATATATATATAGATATATAATATCGAAATAAACACGCGTAAACACGAGTTGAAACTTTTATTCGAGATTATTCTTTATTTTAACTACCGGCTGCGAAAAAAAGGGAGATATTTTTATTATCATTGTGTTTCTTGGTTGTTTTCTTTTATTTTTTTTTCGCTTTTATTATCGTTGAGGAATGACGAGTTGTAACGTTTGGCCATGTGGAGTTTTGTTCAGTCGTGAAAAAATGTTTTTTTTTTTTTTTTTGGTATTATTCTTCTTCTTCATTGTTACGGGGACCTTGGAAGTTTGTGAGTAGCTGTGGGAGAAAGATGGGTGGTGAAAGATGTGGAGTGCGTGGCTGTGTGTTATTACGCGGTTGGTACACGTGCGCAGGTGGAGCGGGCGCAGCCCGTGCGCTATCTACTTCCCCCCCCCCCTCCCTCCATTCTCTCGTCTTTTGTTCTCATTTCAAATTGCACATACTCATTCTAAAAACACAATACGATAAACGTTTGTAATTTTCAACAGCTAGAATAATTCAATTGTTCATCGATGAAAGGAATAATTTGAAAAAATTACGTTTTACGAATAACCGCAACGTATAAGCCTGTAACTGGGACACGAAACTCGAAGGTCAAGCTTCTCAAGACCTCGCAACAGTTATGCTGTCCCATTCCGATTTCCATGCAATTCCATTTTCACAAAAAGTTTCGGGTCGACGACGAACAAAAAAAACACGCGCCATCGCTCAGCCATATCGCCGTCTTAAACGAAGCCCAAAAAAAAAATGGTCTTGTCTATCTCGCTCTAATCATTCTCACAACATTCGTGCAATTCAAACGCGAATATTATTGCAATATCGTTCTGACCTATCCCGAAGTCGTGGAAACGAATTGCTATAACTTTTTATAACCACGAAGGCTTCGGGGTTGCAAACGTTAACCTCTCTTTCTCTCTCTCTCTCTCTCTCTCTCTCTCTCTCTCTCTCTCTCTCTCTCTCTCTCTCTCTCTCTCTCTTTCTTTTATTTTTTTTATTTTTATCTTTAATTTTGATGTTTTTATTATTGTTATTATTATTATTATTATTATTATTTTTCTTTCATTTGGTATACTAGATCGTTAGTTTTGGGTAAATTTTTTACTGTTATCACCTACTCTTTTTACTTTAAGTTTGTTTCATTATTATTTTGCGTTACCATTCTTATATGATTTATATATTATTTTTTTTACTACTATTTTTATATGATTTATCTATTGTTATTATTCTGTATTGCCTAAAGTCTAACTATGGCAAAATAAACATCAACCAATCAATCAATCAATCTATCTCTGTCTCTCTCTCTCTCCTTCTCTCTCTCTCTCTCTCTCTCTCTCTCTCTATGCTATGCTCTTGGCTATGTATATATATATATTATTGTATTATCCTTATGGATACTGCCATCACGAATTTCATTTTTATTTATTTCTAGTTTCAGTTTCATTTTCATCTTCATTATGTTCGCGATAATGGTAAAACTTGCGAGCTGTATCGATGCACGGTACTCTTAGGGCGCTTCGGCCTCAGAGTACGTAATGAAAACAACATTCAATTCAATTCAATTCTCTCTCCCTCTCTCTCTCTCTCTCTCTCTCTCTCTCTCTCTCTCTCTCTCTCTCTCTCTGTATCTCAAAAAATACGATGGACGCGGAGAGTTGCATAGTTCCAAGGTAGACGAACGTTCGACGTGTTCCTCTTTCGTTCAAACTACTTCTTCCAGTTGGCCACTGGTAGCCGCCGTTCGCTGCTGCTGCCGCTGCCGTTGCCGCCGCTTGAGAAAAGGCCTTGTCGCGCGCCGCACGTTTCTTCGTTCGGTCAATGTCTTCTTCCATACTTTTTGCTCCTCCTGGCCGCAGTCGCGACCCATACGTCGGGCGCCCTCACTACGAACAACAGCAGCAGCAGCAAGCAGCCACCGCAAGGAAAATACTCTCGTGTAGCGTGTACTACCACGTACTCCCCCTCTCTCTCTCTCTCTATCTCACTCTGCCCCGTTCTTCTTCCTTGTTTCGTCTCTCTCTCTTCCTCCGCCGGTTCGCCCGTGCGTCGTCGCAGTCGCTCCGCGATCACGCTACCCCCACTCCCCGGCCCACCTCACACTCGCCGCGCCGCGTCTTCCCCCTCCCCCCGACCACGCTCGCCGCATCTCGCTACACTGGCCGCCGCCGCCGCCGCTGCTGCGCGCGCACACACTTTGTGTGTGCGTGCGTTCGGCGCGAAATGGAACGATTCAAACAGTGCGTTCTACCTAATCTCTCCCTCTCTCTCTCTTTCGCGAACCTCGCGACCAACACACACGCACTTGTCCCGCTACCTAACCCCCCCCCCCCCCCCCCGCCCCTCCCCACCTCCCGGCGCGATTCTCTTTCTTCGCCGCTGCCTCTGAGGACGGTTTGGTGCTGCCCCGCGGCTCCGTGCAAGCGCTTTTACAACCACGATCGGATGTATGATCTTCTCGCTCTTTCCTATTTCTTCGTTTCTCAATCTACCTTTCTCTCTCGCCCTCTCAACCATTTCTATCTGTCTCTCTCTCTCTCTCTCTCTCTCGCTTTCTTTCTCTCGCACGTCACGAGAAACCTTCGTTTCTTCGAGCCTTGTGTACCAAACGATACGACCGCAGAACGGAGCAAACCTGTGTGCCCGACCTGCGAACGAGCGAACCCGTCGTCGCGACATCGGCTCGACACGACTGCCACAAGTTTCTTTTTTTTTTTTTTTTAATTCTAAATTTCTCTTTATTTCGAAAAGATACGAAAAGACAACAATAAAATATAAATACATGTTATACTTGTATACATACATCAAATACAATTTTTATTTATAATTGATTGTACATTTTTTATTTCCTTCGGTTGAGTTTCTTTTTTTTTTTTTTTTTTCATATTGAATTTACATTTTATTTTTTGTGTTTCTTCATTTTCGTCGAAATTGGTTTTACTTTTTTCTTCTCTTTTTTTTCGTTTTTTTTTTTTTACCGTCCGCGACGTTGCGAAGTTTGCGAACGATCGCGCGTATTCCGGAATCCGACGGACCGAGAGTCTGTCTCTCTCTCTCTCTCATCACCGAAGCGACGTTGTCTATTTCGGGTAGTAGTCACGTATGTATTAAAACGGTCCGTGTACACATATATATATATGTGTGTGTGTGTGTGTGTAGAGTGCGGTTCGCGGCTACGAGCTCTTGCGATATATTCTCACCGCGAGCCGAACGATCCGAACGATTTCGTCCGGATCACGCGACGTGTTTTCTCGGACGTACCCGTGATCCAGTTCGCAACCGCTGGGATATCTACTACACACACACACATACACACATATATATATATATATATTCGAATCTCGTGGAACGACGTTCTTCGACGGACTCTCACTCGCCACGAGAAATCCTCGTCGCGTTGACTCTGCGAAATTCGCATTTCTCGGGCTTTATCCGTCGAGTGGTAGTAGTCCCTCTTTCACGCTCTCCCCTCTCTCTCTCTCTCTCTCCTCTCTGTTTCTCTATCTCTCTCTCTCACTCTCTCTCTCTCTCTCTCTTTCAAACGTGCGCGCGTCGCGACGACGACCGGAGAGACACGTTCGTGCGTCCCACCCGGTGTGTGTATCACGATTTCGAGCAGCACTCCGCGCTCGCGCGACTCCAACTCCACCATACAAACCGGAATGTGCATTGAACATTTTTTTTTATCACGAATAACTTACCGGGACTGTATTTATGCATAAGTTATCACAATCACGTCGTTGTTTTAGCCCGGTAAAATTGTGAATTCTTTTGGTTTGTTGTTGAACGTTTTTTTTTTCTTTCTTTTTCTTTTCTTTAATTTTTAACGACGATGTTTTTTTTTTGTTTTTTTGTTTTTTTTCGAGTTAAATGGATGGTTTTCGTTATTGGCTGCGTGATGGAATTGTTGTTTTGGTTTGATGTTTCTTTTTTTTTTTTATCGATAAGTATAACGTTACCAAAATCATCTGTTAGTGTGTGTGTGTGTGTGCGGATTTGGGAATATATATTTTTAGCTATTGTTTTTTAGTCTAATATCGTGCTGACACGATCTCGATATATATATATATATATATATATATATATATATATATATATATTCATATGCCACGACATTATTAAGAATTTAATTAAGAAATTATTATTAATTTTATCTATTATTATTCTATTATTCTAATTTCATCCATCATATATGATTCTTATTATTATTTATTTTATCATTAGTAATCCGAAATTTTATTATTTTATTTTGACGAAATTCATCAAAGTTGGATGATAAAAATAATGGCAAATATGTGGACAAATGTTATATTCACACTGGTCGAGACTAGTTTTAATTATTGCAAAATAATTCAATAATTTTATTACCTTTTTTTTTGTATTTTTACCCTGCGGGCAAGTTAGTTTGTAGAGGGAATTAGCAAAGATCTCTACGAATATTATTCCAACCGGTCGGTGTCGTTTTGAAATTAATGAAAAACTATTCGATAATTTTTATTCACGAATCATTTCTAATCAATCATTCGTAATAATGTTTTTTTTTTTCTTGTCCCTTTTGTTTTTACAGAGTGCAATAAAGTTAGCCGGTAAAAACAATGTCAAGAAGCTCCATTCGCTGTTGTCGATAGTGGAGGAAAAACCAAAGGTGGATACCGGACAGAACAATCGTCACAACGACCACCACATCAAGAATCATTTCAAGCACAACCATTACACGCATAATTCCATACTGACACCCTCTACGCTGAACCAGGTAATCGTCGTGCGATAACGTTTTAACACCGTTTGCACGTTTACTCGTTAATGCGACAATATGTTTTGAATTTTTTTTTTTTTCTTCATTTCTATACAAATTTTATTAACCCTTTTTAGTCACACCGGGTAAATTTTACTCCAGCGGTTGTTTCAATCGGAAAAAAATGTCACGTTTACTCAATCAAAATAGGACCTTGGGACCTAAAAAAAAATTATAACAATTTTAGTGCAAAAATTCAGTTGCATATTTTTTTTTATAAATATTTTTTTCATCACATTAAAAATTCAATTTCGGCTTTTTGAAAAAAATGTATAATTATAGATAAGGGTTTTGAGATACGCTTAGAATTATTCTGAAATCATTTTGTCAAATTTTCTCTATTGCAATAAAAAAATGTTGCAATCGTCAAAATGATTTTTGCAAAAAATATTCAAAGTTGCTGGATTGAATTTTGACTTGAGAATTTTGACTTGAGTCGACTTGGTTTATCGAATGATTATATTTTGATTTGCCCAGGGCCTCGATGCAGGTACGAGCGACGACAGTGGAAGAGCGTCGGAACAATTGCATGGTCCAGGAATCCCGCGGGATTGCCAGGACGCCGACAGTTCCAGGGACCATCTCAGCGATGTGAGAATCCACCAAATAAATATACGATTATAATTAATAACAACAAAATGTATCAATAACCATCGTTTTGATTTTTTTCTTGAATGTATGCTGACATCGTTGAATATATTTGTTAACAGGCTAGCAGTCATTGCAGTTCGGGTAAAGGTTATATCGTAAGTAACGTCCAATCGATTACAATTCATTTATTTCAATCTTTAAAAAAAATGTATCGTTATAATTTTTTTTTTTTCATTCAAATTTATTTGCCATTCACTGAAATTTTTTTGTGAAATTCTGATTTCAGTGTGATAGTGAAGGTGAAGACGATAAGGGCTCGGATGCAGAATCGATACTCTTTGAGTCTTCTACCCCACCACCCCTTCCACGTAAATGTGAGTAAACTCCATAACAATTTAATTTAATCGCATAACTTCAACTTTCGCGATTATTCAAGCTGCGACTCGGATTTTATGTCGTTTTCAAATTCCCGAAAAAGGGCGTTATCACTCCGGCGATCGCAAATTTTTTAGATACTTGTCCAAATAGTTATTGACAAAGAGATATGTACCCGAGGTTGGTTGGTATTGCATTTGGGCCAAATCCATCGATAAGTTTTGATTTTATGATATTTTGAATTTTTTCAAAAATCAAATTTGTCGCTATAACTTTCGTTAACTTTGACCAATCGAGCTCAAACTTTAGAAAAGTATAGAACATCATTCAGCCGTGATGTATATCAAATTTGGCGGAGATCGGTTGAATGGTTCGAATTTGACGGGAATTCAAGTTTGACGATTATAAGCCTCTGCCGATTAAAAAAGCTGCAAGTTGAAACATGCAATTTGCTTCCTCCGAATTGTAGGTAATGAACGAAGATTGCTTTATGAAGAAGCCAAAGCGAAAATGATTCCTCATAGCGTCCTCATTCTTCCTTCCTCATGATGGAATCTTAGTTGCATACCTAAAATTCAGAGGATTCAAATTGCAATTGTTTTAACTTGCAGCTTTTTTTTTTTAATTTGAATTTATCATGTCACGAAAGAAAAGAAAATCCAATTTTTTTCGGTAACTCAGCCCTAATTAAACGACGATCCAATCGAGTTGTCAAATTTATAAATCACCAAAATAATTTCATTTCAACAATTATAATATTATTTTTTTTTTTTTTTTTAATTTGTTTTAAATTTTTTAAAATTTTTGTTGCAGACGAGTTGCCATCTTCTTCGCCGCACGTGTTGCCACCGGCAAACGGGGCGGGAGGATCACCTCCGGACACCGGTGGTCAAATATCAAATCCCGCGACGGATGCCCCGGCTCCAATTCCGCCCCCTGTGCCTGCCTCAGCACCAGTTCCGACGGCGCCGAGTCCACCCAGTCCCACGTTGCCCCCACACATATCCCAACCACCCGTAAGTACATCGTCGTCGGGCTGTCCGATCAGTCGGTCGAGTCTCCCGAACGAATTTTCACCGAGAAAATTTGCAGTATAGCGGCTTTTCCGAATTTTATGATTTCTGGAATTATTATTATTTTTTTTTTTTTTTTTTTTTTTTTTCGAGGATGGTTTGTTCGGTCCTCTGGATGAAGAATCAGGTGGGGAACGTCGGAAAATGTTTTTGGGAATACATTTATTTTTTTTAACGTTTTTTCGAAATTAAAAAAAAAAAAGAAAGAAAGAAAGAAATTTGGCCGAACGCAAAGAACCCAAGAGAACCCATAAAAATCAAATTATTTTTTATTATATTTTTTCATAAAAAATCGATGAGAAATCCACACAGGGTATCCCCGAATTCGTCTAAAAAAAAGGACCAACTTCAGGTGGTTCGAAACTATTCTTCCCATTTAAAAAAAAAAACTGCCGTTATGCTTGCAGCATAAAAACATGAACTGTAAGAGTATCGATTTCATCAGCACCTTCGAACCCTACAACTTTCATCCGACCCATTTCGTTGTCACCCCTTTTCCCGACGAGTTATTTCACCCCACTGTTTCAAACAGACACCCTTTATAAAATATTGCCGTCGATTTTTTTTTTGTATTATCGGCAACTTTATCTTGTAGATAATAAGTTTTTTTTGGTTCATCGTGTAATTCTTTCGACTGATAAATTACAGATGACTAGTCCGCTGGCAGCGAATCCACGTGCAATAGCTCCGCAACAGCGGCCAGCGTCTCCCGCTCTTCCGCCATCGTCGCTGTCCCAGCAGACGTCCCACACGACGTTACCGGCTCTACATCCGCCCAACGTGCCGCTTGTGTCGTCGAGCAGCCACACGACGAGCCCGGCGGTGGCGAGTCTGGGTGTCGCACCGGCCGCGCCCTCAAACGGAGCGGCCACCACGAGTTATCCACCTCCGATACCGATGGCCGCTTATCCACAGACCCAACCGTCTTATCCCCCGCTCTACACCCCCTACGCCCCACTCAATCACAGTCCTTACCTTCCTCCCGCCGTACCCTCCCCATCCCATTCCGCATCCTCGCGAACTGACGTCGTAAGTTTAATTTTAATTTTTTCTATTGAAAAATGTTTTTTTTTTCTTGCAATAAAAAACAACATTCGAATTTGTTTCTCACTTGTCATTCGAATCAAAGGGGACTAGGCAGCGAGAATAGGCCAAAAATGCGACAAAATTCAAATGGCATTTGAGAAGAATCAACGTTCATGCATTCTCTTTTTTTGCAATGTTTTCATTGACATTTCGGCTGTTAAATTCACGGGTCGCAACTCAATGAATATAAATATTCAAGGAAGATACGGGCTGATGAAGATTGAACCTAAAATTTTTGAATAATCATGAAAATTACGTGAATGGCGGCGAAAATTCGAAAAAAACATCGATAAACGGATGACATTTTTTGTAATAACAATAATGACAAATTAATTTTTTTTCATAGAATTGGGTTTACTTTGTAGATAACATTGATAGATTTATTTTGAAAAGAAAAACGAGGTGTACATCTTGAACCGCTCTTGAGTTATCGTGGTAAAACTGATGCAAAATGCTGTTTCGAGAAAAACGAGTTTAAAGTTTAAGCCGTGGACGGAGGGTTTCTCCTGTCCTGAGCTTGAATTTGTGAATTTTTTCAGTCTACTTTGCACCAAAATATTCGGAAGAGATTGCAGTAACGGAATACGAAAGAAAAAAAAAAACAAATCGGAATAATTCGAATTTTCTCGCTGCCTATTGTCCTTAAGCGATCGGACAATCTTGAAAGTGAGAAAAAAATGAAAAAATATCATTGAAAAACGAAGCGTTGGAATATCGTCGGATTCAATTTTCATCAGAGTCAAAAGGATTTTTCGATGATGGGGAATTTTTATTTAAAAAAAAAAAATAATTACTATAATCGTGGTTGGTACGAAGAGAGTTTCTTTTGAAACGATTTCCGTAATATGTTCATTTTTTGCGTTCGTTGAGAATCATCATTTTTTTGGTGGATCAGAGAAAAATAAATATTAGACAAAAGTGTGACGCTGATTGAAGTACAAATATTTATATAACCGCACGTTGTCACCAATATCATTGACTTTCGTATCGATTGAGCGATGCAATTATTCAGCTCAAAAATTTCAAATGAGTTGCAACGACTCTCTATTTCATTGACACAAAGCAAAAAAAAAAAACACAAGCTCGAACATTGATGCAGATGAAAAATATTTTCGTCAATAAATTACGCAAAAATCTCGAACAAACGGAGCAAATTTTTTTTGCTATTTGTTTTGAGAACGTCGAGTAATGTTGCACTTTCGAATGAAATTTTAATAGCTCGTTCATTCATTCGATTATCCGTTCGTTCATTCATTCATTCGATTATCCTTCGGAAAATAAAAAAAAAAAAAATTATGATAAGATGGAATTTCGAAAAATAAAAATGTAAAGAAAAAAAAATGAACATCCGTTTAAAACCGGAATTTTTTGGGATTTATTTTTTTGCAGAGGAGCAGCCGGGCATCGCCGTGCATAAACATAAGCAAACAGACGTTGGTAAATAATTCGACGAACCACAACAACGTGACCCCGTTGAGCGCGGCCACGACGACGTGCGTGTCGACGATAACAAATACAGTTACCACGGCGAACACGATAGTCCATCGGGACATCGTCGCCTGCAGTTTGGCCGGAAGAAACAATAATTCTCCCCGGGGCCACAGTCCCAACAGAGAACGCGACAGTTACAGGTAACTTCGTGCGGTCGTTTTTCGTCACCCCACATATCGATCTCATCGATTTTAGTTTTTTTTTTTTTTTTTTTTTTTTTCAACCCCTTGAAACCACGTCAACAAGTGTCATGAAAATAAATTGAAATAATAATACGAAAGTGTTATTTTTAAATTTATTGATTTGGTAATTGAATAAATTTAAAAAAAAAGATAACAATAATAACTTTTTAAAAATTATTTCTACAGCAGCAACGTGAGCACCCTAAGCCGGGGTAGCATAACCCCCGTAAGTGTGCCAAACACCTCATCCCCAGCCAATTCTAGTCTACCTGCTTACTCAAAGGCTCAAGGATGGATAAGGTAAATTTATTCGTTTTTTTTTTTTCATCCATATTTGTGCTGTGAATATAATTATCTTTTTTTTCTTTTTGCTTTTCAAATGAACTATTAACATATATATGAGGCATTCCACATCACTTCAGCCAGTGAATACAAGTTTTCCACAAATAATTTTAGGAAAAAATGAGTTATTTTATTGTAATATATTCTTCAAAATTTTTCAAAATTTTCCGACGTTTTTCTCGTTGATTGACGTTTAATTTTCCATTCAAATAGCTGTATCTTTGGAAGGATTTTACGTATTTACATTTGTAAAAAACGAAAATGTGCGTCTTTTCATGGGTTTCCAGAAAAAAAAATTACTTTAGATTTTATTGAGCAAGTTGAACGTCCGTTTTAGGGCAAAATATGCAAAAATGTATTTTTTTTTTTTTTTTCAAAAAATGCAACCTCATCATGCCAACCCTCATAAATGAATATATATATTTTTTTTTGTACGTATATATATATATATTTTTTTTTTTTGCTTCATTGGTGTTATTCTCGTTGTCGTCAATAGCAGCAGCACGACCGCCCAGTTATCGCCGGCCACGGCAACGTCGGTACCAAGGCCGACGCCTCCGCCGGCCACCCTGAACATGCACAATTTTCCACCCCCGATGTTCGCCGCTCCATTACCACCCCCCGTGTCCAGTTCGAGTCCGCACACGTCGCTGCCGACTTTACCACCTCCGACGTCCAATCCAAATCCATTTTCCGCGGAGTCGCTTTTCCAATCGAGTGAGTATTACAATTAATTGACATATTTATGAAAAAATTCAAGAAAAATAATAATTATTATTATTATTATTCTCGTGACGATAATAATAAAAATAATGCTGATAATAATAATAATAATAATTAAAATGATTGCAGGGGTTACGCATGTCTCGGGTCAAACGGATATGCTCAGACGAGAGCTCGACAATAGATTTTTGGCGTCGCAAGATCGCAACGTCGGCGTTGGCGTTGGTAATCTCGGACCTCCGCCTTATTTGAGAACGGAAATGCATCATCATCAACATCAACACACGCACGTTCATCAACACACGACACCGTTGCTTCCGCCTCCCGCGGCGACCAATCTCTTTCCTCCACCGATTGTGAGCATTTTTTTCGGTTTTCCTTATCGTTTTTGCTTCCTCATTCAAATGTGAATTCAATTGAAACGTGTATAACTCGAGAACGGTTTTAGCTACAGCCCCCAAATTTTGCAGACATGTGCAGCTCCGTGATCGCTTGTTTGACTATAATTTTCGGGATGATTCAAGCTGCGACTCGGATTTTATGTCGTTTTCAAATTCCCCAAAAAAGGGCGTTATCACTGTAACGATCGCAAATTTTGAGATACTCGGCTAAATAGTTATTGACAAAGAGATGTGTACCCGAGGTTGGTTGGTATTGCATTTGGGTCAAATCCATCGATAAGTTTTGATTTTATGATATTTTGAATTTTTCCAAAAATCAAATTTGTCGCTATAACTTTCGTTAACTTTGATCAATCAAGCTCGAACATTACAAAAGTGTAGAACATCATTCAGCCGTGATGTATGTCAAATTTGGCGGAGATCGGTTGAATGGTTCGGATTTGACGGGAATTCAAGTTTGACGATTATAAGCCTCTGCCGATTAAAAAAGCTGCAACTTGAAACTTGCAATTGGCTTCCTTCGAATCGTGGATAGTGAACGAAGATTGCTTTATGAGGAAGCCAAAGGAAAAATGCTTCCTCACAGCGCCCTCATTCTTCTTTCCTCATAAAGGAATCTTCGTTCACTACCTACAATTCGGAGGAAGCAAATTGCAAGTTAACAACTTGCAGCTTGTTTTTTTTTGTCGCCATACGTTTGATGAATTTTGTACATTTGATTTATTATTATTGTTATTGTGATTATTATTATTTTCACAGTTCAAGGACATTCCAAAGTTGGGCAGCGTGGATTCTCCATTTTTTCGTGGAAATCTCAACATTCCCGGTTATTCGAGCTTTAACGCGGGTCTCATGCATCCCGGAATGGGACCACCGTCGACCCCCTTCGTGCCCCCGAATCATCTGACGTCATTCGCACCCAAAGTAAGCGTTACTATTTGGCCTTCGATCGGACTGCATTTTTCAATTTTTTAAAAATTTTTATTTTCATTTTCATTATTTTAAATTTAACAAATGGATATCTGTTCGGCTGCTTTTTTTTGTTGTCCTCCCTTTGTATATTTATGTGAACCATGGTTTGTCGATAAACGGCCAAGTTTTTAGATTCCTCCGGCAATTTTGACATTTAAAGTTGATACAGTTCATATTTAATACAGACCACAAAATACAAACAATTCAATGAACATGAAAGATCGTCGTATGTAAAATGAATTGTTTTTTTTTTTTTTTCTTCTTTTTTCTCAATTCCGCAGAAAACTGGGAAATGGAACGCGATGCACGTGCGAATAGCGTGGGAAATTTATCATCATCAGCAGAAGCAGCAGGCCGAGGCCAAAGCGGGCAACGCGGTGAACACGAAAACGGAATTGTTGAGACCACCGGGACACCTTTATCCGGGTGGTCCCGGCGGCGGTCTTGGAATGGGGGCGCCAATGGCACCCCCATTTCCGACAAACATGCCGCCAAATCATCCGGCACCGCCGCCCCCTCATTCCGTAGGGTTTCTCTCGAACCCAGGCTCCCACTTGGGTACGTCTCTCATACGTAAGCCAATTTTTTTTCTATTCGTTACCATCGATTTATCTATCCATCTGGCTTTCTTTTCTCCGGCATCCGTCCTCCGGCAAGTTCCCGTCGCATCGATTGAGAACGATATTGTTCGTACGTTTTGCGTTTCAGGAACCGGAATGTCGCCTTTTGGAAGATATCCAGCTTCCTTTGGCACGCCCAATCCAAACTTTCCCGGTCTCGCGGGATTTCCACCGTGCAGGGAGATGCCACCGCTCGGTGGTATGGGCTCGGTTCACGATCCTTGGCGAGGGTACGTGTACATTGATTTGAAAAAAAAAAAAAAAAATTTTTTTTTTTCAATATTAATAACTATTTTTAATTTCAATGACTATTTACAATTTTTATCACTATTTTCAATTTTAATTACTATTTTCAATATTCATTACCATTTACAATTTTCCTCGTTTTTCCAAAAAAAAAAAAATTCCCCAGATTGCAACGAGCAGCCCCGGGTTTCCCATCGACGACGGTCACGTGGAGCCTGAAGCCCGAGCCCCCGGCGATCGACCGTCGCGCGGAGCTGGAGGAGCGCGAGCGTGAGCGCGAGCGCGAGCGCGAACGCGAACGTGAACGGGAGCGCGAGCGGGAGCGTCAGCGTCGCGAGCGGGAGCGCGAGGAGCAGCGCGAGCGCGAGAGACGCGAGCGCGAGAAGGAGGAAAAGCGCAAACTCGAGGCGGAAGCGCGCGATCGCGAGCGTCGCGAGAAGGAACGTCGCGAGATGGAGCGACGGGAGATGGTGGAACGCGAGCGTATGTTGCACCAGCAGCAACAGCAACAGCAACAGCAGCAGCAGCAGCAGCAGCAGCAGCAGAGTCGTCAACACGCGGCGATGGTGGGTCGCGAGCGTTCGCCATTGCGAAACGGCGGTCTGAACAATCCAATGGACGTGGGTGAGATAAGAGTGAAGGAAGAGCCTCGGGGCAAGGACGACGAAGTTGTGATGCTTTCGAGACAGTCGGCACCGAGCGGAGTCGGTGGACAGCAGCAGGGCGGACCGATGCCCGATCCACGTTATCATCATCCACATCCGCACGCTTATCTGGCTCGTCATCCGCACGGAATGTCGAACGCGCACGCGATCGCACGGGGAATGATTCCCGGATTGGGTGGCCATCCGATGCAACACTTTCCACCGCCGCCCACAGGCCCGGGCGGTCAGCCAGGCGCCCCATGGGCCTCCGATCCGTTTCGCGATCCTTATCGCTACGATCCTCTTCAACAATTGCGCTATAATCCCATCATGGCCGCCGCAGCTTTTCGCGCCGAGGAGGAAGAACGCGCGAAACTTTACGCCGGTTATCCACCCCCGCCGGTTAATCCAATGAGAGCCAAAGATCCGAGCCCCGGACCGCTGAGCAATCTTCACATGCATCATCGAGCCGGTCCTGGGCCTGGAGTCAGCGCCCGACAGATGGAACCACCGCCGCAACTCATGCATCCCGGCGACATGCACAAGAAGGAAGACGCTTCGCAATCGCGATGATACACGGTCAACGATCGCGTTTAACCACGCGAATGACATTTTTTTCCTAGGATGAAAAAAAAATCGTGGGGGGATATCGCGGAGGGGGAATACGAACGGGCGTTGATTCGCTTGACATCGGTTCGAAGGCGATGAGGGTTTTTATTTTTATTTATTTTTTTTTTTTTGTTGCATGAGGGAGGGGGGGGGGGAGGAATCGACCCTGAGGGTCTTCTCTGTGTGTGGGAGCGAGGGACTGGTTTCGATATTTTACGACGGGATAGTGTCCCTGATGGTTTTTTTTTTTTTAATTAATTAATAAGAAGTTTTTTTTTTATTTCTTTTTTTTTTTTTAAACGAACGATCAACTGAATGAAATAATGAAAATTGTACATAGTTATCTTATGATATTTATAGATATTAAGAGGGGAGGAATGGGAGAGAAAGAGAGAGAGAGAGAGAGTGTGTGAAGGTGGAATTAATGAGCGGATAGCACGTGATTCTTCTGCAAGCCCGTACGATGCCTTGATGGGGAGATGAAAAAAAGAAAAAAAAAAAACACAAAACAAAACAGAAAAAAATATTGATATTGTGGATACGATATGGACGAGGCATTTGTCTGTGAGATATGCAAGATTGGATAAGTTGCGTCGTGTTAAAAAAAAAAAAAAAACAAACAAACAAATTTAAAAGAGAACTTAAAAAAAAGTTTGAAGAAGAATGAGAGAAAAAAGATTTAATAAAAAATTAAATGATAAATAAACGAAGAACGTGAATGAATAAACGCAAGTGGTAAAGTTTATTGAAGACGATTTATGCAATTTCCTGGGGATCTGACTGTCTGTCTATAGGCGCTATAAACTTTATATTATTAAAAAAAAAACTTGAAAAAAAAAACAAAAAAAAAAAACGATCATTACTATGCGTACCAGTTAATATCGTGTGTAATATTTACATTTACCGTAGAATGCAAGACGAACGGACGATGCTACGTAAAACGACGATAAAAAAAAAATATTAAAAAATGTAAAATAAAATAATTCACTGCCGGAGAAAATTTTTTCCCGAACGGAAAATATAACGATCTCCGGTGTTACTCATGCAACAGAATGAATTAAAAAAAAAAAAAGAAGAGGAAGAAGAGAACAACACAATTAAAAACACGAAAAAAAAAAAAAAACAAAAACACAAAAAAAAATTATACAAAACGATTATTTAATTATTTATTTATTGCGACGTATTGATGAATTCTGAATCTCTGTTACTGACGTATGGATAATTGTCGAAACGGGTTTACCCCCTAATTTAATCGATGTAATATAAAACGAAAAAAAAAAAAATAACAAGAAAAGAAAAAAAAACAAATAAGCAAACAGCAAACAAACTATACAGGGTGTCCCGTAACCACCGGACGTGGTTAGAACTGGCGTATTCCTTGATTAATTTCAAGACGAAAATCTATTTGCGAAATTTCGATCGGATCAGTGGTGTCCGAGCTAGAAGCGTTAGAAGATGACCAATGAGAAGCGAGGAAGCCGCAACAATGTGCCCCGAGATTCGCGCCAAACACTTGCTTGTTTTTTTCTTTTTTTTTTCTATCATTGATTGCTTGACGAGAGATGAATATCGTCTGACGTTCGTTCGCAAGTGTTTGGCGCGAATCTCGGGGCACATTGTTGCGGCTTCCTCGCTTCTCATTGGTCATCTTCTAACGCTTCTAGCTCGGACACCACTGATCCGATCGAAATTTCGCAAATAGATTTTCGTCTTAAAATTAATCAAGGAATACGCCAGTACTAACCACGTCCGGTGGTTACGGGACACCCTGTATATATATATATAAATTTTACTTTTTTGATAGATATATTTACTTTGTAAATTAGTCGAAGAAATGTGGGCAAAAAAAAAAAAAAAAAAAAAATACGATGAAACATCAACAACAACAAACAAAATTTAGAAACATGGGAAAATGGGAGGGGATAGCATCCCCGAAAAAAAAATAACCGATTGTCCATGATTCGGCCGAGATTGAGGGTTCGAGATGACCTCGGACTCGTTTTTTTTTTTCGCGCGAACGCGGACGTTTTCGGTAATTTCCTGTGATATAGCAAAATAATGAGAGAAACAAAAAAAAAATGAAAATAGGAAAAAAAAAGTGGGATTACACGAATTACAGTTGTAACGTTTTCGATAACCGGTAATTCGCTTCTTCAGACGCGTCACGCACCCTCTCTTCGCATCCTTTCGGACTAAAGACACCCCCTCCCCTCTCTCATCGAAACGCTGTTTCTCTTCCGCTCCTTCAAACGAATCATCGGCACGTTTCTGTTTCGCGCTCGGCGTCGAAATTTTATTTATTTTTTTAATTCTTTTTTTTTTTTTTCTCATCTCGACCATCACGTAATATGGGTTAATGACACGCTGTGCTTAAAACGTGATTTTTACGCTCGCTGCGTTCGCGTAAAACCGCATTTACACGGCTTGTGACATAATAGTACATTATGACACTAGTACGAAAAACTTTTTTTTTCCGACGAGTGTGAGTTCGCAGAACGAGCCGAGGGCGCGAGTGGTTACAATCGCAGAAGTCCAGAAAACGTTTTTTTTTCGTACGAGTATCGTATAAATTTTGTATGTCACAGTGTGTATAAAGCGGTTTGACGCGAACGAAGTGAGCCTGAAAATTTGTACGATACTCGTGCGGAAAAAAAAAAAAACGTTTTCTTGACTCGCGTGATTCCAACACTTGCTTTTTTGGCTCGTGCTGCAAACTCACTCTCTTAAAAATAGTACATTATGACACTGGTACGTGAAAAAAAAATCTTCAGCCACAAGCCGAACGCGAGTATTGCAATCAGACGAGTCAAAAAAATGTTTTTCGCACGAGTGTCGCATAGATTTTTATGACACAAGGTGGTGTAAATGTGGTTTGAAGCGAACAAAGTGAGCGTAAAACCGCACTTTTACGCACAGCGTCTCATTAAAAATATTTTCGCATTAGTATCATAATGTACTGTTTCGTCCGTGCCAAAGCATTTACCACACTCGATAAGTTTTTTTCAAATATTTTTTTTAAAAAGAAATGAAAGAACAAAAAAAAAAACGTTGGAGAGCCGACCAATCAAACTTGTCAGAAAAAAAAAAAAACGTTCCAATCTCCGTTCCTTCTTCTTTTTTGTATTGTTTTTTTATTTTTATTTTAAATTTGTTTCAAAGGGTTTTTATGCAACTAAATAGAATATAATGGGGGAACAAGCGTCAGGAAAGATTGTTAGAGATCACTCGAAAAATTTATATTCTGCGTGCCATGTGTCGAGCTTTTTATCCTTTTTTTTTTTTCAAAAAATTTCTAATTCTTTCGAAGCGAATCGAGAATCTTTTTCAATCAAATTTGGAACGAGAAAAATAAAAAGATGGTAAAAAAAACTCTGTCCCCTCTCCCCCCCGCCCCTCTACTGCCCACGATTCTTTCAAAACTGTTGTAAAGTGACTGTGAGATTGTATATTATATTATATAATTAGTAATTGTACACCATTCGAAGATTGTAGATATTTTTCATTAATGGAAAAGAAACGTGAGAAGAAAAAAAGTAAAAAAAAAAAAAATTAAAAAACTGAAACAAAGATAAATAACCATGAGAATCGCAATTGCCTAATGTGATGCAATGAAAAAAAAATTTCGTTCTGTAGATATCGCGAATCATAGAAGAAAAGAAAAAAAGACTACGGAGAGAAAGAAAAGTTAAAAAAAAAAAAATAACAACAACAACAACAACAACAACAAAAGTTTTGTGTGAATAGGTTTTCTTTTTTAAAGATCGATTCTTTGTAAAAGGGTCTAATAATCATAGTTTCTATCAAATTAAAGATGCTTCGTAGTACTGATTTATCGCTGTAAATCCTGCGATCCAATCATTCCCTCAATGCGACATTAATAATTTGTTTTCTTTTTTTTTTTTTGGTTTTTTGGTTTTTGTAAATATATTCTCGCCGTGCTCTTCATATCTCGCGATTTATTCAAGAAAAAAAAACATTATACACGATAAATCAATGCACTCTCAATTGGCATCACGCCTTAACACTCATAATTCATCATTATCGTTAATCAACGATGCGTCGATCGCATTACGTCCTTATTCGATACTTTTTTTTTTTTTTTTGCCCTACCGAATCGTGTCGCCATTGTTGTGAAGAAAATAAAAAGAGAAGATATTATTTATATTATTACATTCGATTCGATTTAAAAACGTACGATGAACGATATTATTTTGCAAGACTCGCGGACGATCGCAAAGTTTTTTTTTGCAACGAACGTTAAACCGTAGGGATCTGCATTACCGATCGCTTGTGCGCCTCAAAAATTCGGTCGGTCGTTCGAGCATCATTTTTTTTTTTTTTTCGTTTTTTTTTGCCATTTTCCTATTCGAACTGTGACATACGTTTAAGCTAATTTTTCGTGGTTTCCAACGAATTTTTCCATTCGAATTCGCTTTGGTCTCTAACGCGTTTGCGATTGGAAAAAAACAAAAAATTAAAAATAAAACATGAAAAATATAAAATACGAATAGGTTTATCGTGAACTGCTGGAGCTGGATCGGGTGTAACGACGATGCCGATGACGATTGTTGTCCGGTGGGCTGCGCGATCGGGTTCGCTGTCGGCGACGAGGCGGCCGGATGCTGCGACGACGATTCATCGGTGGCGAACGTCGACGATAACGGGGCGGTGAATTTCTTCCGCCTCCTCCGCCTCCACCTCCACCCCCGCCGCCGCCGCCGCCCCAACGCATGGGCGGTCGTCGGCCCATCGCCGGGGACATTCGTCGCATGGGCGGGGGTCGAGGTTTTGGCAACAGAACCGGAGCCGCGGTTATCTCCTGACCGTCAATTTGACCTGAAATTCGAACAATTTTTTTTACTCCGAAGAAAAAATTATTCATCATTATTTCAAACAAATTAGAACGAAATTATTATTATTATTATTATTATTATTTCAAACAAATTAAAACAAAATTATTTTTTACTATTATTATTATTTCAATCAAATTAAAACAAAATTCTTATTATTATTAATTTTTCAAACAAATTAAAACAAAATTTATTTGTACAATTTTTTTCGCTTCTTTTTAGTTTGAATTAAAGTTATATTATTTTGATATTATTTTGAGCTAATGTGGTGGTGAAGATTGTGGAATTTGTTACGATAATGTTTCGATAGATTTTCCACGAAGTAGCATAGAATTTTTCCAATATGTTACTCTGCTTTTCGATAATGATTTTTTTTTTCATTTTCACTGACAAAAATTTAGGGAACATTTTTGAGTGATGTAAAAGAGAAAAAAAATGTTTGAGCTCGTTGACAGTTCTACGACTGAAGGATTGTTAATAATCACCTCCGTCCATGTGTTTCATCGCGTTTTCCGCCTCATCCGCGGTCTCGAATTCTACGTAGGCGAATCCTCGTCCCTGATTCGGATGCAGTTTGTCCAGAGCGAAATCGACCATTTTAATCGATCCGTAGGTCGAAAATATTTCGATTATGTGATCCTTGGTGACGTTGCGAGTCAGATGACCGATGTGAATTTTCGTTGGTCTGGGAATGGGCGAACGTTCTCGGCGTTTCCTTCTGGGTGACGGCGACCTTCAACAACCACACGCAAACATTCAATCGGGTTTTATCCCGCCAAATTCCAACCTTGAAAGAAACACAATCGATCTTCGACCGATTGTCCGACGAAGGACAAACACGAACGAACAATATTATCGTTTACAAATCGTAGGTCACCTCGTACGTCCTTTGGGTTTTGGTTTGTCCGCCGTCGAACCGCCACTTTTTTTCTTATCCTTATCCTTGTCCCTCTCGCATTCCCTCTCCCTCTCCTTGTCGCGTTCCTTCTCCTTGTTGTCATGACGCCTGGCGCCGTCCGCGCTTTTGCTGCGACTGCGCTTGCGACCGCGATCTCTGGAGCTTCCGGACGAGCTGCCCGAACTGCTGGACGAACTGCTGGACGAAGAACTCGATCTCGAACTGCTGCCGCTGCTCGAACTGGACGACGCCGACGAGCTGTCGGACGAGCTGCGACGACAAACATTTTATTATTTTTCTTTCTCGAACGATCGACGATCGGAAGCAAGCTCCGTGGCTTGATACACGTTCGTGCGATACAATACGGCGTAACGGAAAAAACTATATTTCACATAATTGAGGGGTGAAGGTACCAAAGGCGCTAACCAACAAAGCACACATTTTACAGGACGGCGAAGAAACGTTCTCATTCGAAAAGTAGTCCATTATTTATTACAACTAGAGAATGGCTCCTGCGGAAAACCCCATTTTCCGTCTCCCCTGAAAATTTCAGCCAGAAAAACACAATCCGTTCAAAAGTTATGGCGTTTCAAAGGTGGCTAGGGGGCAAACTGGTGCGCGAAAGTACCAAAGGTGCTATCTGCAATTCGCAAGCGCTGTTCGCCCTATGCTACGTCACGTATTGCTCGCCGCTCCTCGCGCGCTTGCGTGTTTCGTGGCATATCTACGCCAATAATCGCCTTGTCGTATTGCGGTTTTGACAGTTGAATTCGCGACACGTTCACGAGTGTTATGGGCTTTTGAAAAATTGAATTATCGGATCTTCACAGAAAAACTTCGATTTTCCATAAGACCCGATAAGCAGTTAGCGCCTTTGCTACCTCCGTGATCCTGCAGATACGACTTTGCACGACATCGTTGATTTTTCATAAAAAAAAACTATCAACAATTTTGATGTTTTGTAAACGGCTACGTATTGGGGGACCTTAAAACTTTCCGAAAATGCAAAAAAACGCATTTTTAAAAATTGTGGGTTAGCCTTTGGTACCTTCACCCCTCAATCATTAGATTATTCCATGAACAATTTGAGGTTATAACCTGCTGCCGCTGCTGGACGAAGACGCCGCGCGTTTCTTTCGATCTTTGTCGCGACTTTTGTTACGCTTGTCCTTGTCCGTGGCTTCGGAATCGCTTTTCCCGGCGCTGTCCTTTCGGCTTCGCGCCCTGCAATCGCAAAAACACGATTAAACGTCGTTCTTCGACCGATAAATAAATTTCTAACCTACAAATACAATCCAACGATATATTCGACTCACATAGTTGAAAATCGTGTGAATCAACGATTCTTCGTTGTTGATAGCGGGGTCGTTGAAACAAACGTTGGTTTTCGGAGGTTACCAGGTTACTCGTTGTCGAAGTGCCTGGGTAAATAATCACAATGGCCGCCGCCGGGCCGCCCGCAATTGGAGCGATTTAGTTTTTTTTTGCCCCGTTTCTTTTTTTTTTGTTTTTTTTAGTACGCGCGAGAACGACGATTGGATCGGTGACAAAATTTTGTCAACGGTTAACGTAAGTTATCATTGTTTCGTCGATTATTACGATTGTGATTGGTTCACCGAGGAATAATCGATGACGATATCGTCGAATCGACGGAATTGATTTCACAAAATGTCAATTCGAAGCAATGGCGACGCTACTGATGATGGCGCGTCCATCGATTTCCGGTTCGGGTTCATAGTTACGTTATTGGTCGTCGTTTCGGCTTACGAAAGTGGCGGGACGTTCGTTTCTTCGGCGTCTGTTATGAAATTGGTTACAAAAATATGGAAAAAAAACCCTTGAAAATTGATAAATAATTCTGTTTTTTTAAGTTTGTCAAAAACAAAAAAAATATTATTCATATCTCACTGCCAAAGCATCGACAGTCGTCGCAATCGGGATTAATTATTTAAAAAAAAAAAACAATTTACTCATTTGTTACTCCAAAGGTAAAACAGTTTTGCGTCCGAATTCTTTTTTTTTTCTTTCTCGCTTTAATCGAAACAATTCGACACTGTTGAGATGATAAATTTCATCGAATTATCGTCCAAATGTGTTACAAAATTTTAGTTTCCTCAACGAATGTTTTTTTTTCTCTTTTTATACGAATAAATTTTTTCGACAATTTTGTCCACGCGCGTGTGTGTTTTCCGATTAACATCGAACAGGGGTAAAACTTTCGTCGTGACTTTCCATTATTTATTTTGTATATGACGGCAGCGACGATATTCGTGAGGTATTGAAATATATGTGTGTATGTACATTGACGTAGTGATAACGGCTAATATGTACAAGTACATCGAATCATATAAATTGTAAATATATGTTTTTTTTTGTTTTTTTTTTTAATCCTTATTCGGTTATTATCCTTAATCAATTCATTAACGTTTGTTGTACCGTATTTACGTGAAGTATTTTCATTTTATTTTGTTGTTCATTTGTTTGTTTGGTTTTTTTTGTTGTTGTTGTTGTCATTTTTTTTTTTAAATAATCGAACAATCTCGTGGTTCACCGACATTCAAAATAGTAATTATACTGTTTTGGCACAAGTTAACCGGAGACGAAGGGGGCGAAAGGGGTCAGGGGGTCATAAGATTTTTTTTTTCCAACGTTTTTCTTTTTCCTCCGAGGAACGAAAATTACACAACGAATCAGACAGAATTGTATATAAATGCCTTGCAAATATTTCAGCAACATCATTTTTGTTCACGTTTTTTTACAAACAACAATTTTTGATGAGCTCGTACGATTTTTCATTTTTTTTTTTCAATCGACCTCACTGCTGATATGTAATAATCGCGACACTCGATGGGACAAAAATTCATCAGTTCGATAAATTCATAGTTCGATGAACGATAAAAAATGAAAAAATAAAATGCAACGGAATATCGTAATAAATTTATGCAATGCATATATATTACAAGATTATTTACGTTTCTTCTTCGTTTAAATTAAATTCACTTTTTTTCTCTTCTTTTGTTTTTTTTTTTTTTTAGATTTGTTTTCAGATCGAACTAGCGTCGATTAAACGACCATGAAAGTCGTTTTTTCTTTTTTTTTTCTTTCTTTTTTAAATGTTTATGTCACTAGATCACTCTTCACAATCTTCAATGTTTTTTTGTTTTCGTTTTTGTTTTTTTTTTCTCGTCTTCGTTTCATAGTTCTGTCACTCACATTCTTACTTGCTATCGCTCGCACACGTAATTCTCGTTACATTTGAAAATTCCTTCCACGCACTTTAACCGAGAAAAACAAAAAACAACAAAAAAAAAAAAAAAAACAAAAAACGGATGAAAATTCATAGAATTTTCGTACAAACGAATAAATTCATCGTGTTAGTTGGGCACATCGATAGTTAATGTTAATGCAACAATCGTAATCGTTAATAATAATGATAATGAAAATTTTTTTATCGAGCAGAAAAATAATAAATTTTTATATTTATCATTTTTTCACGTATAAATATTGTTAAATATGTATATTAAAAATGGTTTTACTACACAATTCACGATTATTTGTTTTGTTTTTTTTTTTGTTTTTTTTTTACACAGAATTTGTTATTCTATCTTGACAATGACTTAACGTCGATTAAGTAACTCTGTTAATGGACACGGACATTTTATTCTATTCTTTTTTCTTTTCTTTTTATTTTTTTTTGTTCATTCTCGTTCGTTTCCTCGTCGTTTCGTGCACACACACTGACACACTCACACACAAGTCGAATAAATTTCGTTTTCGTTTCGAAACAATCGTATCAAATGACATCGCAAAATATTTGACAAATTAAGAGAAGCGAAAAAAAAAAAAAAAAAAAAAATCATAATAATGACGAAAAGAGAAGAACAACGTCGTCGATCGATGTACGCATGTGCCGCGTCTACAATTAAGTCGCGATTAACACTGTATAAAAATCTAAACTGACCTTAACTCGTACTAAAAAAACGTGTGAGTTGCCGTCGAGGGTGGAAAAAATACGCTAGAATTTTTCCAGGCGAGTCCCACACGACCTCCCAATGAGATATTCCGTTTTTTTTTTCTGTCTCTCGAATCATCGATCGGTCGATCACATTGCACCGACACATTCCTTCGTTTCGTTACAATCGAGCCGATTAAAAAAAAAAAAAAAAAACAAACAAACAAACGAATAAATAAAAAAATAAAATATAATCGAATAATCGTATAAACGATTTCTCCGCTCTCTCTTGCTCTCTCTTACTCTTTCTCTCTCTCTCTCTCACACACACACACACACACACACAAAAAAAAATCGAGAGCCGCTCGCTCGCTCCACCGTTTTCAACGACGTTTGCGTTTCGAATGTCGAAAAGTCCATCGTCAAAAAAAAAAAAAAAAAAATTAAAAAAAAAAAGAAATACGTTTCAATGAAAAATATTGCTAATTACATAACGCGATAGTCAAGTCTCGCGTGCGCCCGCGATTTCCAAATAATCGCGAACTTCGTCTACTGGGGGGCATTGCACGATCCCTGTTTAATACCCTGAAAGATACGCGGATCGGAGATAATAACACATCACCGACAGAAAAAAAAAAACAAAAAAGAAGAAAACTATAATAAATAAGAAAATAAAATAATATCAATAATAATAATAATAATAATAATAATGATAATAATAATAAATCATTCGGTAAATCATTAACTGCGACCGGTGAGACCGTAAGTCGAGTTTCTTCATGGAGAAATCGTACGCCACCGGACCTTTCCCTTCCTCTTTTCACCCTGCTTTCCCCCTCCCTCCACAAACTACCGAAAAAAATATATATATTTGCGGCATCGTCGATCGGCACATCGATTCATCGATAATTTCACATAAATAGAAAAAAACCAAAAATAAACAGAAAATAAAAAAAAAAAAAACAAAAATGAAGAAAACAAAAGAATCATCCAAAATAAACAATCGTAATAAAGATCGTTACAAACACGTCTGAACCACGTATTCAAACCTCGTTTCGGTTAATTTTAACGTCGAACGAAAAAAAAAAAAAAAAAAAAAAAACGTTTTTCTTTCTCTTTCTTTTTGTTTCAAAAATTTTTTTTTACATCAAACATCGTTCGATCACGATAACGATCGTCACCTCACACGGAAACCTCGGATCCGTTGGCCCGTTCGTCGTAATTTCTCGCGATGTGAAATATCCCCGATGATTTTATCGAAATCCCCGTCCAGCGACAAGCCTTGTCGGAGATTTTCAATCCTGGCTATACGGAAATTTCGTAATTCATGTCGTAAACGCTCGCGCGATCGGGTGTGGGTGTTGTGGGCCTCTGTGATCGCGGATCGCCCGGTTGGGCGACCATTTCCATGGAATCCGTCATTTCCAGGGCGCGAACGAAGGACATGGGTCTGCGTCTGCCGTCGCCGGGTCCCGAAGTCGGTGTCGTTGGGGTGGCCATTGTGGGTTTTCGTTTGACCTGGGGCGACGGATGCTGCGGCGGAAAAACCGGCACACCGCCACGCGTCGCCGGATGATAAGCCGCTCGTGGAGCCGGATTTCCGTACGGCTGTTGCGTCGGCGAAGTCGGATTCGAACAGTAATAATCGTACGGCGGTGGCGCACGTTGCTGCTGCACTTGCTGCTGCTGCTGCTGTTGCTGCTGCTGTTGTCCCATCGTTTGATGCACTCCGATCTGTCCCGGTTGACCCGGATAACCGCTCGGCGAATTGTCCTTCCACATGTAAACTCCACGCTGTGGCGAACCCGCCAACTCACGGATGTTGTCAACCGTGTTGTTCGTACGCGGATAAACGTGTTGATCGTTACCCTGACGCACCAATTCGCTTTCCGACAAAAAACGTCGCTGGGGACTGTAACCCGTGATAACCGGACCAACCGGCATTGCCGACGTCAACGCGTTGTTGTGATGCTGCACGTCGTAGTACGTCGGGGCCTCGGCCACACCTATAAAGTCCGGTCGACGTACCTGCGTCGGTGTGCCTGGATTCGATCTGCAACACGTGGAATTTGGGTATCAATTTTACGAAATTTTTTGAATATTATTTGTTTTTTTTTTTTTAAGTTTGATTTTTTTTTTGAGGGGGAGGAAGGTTTTTTTTCCACTCTTGGGGTTGCGAGAGGGGAAAGAAAACCCGCCTCTTATTTTTCCACAATGCACGATACAGTGAAATCAGTGTGTGTGTGTGTGTGTGTGTATTAGGGTGGTCCTTATTTGGGGTCAAACATTTTTTTGTCCCTTTCATGGGGTTAAATGTCTCTGAATAAATCATTTTTGAGGTAGTTGAAGGTCCAGCCTCGTAGATCAATGCAAAATACCCTCGACAAAGCCGTCGGATTCAGGGATGGGCATTCATTCAACGAAAATGTATTTCAAATACTTTTCGGACCGAATGACAATGAATTTTACCGAATTTATTAAATATTTCAATTCTTTGTGAGATAATAATTGAAGTTAATTCGTCATAATTATCATAGGAATGTGAAAATATTGATTCTCGCATGATAATTGATCATAGGTATTTGTTTGAAAAAGTATTTGAAATGTATTTGCATTGAACGGATGCCCATCTCTGGTCGGATTTCGTCATTTGATTGACATAGGAATTTTTGAATTTTTTTTACTCTTTTACAAAGTTTTTACGAATATTTTTCAAAAACTTTGGATGAAAGGAAGAAATCTTGTTGAAGCTTTTTTTTGTAGAGAATTTAATTTTTTAGAAAAAAAAAGGTTATTTGCATTATCGTCGTATATCACATAGTTTACGAGTTATTGTGAACTTTATCGAAGCTTTTGAGGAACGAGCTATCTCAACTTGCCGATTCGGCGCGGAATTTGATCACTGGAAAATGTTTCAAATTGGCATCGAAGGACTACTACGATAAGTGATAAATGTGTGGAGTTTCAGATTTTTCGATGTAATACTGCGGAAGGAAAAATATATAAACTGTCAGGTGGCAAAAATCGTATGTTATTCAAATGGGGAAATTCGACGGCTTTGGGGAGGTACTTAGAATTGATCTACGAGGCTGGGCTTTCGGCTACCTTAAAAATTATTCATTCAGAGACATTCAAGCTCATGGGAGGGACAAAAAAATTTTTGACCCCAAATAAGGACCACCCTAATATGTATATTGGGGTGTGTTGAAAAAAAAAACATGATTTTTGCGATTGGTATGGCGGACTTCTGAGTTTCAAGCAGATACTGTCGGGAGACATCTGTGATAATTTTAGTCCAATCGGACTGTATTCAGAGGTTCCGCTTTCACGAATTCGATTTTGCCTTTGATTAACACGTGAACGATTTTCGCGTTTGTTTTTAGTTACGATTTATTTTTCCGGTAAACCGAAAAATATGGAGGCCACTCAAAACGATAATATTTCTTGTTTTTACAATTTTTTTTTAATCGCAACTGAAGAAAAATAAATTTAAATGTTAATCAAAGGCAAAGTCGAATTCGTGAAAGAAAAATCGCTAAATATAATCCGATTGGGCTAAAATTTTCACAGATGTCTCCCGATAGTATCTACTTGAAATGCAAAAGTCGATCTGAGAATCAAAATACTTTTTTTCCTTTTTCAACACACCCTTCTACGTATAGATATGTATATATATATATATATATATATATGTATATATTAAAATATAGTTATGCGAGAGCTGAGCATTGCAGCCATACAAATACGGCTCTGGCGAGACATACAGGAGAGAGCAGCGCGTCATTCCTGTTAAAAATAAAAACATTAGCATCTATCGAATAAATAAATAAATAAATAAATAAATAATAACAATAGTAATAAACGTAACAAAAGTAGCGAACCTAATAAATGCATGGTTTTACTTTTTTTTTTTCAAAATCCAAATGATTATTTTTGTTGTTGTTGTTGTTGTTGTTGTTTTTTTTCTCAATCATAACATATGTGTATGCAACAAAGCATAAATGTAAACTACGGTACGTCCTTGTAGGATGAAGTTCGTGTTTACCTGCAGTAGGTTGCAACATGTTGTCAGAGAGCAGCTCCTTGCAGTTACCACCCCCTGCAGTGGGACACAAACTTATCTATATACCATATATCTCTTTCTTTCTTAATTTCTTTGTTTTTTTTTTTTTTTTTTTTTTTTTTCGTTTTAAATATACGTGCACAAAAATCTATAATCCCTCTAAGATTTAGTGACGATCTACGATTGCGAAATATTAAAAAAAAAAAAAAAAAAAAAAAGTTTCTTTTTCTTTTGGAGTTGATCGCGATTGTGAAGAGTGTGCTGATTATGAGATGACAGAGTTTTTCGTGTTGTCTACGGCCTATGATGCTCGATAACGAACGAAAGAATATTCGAAATCAAACGATAAAAGACGAAAAAATTGATCGAAGTAAAAAAAATAATAATAATGAAATAAACGATAGAATAATGATGAATACATATGAAGCACGAATATTCGGTGAAATGGGTGACTGTAGTGGCGATAATTAAATTATTTGTGAGATAACGTGATCGGATAAAAATGATGTTGTGGTTTTGCCATCATTGAACGAACTTTTTATCTCTCTTTTTTTTCTCTCCGTCTCTCTTTCTGTTTTTGTAAGTTTTGCGATGCATGTCTCCGCAACTGGCTCGCATCTTCTTTCGATTTCTCACGTCAATATGAGTATCAAATTATTTATTCACGTCTGGGCGAATTTTTGTAGTTAGTTTAAATAATAAGAGCGATTACATTTTTTTTTTTTGTCGAGTCAAAAATGAGACAATGGAATTTCTGTTTGACTTTCGTTTAGCTCTTAATGACGGTGAGCGAGATTAAAATCTGAATTCCGAGTGAAAAAGTTTCGGTACCATCGAAAAAATAAAATTTGAAAATCAGCTTGTCGATATTTATTATTTGTTAGTCAGTTGCGTTGGCCGTATTATTTTATAGTATTTTCGTTATTTGATGTTTTTTTAACGCGCCTTGACGAATCGACCTTGTTATAGATGTAATTCCGTAAGATTATTTTTTCCTATCTTGGTTTGAGACCGAGAAACCTACTTTACCGATATTATTTTTTTTCCCTTTTTTTTGGTTTTCTACTTTTCAAATTAATTCAATTGCTCAGTTAATTCGTGAAAATTAACGAAGCAATATTCTTCTATCAATGATGTTTTTGATAAATGAAAATAAAATCGTGAAAAAAATTCCGCCACGGCCCGAGATCGAACTGGAAACTGTATTATTATCCATTCTTATTTTTCAAACCTCATTGGAATGAAAAAAAAATCGTGTCTAACGTCTCACACGACTCTCTACTTTGACGATTTTTTTTATTTACAATTCAACATTTTAAACGGCCTAAAAAAAAAAAAGACACGAAGAAGTCAATTGCAAAATGAATTTTTTAAATAAATATTACACAATGAACTTTCGTGAATCTTTTGCAAGTCTTCATATCGATGAAGATTAAATCCCATTAAATCCCATTTCACAGCATCCCCATCGTAAGACTGACAATCGGCGAAATATTTCGCCTGAAAATTATGAAAGACCGAAAAAAAAAAAAAAAAAATTATCCGGAATAATAATCGTGCGAGTTGCGGAGAATCAGCGCGGGGTGGGCGAAGCGTGATAGGCAAACGTTAATGCCTTCGAATGTTAATACAGTCCGACCTCGTAATAAGAGACTCGGCAATAAGAGACTTCCCCCAGTTACGAGACTAGCCTGGGAGAGATTATTCGGACAACATAGAGTGAACCTGTAGTGTAAATTGATGTGTGCATGCCTGCGTGAGTATGTGTGTGTGCGTGTGTGTGAATGTAACACAAAATCTCGAGAGTTTAGGGTTTTCACGCTCTTCCAAAATTGTCTTCTTTTCCTCAAACGTTATATCGATTACGTTTGGCAACAGCCAGCTCTTTGTTCAAATTATCACATTGTGGCACAGATTCTGTAATAATTTCTTCGACTTGTGTACCACAGTCTGATTTCTCACGCTTCTCAACAGTTTCGGTCATTTTACGACAGTCAATAGTAATTCAGATACAGTAGTACACAATAATATTCAATAGTATATTAACGTGAAACAAAAATTCGCGCGAAATAAATGTCCACGCGCAGTCGAAAACTTTTCTGCATGGGCGATGTGAATGTACCAAGTTGTAACTCGCGTTCGAGCGGTGTCTCTTGTTGACAGGATCGCATGCGGAAAATAGTGAGAGAGACAGACGGAGCACGCGCCTGGTGGGGGTATGCGATTTCCGTGAAAAACTCTTCCCCTCAGGGGCTTTTGGTCTCTTATTGCAAGGTCGGACTGTATTTTGATCGACGTGTATCGTGCGGTATTTGTGTCGGTCGAGATGACCAGCGGTACGTGAATGAAAGTGTTGCGAGTCTCGTGTGAATATCGGAATAAAGAATATCAGGCGCTCGAGGGACACCGATTCACTCTCTCAGTCAATTCGTACATTATTATTGATTTAAAAAAAAAACAATACATGTATAATAATTTAATAATAATATATCTATATATAGTTGTTGTACATGGATATTCTCATTATGAGATTGTGTGGGAAATTGCACGTGACGTACCTGCGTATAGGACTGGAAATGGCAAGTGGCGTCGGTACACCTATAGCTTTGATGCGTTGTTGCATCGTCGGGCTGGCACCACCCTGACCCTGACCCCTCTGGGGTCCTCCGGCTGGAGAACCCGTAACTTCCGGCGAAAGCGGATCTGGCGTGTGACTTCGAGAACCATTCATTCCCCTATCGACACAAACGGGTTATCAAATCAGTCAACATAAATCGCCATTTAATTTCAAGTCACGATGTGTGTGTGTGCGTGTGTGTTTTTTTAATATTCAGAGGAAATTATCCGTATATGGACCATTCTCCCAAATATACCTTTATTACACTCATTGTTAGAGTGCATTTCTATGTGAAATTTAAATAAAAAATTGATCATACATATATTACCGAAATTATATTTTTCAAAATTTCATTGACCAACATGAAGATTTATTATTTATTGTTTTATCGTTGAAATTTTTTTTTTTTTTTAAATCTTAATTTTTCGATCATCGAAAAAGATCTTGATTGAAGTCGAATAAAAACATTTTCATTCGAATAACAGACTCGCAAGTTCGATGTGACTGGACTCAGCGTGGTTCGTGGACGATCGGGCAACGTGCCAGCGCGTTAAGGTCGCCAACCTATCGCGAAATTCCACCCACCTTCGCCCGTGCCACGCGACTGTACGAATCACACCCTCTCGCCTCCCATTGTTTTACAATTTTTTTTCGGTCTTTTCATTACCCCGAACCGGGAGAACAATAGTTTACTCCGACGAATCACGAAAAACCGAACGATTGTTCGGTTTTTCGTGGTTCAAGATTTTCACATAAAAATTGGCGGTTGGTACACGCGGAAAAAATCGTCGAACAATTTACCGCCGATCCAGCCTAGACAGAATTTTTTTGTGCCCCCGCACAAATGAGAATTCATGCATTTTACGTGAATACGTGATTATTATTATTTTTTTTTCTTCATTATTCACACGATGACCTTAATTTGCATTCTACGTGGTGGAAAATAATATTACCGAAGCATCGAGCGAAACACGACGTGAATTCAAGGGTAGCAAAATCTCAGTCGTGTGAACAATGTCACTGCTTTTCAATTTTTTTTTCATTTATTATGCGTCAAGTTTGTGAAATATTTTTTAATTGATAAAAGAATATTTTAATTCTCTTTTGAAAATTGAAAAAAAAAAAAAAAAACATCGTTTATGCTGCTTTCTTTGTTAATTCTCAATGAATTGATGGAACAAAGTTTAATCAAACGAATATCAATTATTTCCAAGATAAATGAAATAAAAATATGTGCTTTCCAATAAGATCGGTAATGTAGGACTCTCTATTACTCATTTCTCGAGTAGAATGTAGGTTAAAAAAAAAAACAAAAAATTTAAATATCTATATCTAAATATCATAATCTTTGGCAAAAATGTATAAAATGATGACAAAGCCATGAGCAAGGTTCTACTTTACATCTCAATAATTTAAAAACGAGAGAGTTCGTTTTTTTTTTACATTTAAAAATGCTTTGAAACAATAGCAATGCGTGGATTTTTTCCAAATTCGGTATCGAGCATCTCCCCGTAGTAGTACAACATTATATCAAATTTGAGCTCGATATCTCTAAAATTGTGGGAGCTAAAGACCGAAATGTTTTAAAAAAAATTTTTTTTTTTTTTTTTTTGAATTTTCTAAATTGATTTTTCGAAAAATTATTTTTGTTTTTCAGATGCTTTAAGACATTTTGAACACGTTTTCATAAACATCTTGAGCAAAAAAAAATTTACGAAAAAAAAAAAAAACGCTTCCTACATAAGAAAACAAAATAATGTGACCAAAGCAAATTGTGAGAACAATGATAATTATTGTGAACGTACCTCGGCCTGGGATGTGGACTGCCCCGTGGATAGTGAATTGGATGACGATGCTGTGGGGGCGGTGGATGTCTCGGAGATTCGTTGTTCTCCACAGGTGGCAAAAAAAAATTGCTCTTGGATCCGTGTCTCTGTAACGGCGGTGTGGGTTCGCAATCGGCCGATTGCGATGCGGTGGGTTCCATGTCCGTGTCCGAACCATCCCGGCCAGGGGACAGCTGCAAACGGCAAACTTGAGCTTTCAGATCGTCCGCTCGCTGTGTGCGTGTGTGTGTGTGTGTGTCCGATTAACGGAAACAAAATCATCGATAGTACACCACGTACGAATAATGGTCTTGTTTTTTTTCCTCGTCTTCTTTTCTTTTCTTTCCTTATTGTTTTTTTTCTCTCAAGTGCAAACCGGAAATTGGATGGGAAATTGGGCACGGGACGATCGGCTACGGTCGAAGGAACATTCGCATCAATGGTATCTTCCCCGAGCCAATCTAATCGGCGAATGACGCATCGCAAAACGATTCTCGCTCGACGTAACGATGTGCAGATCAACGCTCTACATTCAATTCAAATGAGAAATCAACAATTTCCCTTTTTAACTTCTATCTTTTTTTTTAATTTGCATTTGTTTTTACTTTGCATTTGTTTTTACTTTGCTTTTTTTCACTTTGCATTTGTTTTTACTTTGCATTTTTTTTTACTTTGCATTTTTTTTTACTTTGCATTTTTTTTTACTTTGCATTTTTTTTACTTTGCATTTTTTTTTACTTTGCATTTTTACACGCGATTCACATTCGTTCGGGATTGAATATTAGGATCGATCTAATCTAATATGCGTTAATCTACTGCAGCGACTACAAAAAGTTTTACGATTACATGCAAGAACATTGCGGAGTATTATTGCGAAATAATATCGAATAAAAATTGTTCACTCGTTTGTTGCAAAAATCGATGGAAGTTTCAAGCGCCTTGTTAATTTTTTTTTGTTATTGGTCCATCGACTGGAATATTGTTGTTGTGATCCATCGATTATGTTTGATTCAATGAAATATTCTGATTAGAAATTTTCGTTATATATATTTCGCGATAATTTTGAATTTTGAGAATATAAATAAGTTGAAAAAATATTTTCCTTTTTGTATTATAATTCAAATTTAGATTATTTAGGTAGGCTCTGGGCTTTTTCAACTCGGAAACTTCGTGTGAACGTTCGATAATTATTTTGCAAACTCGCTACGGCAAAAAAAAAATCAAATAAAAAATTGTTTAGCGTGAAAAATTCGTAAAAGCGAAGAACAGTACCTCAGTGAGAAACGTCAACCTTGAGAACGAATAGGGAAAGCTTATGTGGAGGCTGCGGGATTAATCAGTGCTAGACCACAATCGTTATAAATAATAATAATAATAATAATATTTATAATGATAGTGATAATAATATTAATAATAATGATAATAATGATAACAGTGATGTAAAACAAAATAAAAGGAGAAATATGAGATACGACATGAAAAATGTAGAAAAAACGAAAGGAGCGAAGTTGCAACTAGCTCTTACCTTATTGTAAGCATTTGAACTGGCATTTCTAACACCGTTGCTGCTATCCATGTAGGTTTTTACCTGGTTCTCGCTGTCAATCGTCGATATCTCGGACGTACAAGCCCCCCGTCGCTTTCCTGAATACTTTTCAGGCTTGATTAAACTGAAAACAAATTGTTCGTGAGTTACAAAACGCCGAACGGTTTGAAATGGAATAAAAGAACGGGTCTCGAAACTCCCCAAATGTCTTTGGCTCCTACAAAAATAATAGTGCCAATTGCCAACAAACAATGGCATGCTGATGAAAAAAAAAAAAAAAAAAAAAAAACAACAACAACAAAAATTAAAATTCACACGACTCCTCGGATCTACATTGCTACGTCGTGTTTCAAATAAATGTTCGTATTGCAGCTAGCAATATCTGTTGAAATAATAATTTTTTCATCGATTAAAAAAAATAATTTTGAATGAAAAATTTTCAGGATTTCAGGATTAAAAATATTTGATGACATCATTTTTATTTTATTCGTGTGATAATTTTGTCGAGCATCGATTGAACCTGCATAGACGATGAATGAAAATGTTGTTATGGACGTAGATTTAACGACTGAACAATTTTTTTTTTTTTTTCTAAGTTCAGAAGCCCTTCTTGAAAGAGAAATTAATGATAATCAATGCTCGTTGAATCGCGTAAATCGACTGGAGCACACGAAAAATAAATCAAACTGCAAAAAAAAACTATCAATAAAATCGGTAAAATTACGCATTACCGATTACCGATTCCACGATATGAAAAATACCAAAACTTCGTTTTTCGTATTCAGAATTTGGAGAAATTTCGAAAACTAAAATAGCCAGTGCATTTTTCGAGAAAAAAAATATTTTTGCATATTTTGCCCTGAAACGGACGTTGAACTTGCTCAATAAGATCTAAAGTAATTTTGTTCTGGAAGCCCATAAAGAGACGCACATTTTCGTTTTTTTACAAATGTAAATACGTCAAATCCTGCCAAAGATACAGTCATTTGAATGGAAAAATAAAAAAAAAAAGTTAATTAACGATAAAACCGTCAAAAAAGTTTTAAAAAAATCGGTACTCGGTGAATATATCGCAATAAAATAACTCTTTTTGAAATTATTTGTGGAAAATTTTTTTTTAGTGGCTAAAGTCACGTGGAATCGCTCGTATATATATTTTTTTTTTTCGTTTATAAGATCATCCGAATTTTTGGAAAATCTTTTAGTTTCCAATTGGTCTAACCTTGGATATTGAGGTCCGAATAGTGTGTAGCAACAATTGTGAAAGCAACCACGTGAAAATGGATTGTAGCCACCGTTGAATTTGCCGGTAACTTGTTCGTTCGTGGTTCGACCTCGTGAAACGAGGACCACGTGAAAACCTGTTAATCCGAGTATTGGAATAAACAAAAGCGTAACCACGCCCATCAGCACCATTCTGTGATAACGTTAAGGAACAATATCGTAGACCAAAAAAAAAAAAAAAAAAAAACAACAAAAAAAGAAAAAGAAAAAAAATAGCGTCGAGCTGCGATCGTGTTGTAACGTCTGTCTGTCTTCCCTCGATCCAATTAATTACACAGACGGATAATATACCGAGTCACGATTATTGTCATGCAAAATAAGGATACGCGACGGTCGTGTCGACTTCGCCGAGCTGCTGCTTGTGTTCAAGTACAAAGTACAAACACAGCCCGAAGATGCTCAGCATGTGACAGCTCAACGACAGCAGAAAGAAAAAGAAAAATCTGTAGTTTCTTCTGCCTATGCAATTATTCACCCACGGACAATGGTGATCGAATGTCTGAAATCACAAAAAAATATCTATCGTCGTATTTAATGCACAAAAAAAAAAAAAAAAAAAAGAAATGATATTCAAAATACAAAATTATCGAATCGTCATCGACGCCGATTTTTCAATGAGCAGATCTCGAAGTTTCGACTTTTCAATATTTCGAAGGCTCGTAAGTTCGAAATTTTTTCATTCGAATTTTAATGTTTCGACCTTGCAAGGTTTCGAAAGTCCATTAATCCGAACGGGCAAAGTTTCGAACGCGGTCATAGTTTCTCGAAAAACAAAAAAATTCGAAATTCAATGTATCGAAAGCGCAATTTTTCGACGGGTCACGGTTTCGACTCGCCAATGTTTCGACGATTCAATGTTTTGACGGACCAAAAGTTCGATAACGTATATATACAGGTATAGTGGCGTGAAGATTGCGGGAGCTGCGATCTTCAAGCGGTTGAACGAGCTGCTACGCCACTGTACCTACATATACATTGTCGAACTTTTGATCCGTCGAAGGATCGACCGGTCGAAACATTGGCGAGTCGAAACATTTATTTTCGAATCGTTGAGATTTCGATATATCGACCGGTCGGACATTTGATCGTTCGAATTTTTCAAATTCTGTTACACGACCGGTCGAAATGAAAAAAAAACCGTAGATTCGATTTTTCGATAAATTGAAATTCGAAGAAAAAAAATTCGAACATACGAGCTTTCGAAACATTGGAAAATTCGAAACTTCGAGACCAACCCTTTCCAACCTCCGGAGCGATACAACAAAAATTCTATCCTCCTGGCTTACCTCTATACAATGATCGCAAACGCTGCAGTGCGAACATCGCGGCGGTCTGTAGAACTTGCAAGTGACGCACCATTTCATGCGAACCGTTATTCCGTTTATTTCTACGTTTTTGAACAGAGGCGCTCTGAAGTCATCTTCTCGATCTTCGTCGGGAGGTGCTGGTTCGTTACGAAACCAAAAAAAAAAAAAAAAAAAAAAACAATCGAGAACAAACGATAAAAATGGATTAACAAAAAATTAGACGGCAAAAAAAAAAAAAAAACCTTACGACAGTCGAATCAAAGGATCGTAATGATAAATGTTTCGACAGCGTGCTCGTACCTTTTGGTATGACACCGGGATCCATAAAAGTGGCCAGCGTAAAATTGGCCAGTACGAAGAACGCTATGAGACCCTGAAGCGCAGGAACCCATGGATATCGGAAGAGATAATACTGGCATCTGAAATGTATTTTTTTTTTTTTTTTTCAAAAACATTTTTGCCACATTCAACATTTCATCGATGACCACACAGAACGAACATTTTTGTTTTTTTGTTGAATAATAAAGACACGACGAAAGAGTGTGAGAGAGAGAGAGAGAGATAGACGAATAGCTAGACGAGGACAGACAGCCTGTAAAATCATGTGTGTGTGTTTGTGTGTGTGTGTGTGTGCACGAAAGGCGTGCTCATGACTTACGGATAATAGAAAAATAATGTCGTGGTGCTGAGTAGCAGGGTCCAGGCGAACGTGGCTGGAAGATACCTTGTCTTCACATCGCATCCCGGCATTCTGTTACTCTAACCGACCCTCGTTGAACACCCGATTTCGTTTTCGAACAAAAAATAACGAAAAAAAAAAAAATTTTTTTTTTTACAAAAAATAAAAAAAAAACTAAAAAAAAAATAACAACAACAAAAAAAAAAAGAAAACAACTCGAAACTTATTAATGGTCGAGATTTCTGCTACCAGAAAACATGGCCGCGTCCATTGATACTGGTTACAATATTAAGCGATTCCGGATCGTTAAGACGCGTTATTGCGGCACATAACATTATCACTACGGTCGAACGTTTGCATTATTTTCGTAACCCGTCCCGTCCATAACTCCGCCCGTCACTTTGGTAAAAACATTCGTGATGGAATTAATATTCAATCGCGCTCCCCTGACTGCGTGCGTACGACCTACGAGCACACACCACTTCGGTCACATACATATATACATGTTATATGTAGATAATGTGTATATATGGATACGTATAGACATTCTACACTCATTGGATGGATAGAGATGGTAAATATAGGCATCCGTATGCCTATATGTCGAGGCCGAGTACGGGCAGTGATCCTATATATACTACGGATACGAGACTGAGATGAGGCGATTCGATCGTGGCTTTAGAGTGGAGCGCCGCGAGCGGTCGACCGGTGAACTTCGCTCTTCGGTACAATTCGTTGGTCCTGAGCAGGGGCTGAGGGGTGATTTCATTGGTCCTGAGCTAGGGTTGGATGGTAATTTCATTGGTGCTGAGCAGGGGTTGGACGGTGATAAATGCGGATGCCGTATTTGAGCGTTTTTACAGCCAAGAAGACCAGGAGACCGAACTCCTTACAAATTTGGTGGTGGGGGGGCCCACACATGCCTGCATGGTGGCGCTGCGGTCGAGCTAGGTTCCACCAATGCGGTGCTATCATGTTCGGCATTTGCCAAACTGCCCTCCTCACATTCTTGTAGAGCAAACGAACAGATTTTCATAAAACTTGGCATAATTATAGGTATTGATAAGAAAAAGATTCAGTCAAATTTTTATGGCTTTCCGGAACGCGAGAAAAAAGATATCAACACGTTTATTTTCACACGTTTAACATGAAGCCTTATGGAAAATCACGCTCAATTTGATATAATACGAAAAGTCCTCGTCAGATTTTGATGAAGACACTTAAACTGCAAGTTGAATATTCAGAGAACATTTTGAGCACTTGAAAGTAGAGATCAGGAGACTGTGATGATAATACTAAGCAAATAAACATCGGGAAAGTGCAGTTTATATGAGGAGTTGGTCGTGATCCAGTAGACATGGCAACGTTGCGCGAAACATAAGACTTCGGCGCGCAATTTTAAATGTGTCATGCATTATGTATGGGAATGGAGGTTGTGTAACATCATAAAAACTTACGTGGAAAATTAAAATAACGTGGAAAATATTTTATTAACGTGCACATCGAATATAACAATACAGAATTCGATGTAATAATCTTTATTTCTATAACTGTAATTTCCATGAAATTATAAATATTTTTTACTTTTTTATTTTTGGTATCTCATTTTCATCTTTGCCCAAAACATCTAATAAACCTTGAAATTTATTTCGTTTGTATGCATCTAGCACCATCGCAAAATTTAAGTTTGCAGCAACCATTTTTTTTCTCATACCTAGTGATACGCAGTCTTGATTTAGTGGATTTAATCCTTTCATCGCAATAGGTAATTTTTGCAAATTCGTTATTTTGTTCCAAGCAGCATCCCAACTTGAAAAGGAAATAAGTAAATCAACATTCGTAATGTTTAATTTGTTTAAAACTTTATCCAACATCACGTCATGAAGAGCATCATGAGCTTTATCACATTTGATTTTCAATCGTCTAGCAACATTTTCTAACTTATTATTTCTAACTATAACTAACATTTTCTAACTTATTATTAGGAAATAAATGGCGAATAAGTGGAAACGAATACCCTGTGTAACGGTAGAGATAAGGATGGTTGTTTTTAAAAGGCGTTGTCGCCATACGATGGAAACAATGAATAATAAATACTTCTTCATAAAGTTCGAAAGTGAAAAGCGAAGAGTTTATTCATTTATTTCAGTGAATATATATATTTTTATATATTTATTCAAATTTTTTTAATTACGTTAAAAAAAATTTGATTATACAATCTGTAACTTATGCATATGAATCCGTTCATATCAATAATTCACATTCTGACATTAAACATCTACTTAAAGCAAATTTTTTAACTCGTCTAAATTGTTTGATTGTTAATTGTCGCTCCTCTCGAGCAGCAGCCGCACAATTTTTTCGAGCTATGGATTCGACCACTGTTCCCACTTTATTTTCATGCGTTTGAATATTCGTTGTGGAATATTCGACGCAACGAGCACCTCGTTCAATTGTGTATTTCCGATGCCACTGTTTAGTACACCTGGAAAAAAATATGTCTGTGGTTTCCCAACATATTTTTATTTGTTTTGACTGTTAAGAAATTTAATTAGTAATTACCTATTGCAGCTTTAGTATTAGAGTCAAAATGCCTTTTTTTATTTGACACTCGATGAGATTTCTCTGTAGACTCCCGTAACCGTTTTGCACTGCACGCATTTTATATAAAAAATACAAGATAACCCAAAACGTTTTGCCATCTCGATGTCATCCAAAGAGCGCACACTTTTGCACAGGGTCGGATCTAGATTCCATTGCGGGGCACCGTCTTCCGTGGAGGTGCCGGGCACTTGCTCCGAATTCCCTCCCCCAAATCCGGCCCCGCATTTGCAACCCATGCGATACATATTTTTGTCGAGTGATTCAATGTCGACGATACGACGATCCTCAATGCCATCGAATGAATCATTATCGATGTTTGATTCAGTTTTGAGGTTAAGCGGCTCGGATTTCACATTTTCGGTTTTTAACTTTTTAAATTGCTCCTTGGCTCGCAGTCGTTTTTTATACATTTTTTCGGTAACTCTTTTACCCTTCCAATGAAATATTTTACGTTCATTATTCGCACTTGAACACGGTTTTGACTCTGACATTTTTCGACCAATATGACGGAGTGCGTTTGTTTTTAATCTTTTCTTTCTCTCTGATCGACATCATAACACGCGACGTTGCCACATCAAAGTACGACGTACCTCAATCAGGAGATGGTATATGTTAGGGTTGCTTTGACTCTTACAGTATCGAGGGTACCTTAACGAACTAGTGGATTTCGGTCTCCTGGTCCCTAGTCTTCTTGTTTTCCGAACTAAAATTCAATATGGCGATGTGTTCCCGGTCAAATTCAAAAGTGTTAGAATCCAGGAGACGGAGATGAGGTGTGGTGAAATCTCCGTCTCTTTCTAATTAGCTGGCTGATCGGTTCTGGTATTCTGCAATTTGTTACCCCCAGAGATGAGAAATGTACCGGCTGACTATCTGTGAAAATTACCGGTCTTCTTTCATCCTTGAAAAATGTCCATTTGAGACCAGTGGGGCGGTCTTCGTGCATTTTTCGTGCGTTAGTGGGGCTACTGCTCGGTCGGTAATGAAGAACTGTAAACCATTGTTTTCGGTCGTGATTGATCTATCGTACGAATCGTATGGAAAATAATTAAGTCTAACGAATTTTACAGTCAACCGTTGTCGTCTTTTAATCGAAACGATTACTTCAACCGAGAACGAGACTTTATAAATATCTAACGCTTACTCTCTCCCTTACTCCCTTTCTCTCCTTCTCTCTTTTTCTCTCGAATTCAACGAGAAGTATGCTACATACGGAACATCATCGTCAACTAGAATAAACCCGTTAAACCCATTGTTCATAAAAACGTGACTGCCGCCGAGAAATTTATCTTACCGACCGAGCCCTGATACAAAGAAAAATACGTCGTGAGCATGCGTGCGCGCGCAACGGAATACCGTTGTCTCGATTGTTTTGTTACGCGATTCAAATCACACCGGCGTCCGCCAACGGTCATCCATACCCGCCCTTGATCTGCCTCGTGTTCGTTTGCCTTTGTTATCCTCATTCATTCTTTCCTCGACTGTTGAATCGACAAGAATGCAACGATCTTAGCCCGAACGTTTATCTGAAATTCTGAATTTTTTTTCCAAACACGTAGAATTATATTTTATATCGATAGACATTGAATTATTTGTTGAATTCAATCAAATTTTATTCCATTGACCATTATTAAAAAAAAAGCCAAAGTATGGACAACAACACTGGCTCATCGTTTGACGAGTCTGCAGAAAGCTACAACGAATCCGTATTAGCAAGGTCGGGCAATATCATAGCTGAAAGCGACGCGGAGAGCAGCTCGTCGGGCAGAAACAGTGCGGTTGCTTCCGCTGCGTAAGTTCAAATTATTTTTTCATATTCCATCTTGTTCCTAATTTGTGTCATTCATTCCAACTCAAACTGCCTCTTCGACACAATATTTTTTCTAACGGTGAATGTGTTACAGAAGCAGCATAATGTCCGGCGATTCCGGCGGCGAAGTCGGGGTCACACGATCGATCGTCAAAGCCATCAGAAGGAGCATCCACCAGTTTTCGAGGGGATCCTCCGACGAAGAAGCCATTCAGAATTCAGATGATTCAGCAAATTCTGATGATTCAGCACCGATAATAGGTCAGTGTACGAATAAATATAATATACCAATAAACAATTCTACGTGACCTTAGCCACTAAAAAACAATTTTCCAGAAATAATTTTTCGAAAATTGAGTCATTTTGTTGCTATATATCCACCGAGTCCCAAATTTTTTTGAAATTTTTCTGACGGTTTTATCGTTAATTGACGTTTTTTGAAAAAATTTTTTTTTTAGTTTGATTTTTTTTTTTCATGTGCTGAAGTCGCTTTCAGAAGTCTCCTTGGAAGAGAAATTGATGATAATCAATGCTCGTTGAATCGCGTAAAGCGACTTCAGCACATGACAAAAAAAAAATAATGAAACTAAAAGAATTTATTAATAAAATCGGTAAAATTACTTATTACCGATTACCGATCCCACAATATAAAGAATACCAAAAATTCTTCTTTCGTATTCAGAATTTTGGGAAATTTTAAAAACTAAAGTAGCGAGTGTATTTTTTTAGAAAAAAACATATTTTCGCATGTTTGGCCCTGAAACCGAAGTTCAACTTGCTCAATGAAATCGAAATTAATTTTTTTCTGGAAGGCCATAAAGAGACGCACATATTCGTTTTTTACAAATGTAAATACGTCAAATCCTGCCAAAGATACAGCCATTTGAATGGAAAAGTAAAAAAAAATCAATCAACGATAAAACCGTCAGAAAAAAAAAAAAATCGGCACTCAGTGAATATATTGCAATAAAACAACTCAACTTTCATAAATTATTCGTGGAAAATTTTTTTTTTCTGTGGCTGAAGTGATGTAGAACCGCTCATAAATATTTTTTTCATTATCGCATCTAGATTGAAAATTTATTTTAATTTTGTCACGAGTCGACAATACATTCAAAGATATCATCCATAAAAAAAACTCGAACTTCGACTGGCACAGAGTCTCATTAATATTATTATTAATTATCATTAAAATATCTAAACGTAACATCAGCGGCGATAACACCAAAAATTTCCATCAATGAAGGTGAATAAATTTGTGTAAACAATAAACAATTTTGACAGGAGGAACGAAAAGCAAATCAAACAGACGTATGGTTATCGACGACGACACGTCGGAAGAAGAGTACGCGCCGTCACCTGAAGAATCGAGAAGGCCGATCCGAACAACTTCGAAAAACAGCTCTGAAAAACACATTCAGCGACGTCCTCGCGATAGGTCGTGTAAGTATCACAATTTTTTTCTTCTCATTATTTCGTCGCCATAAAATTTCGAGCAATTTTTTTTTTTTTAACATTCGCACAAACAAATCTGATTATAATTATATTTGAAAAAAATATATATTTCAGACGATCCATCGAACAACGACGAATCCGACGAGGAATCGGATTCCAGCGCGAACGATTCGAGAAGTTTGATCGAAGATGCGGATAGCTCGGCCGTAGAACCATCGATCGAACATAAATTCGCACATCACAATAAAAACTCATCGCTGAACGACGTAGAAATCGTCGATGTGCCGGCGAAAAAACACGTCGTTCACGTGTTAAGTTCGTCGGACGACGATGAAGGTCGCGACGACGAAGATTCGGAAACCAGTCTGGCAATGTCCATGGCCAAAGCCGAAACCATGAACACGACGATCGATCCCATGGCTGCCCAACAACGAGCACTTCTTGTTTACAAACAACAACGGATACAAACGCAATTGGCAAAAGCGAGGGTAACCGTCGAGATGACATTCGAAATATTCATTTCCTTTCTTTTTCGTTTACAGCTATTATTATTATTATTTTTTTTTTTTCGTTTGACGAAAATATTTACTTCACGATTGTATGGAGAAAAAATGAACGAGATTATGAAGAATGCAAATTCGTGAGTGTCCCGGGATACTTGAAACTATCGTAGAGACATTGCGTTTCCGTTGAAACGATCAATAGGTAGATAAATAAATAAATAAATAGATACATTTATTTATTTAATTAATTTTTATATTAAACAATTCAATTTGTTTATTTATTCGTGTACTTATTTATTTTTTTCCAACGGGGAGAAATGTCTAAAATCTACAAAAAAAAAAATCACTCATTGTCTACATTTAATTGAACAAAAATTCATTTTTCAACGAATAATTTTTGTTCAATTAAATGTAGACATTGAGTGATTTTTTTTTTTGGTACATTGTAGACATTTATTTTTCGTTAAAAAAATACACAAGTACATGAATAAATAAATGAATTTATTTATTTATTTATTTATTTATTTACTTACCTACATATTCATTGTTTAACTAACGATAAATCAATAATTCAAACGCAGATGATATTCAACACCGGAAACATGGATTCCTTACCCGATCGTGGCGAAAGATTGCGCCTCAGCATAGCCGAACACGAGAGAGAATTGCGAGAAGTAAACAGAGAATTGACAACGGTCAAAATGGAAAGTATTTCGACATCGCCGCCATTGGAACCGGTGAAACGCGCTGCACTGTTCAAAGCGGATTCCCTCGAGGTGGATCCAACGTATTTGAAACCGACGACGGATATGGACCTTGCGCTGGGACGTAAAGCCACGGAAACCTTGGAACGCGAACAAGCGTTGACGGTCGAACGTTTGAAGGATTTGCACGGTTCGATACTCGCGCGTCCAGCTGAAGACGCTCGAGCTCAGGATCCGCGGGGGCTAAAGGTGCCCCTGATGCCTCACCAACAACACGCTTTGGCCTGGCTCCTTTGGCGTGAACGACAGAAACCTCCCGGAGGTGTTTTGGGTCCGTAAAAATTTTCATCGTTAATGATAAAATTTTTATAAATGAATAAATGAATAAATGAATAAATGAATAAATGAATGAATAAATAAATAAATAAATAAATAAATAAATGAATAAATGAATAAATGAATAAATGAATAAATTAATAAATTAATAAATGAATAAATGAATAAATTAATAAATTAATTGATGAATTGATGAATTGATGAATTGAATTAATGAATTAATAAAAAAATGAATGAATGAATGAATAAATAAATAAATAAATAAATAAATAAATAAATCACTTGAAAATATTTTATGTTACAAATTTGTTTCCTTTTTTTTTTTTGTTTCTCTATGAAAATAGCCGACGACATGGGATTGGGAAAAACTTTGACGATGATATCGCTCGTCATGGCATCGATTGCCAAGCGTGATGCGGGTGACGACAGCGACGATGAAGATAATTGGCAATCGAGTGCACGGGCTATAAGTAAGTTTTGAAATATATATATATATGTGTTTATATATGAGGCATTTCACATTACTTCAGCCAGTAAAAAAAAAATTCGACAAATAATTTTTGAAAATTTATTCATTCTATTGATGTATATTCGCCGAGTGTCGAAATTTAAAAAAAATTTCTGACTTTTTCTCGTTAATTAACTTTTGCAAAATATGCAAAAATATTTTTTTTCTCAAAAAATTCACTCGTTATTTTAGTTTTCGAGGTTTCCCCAAATTCTCAATACGAAAAACGAATTATTGGTATACATGCCTTTTGATGAAAAAAAAAATTATTTTTATGAATGTGAAATTAAAACGTATAGCATAGTAAAACTTAGAAGACATGTTTGTATGCTGTGCTTTTGTCAATCATCGGTGAATTTCTCTTTTTGTTCTTTTTACGAATAATCAAATAAGAATTGGTGAAATAAACAAAAAAAAAAAAATTTAATTGGCAACCACTATATTTATTTCGTGAGTTTTGTAACGTTTATGAATTATTGTTCGTGTGCACACAGAAAATCTCGGCGGTACCCTCGTCGTGGCCCCGGCGTCGTTGCTCGCACAGTGGGAAGCCGAGGTGAACAATCGTTGTAAACGCGGAATTTTGTCCGTCGAATTGTATCACGGCAATAATCGCGAAAGCGTTCCGAAACGTTTGGCCAAAAACGACATTGTCGTCACGACTTACAATTTACTTTCTCGACAGTTCAAAACCAATGGCACTTTGTACAAGGTATGAAATATATTATATTATTGTATTATTGTACGATACGATACTTGGAGTTTTACTTGCACAACTCTTTGAGTTTTTTACAACGTTAGTCTCCGTTATATTCGCGTTCCCCATGAAAATCCTAAATGTGCTCTCTCCCCTTTTGCGTCTGCAGACGACTTTACCTACCGCTGTACCGCATTTGCCTTGGACACGGGGAAACTGCAGAAAACCCGTGTCGGTACAGTCGGCCCCTGTTCTTCTGGTTTCGTGGCGCATGCGCAGAAGTAGCACTTCAGCGCAGGCACCACGGCCCCAGAAGGACTGGCCTCCCGCTCACCGATCGATATGCCAGCCGGTGCACGGCTAAGCGGTCACCCATCCAAGTACTGGCCGCAAGAATTGCTGCTTAACTTGTGGGACCGCCGAAGCCGTACACCGACCGCACACCTATCGGTGTCGGTTATTGTATTATTGTATTATTTTATTATTATATTATTATATTATTATATTACGTGATTTTGAATTTTCATAGATTCGTTGGCGACGCGTAATTTTGGACGAAGCTCACGTTATACGTAATCACAAGAGTCAAACGAGCGAGGCGGTTTGCGGTCTCGAGGCGAACAAGCGATGGGCCTTGACCGGTACACCGATACACAACAAAGAAATGGATCTATTTGCGCTATTGAAGTTTCTTCGTTGCTCGCCATTCGACGACGTTCGCGTGTGGAAACGATGGGTCGACAACAAGAACAGTGCCGGTCACGAACGTCTCGCCACGGTTATGAAATCATTGATGCTTCGAAGAACGAAAGCGGAATTACAGTCGAAAGGCGAACTCGATTCGATGCCCGACAAGAGCATCGAGATCGTTGGGGTGGTTCTCGATCCCGAAGAACGTCTGGTCTACGACAAAGTTATGGTTTTCTCGCGCACGCTTTTCGCACAATTTTTGGCCCAACGCGCGGAAAAACATCACATGTTCGAATTGGGCGCTGGGAAATACGACAAACCGTCGTACATGGTTACACGTGAGTAAAGTTCGTTGTTACATTCGCTACCTCAACTCGTTGCGGTCACTCGGGGGGGGGTCCACCGGACCCCACAACAACTTCGTGGTTTTTTGTGCAATGAAAATACCATTTTTATGATCTTATGATTTTATCGATTTTTATCGTATGCCAAAATAAAGTATTTATTTGAAATATGAGAAACGAAAAAAAAAAAAAAAAAAAAAAAAAAAAATGTTCTTTCAGACAAGGACACGCAATTTACCAAAGCTCAGAACAAACTGCTCTCGCTTCACGCCGACGTGAAATCTCACGAAATTTTGGTACTGCTGCTGCGTCTGCGACAAGTTTGTTGTCATCCGTCATTGATAAATGCGATGCTCGATCAGGAAGACGTCGAGACAACTGGCCTCGAAGACGGCGGCACGGACATCGATTTGTTGTCAAAAATGAATGCGATGAATTTGAAAAGTGAAAACGAGGAGATCGAGGAAAACGAGGGAGATGATATCGGAGTGGACAAGAGAATAACGCAGCATTTGTTGACATCGGAGAATCCGGTTTTTGATGCCAAACGTCAAAGTTCGAAGGTACTTTGTCAAATTTAAATCCTAAATTTTTATTATTATTATTATTATTATTATTATTATTATTATTATTATTATTATTTCTGAAACGAATATTATTGTTCAATTTATTTTTATTATGAAATTATTACGAAAAAGAAAGATAAAAATATATTCATTGAATGAATACATTCTTATCTTCATGTCCAAATGCTGGCTCAACAACGCTATATGGACCGAAAGTTTACACGAACAATGTTGTAGAGAATTAAATTTCCTAAAAAAAACGTTCCCGACGGCATATATCTAACATTGATAGTTTACGAGTGGTAAAGCTCGAAAGTCGGACAATGTAGTCTTGCGGCCGGCGGACGAGGTACGCCAACTTATACCTATGTATAATTTTCCGAATCTTGACCGTTCCGAGCATTCCCCCGTGCTGAGCATTGCGCGTCCCGAATTTTTGCTTTTCCGAACGCTCCTCGTTTCGAGTTTTCGAGCCCAATCCCCGACGTTAATGTCGATACTCGTGAATAATAATGTTGCCGGGTTTTTTTGTGGGTTTTTTTAGATGCGAGCCGTGCTCGCCAAAGTCGAAGAGATAATGGAAAAAGGTGACAAGATGATAATCGTATCACAGTGGACGGGTGTATTGCACGTGGTTGCGAATGAGTTGGACACGATAAAAGGTGCTTCTTACCGCATGTTCACCGGTCAGGTTGCGGTCAAGGATCGTCAGGTAAAACAATCTTCACGATAAATCAATGTGAGGCATTCCACATCACTTCAGCCACTAAAAAAAAAAAAAAATTTTCCACTAATAATTTTGAAAAATTGAGTTTTTTCATTGCAATATATTCACTGAGTGCCGAATTAAAAAAAAAAAAAATTCTGACGATTTTATCGTTGATTCACTTTTTTCTTTAATTTTTCCTTTCAAATAGCTGTATCTTTGGCAGGATTGAACGTATTCACATTTGTAAAAAACAAAAATGTGCGTCTTTTTATGGTCTTCCAGAAAAAAACTTTACTTTAGATTCTATTGAGCAAGTTGAACGTCCGTTTCAGGGCAACATATGCAAAAATATTTTTTTTTTTCCAAAAAATGCGCTGGATATTTTTGTTTTTAAAATTTTTGCCAAATTCTGAATACGGAAAACGAATAGTTGGTATTTTTTATATTGTGGGATCAGTGATCGGTAATACGTATCTTTACCGATTTTAATAATAGATTTTTTTCAGTTTGATTTTTTTTTTTTTTCATGTCGCTCATATATAATTCAAGTATCCAATGATTCATACAATGACATAATTTACAAAAATTAATCAACAATACATCGAACTTCGATGTATCGTAAGCGAACGTACATTTATTTTTATTTTTTGTTTCTCCGCGATTTTAGGGTATAATGGATGAATTTAATTCATCGAGACCGAAACCAAATATTTTGTTGCTATCGCTGACGGCTGGGGGTGTCGGTTTGAACCTCGTCGGTGCAAATCATTTGCTTCTGATCGACATACACTGGAATCCGCAGCTCGAGTCCCAAGCTCAAGACCGCATCTACCGTTTCGGCCAAAAAAAAAACGTTTTCATTTACAAGTGAGTCCAACATTGCAATACCTTCATCCGGGCTTAAAAAAAATGTATCAACTGTATCAACTGTGTCAACTGTCAATAGAACAAAACAAAACAAAATCAAACTTATTATTTCTGTTTTGAATATTTATGAAAAAATATTAATTATTTATTTTTTTTTTCTTTTACGTTTTTTCAGGTACATTTGCGAGGATACCATAGAAGAGAGGATAAAAGGACTACAAGAACGCAAATTGGAACTCGCAAAATCGGTATTGAGCGGCGGGGGCGCTGTCGTTGGCTCGAAATTATCGCTGGAAGACATTAAATCACTTTTCAGCATATAATCAGCGTCCTTGTGTGTATATATATATATATATATATATATATATATATATATATATATCGGTGTTAATAACGAGCTTTAACTAGTCATTTTAAGTATACGAGGCATTTTTTAAAACGTTATCCGCAGTACCTGTGATCGACTCTCATAAATTAATACGTTTTATAAAGTGTTGTTTTTTTTTCTTCCCCGTGTATGAAAATGTTGTTTACGATGGTTTTCGTCAACTGTAATTGAAGGCACTCTTCGGCCCTTTCGGATTCGAACACTTTTGAATTCGACCGGGGACACATCGCCGGTCGAATTCAAAAGTGTTCGAATCCAGGAGACGGATATGAGGTGTGGTGGAATCTCCGTCTCTTTCTAATTAAACATCATCGTCGTCAACTAGAATAAACCCGTGAAACCCATTGTACATAAAAACGTGACTGCCACCGAGGATTTTATCTTACCGACCGAGCCCCGGTACAAAAGAAAATACAGTTTTAAAAAAAATGGCACTTTGTACAAGGTATGAGGAATATTTCACTAAAATGCCAATATAATTGTTCATTGATTTTACTCATTCAGATTTTATCGTAATACATTTATTTTTATTGATATTCAGCTTTTCAGTCTTCATTAGTAGTTCTGTCATAACAATTTATTAATTTACGTTGAAATTACAAAAAAAAAAAATAAATAAATAATTTACTCGAATTATGTGATTATCATAATTTGTGTGCGTTTAAATTTTCCTAGATTCGTTGGGCACGACGCATTAATTCTTGACGAAGCTTACGTTATACGAAACCACAAGTGTCAAACCAGCGAAGCGGTTTGCGGTCTCGTGGCGAACAAAAACGAGGGGCCTTGACAGGGACACCGATACACAACGAAGAAATGGATCTATATGCGCTATTGAAGTTTCTTCGTTGCTCGCCATTCGATGACGTTCGCGTGTGGAAACGATGGGTGAACAACAACAACAAAAAAAAACGTGCCGGCCACGAACGGCTCGCCGCCGTAATAAAATCATTGATGCTTCGCAGAACCAAAGCGGAATGACATCCGAAAGGCGAACTCGAACCGATGCCTGACAAAAGCATCGAGTTCGTTCGGTTTGTTTTCGATCCCGAGGAACGTGTCTTGTCTTCGACGAAATTATGGTTTTCACGCGAATGCTTTTTCCACAATTTTTGGCCGTTTTTGGCCAACGAGAAAAAAAACATCACGAGTTTGAGTTGGTCGCTGACACATACGAGAAACCCTCATACTTGGTCGTCGTCGTCGTCGTCGTCGTCGCTTATGATAATTCGACGTTTTTTCATCCTGGGCATCTCCGAATCGGAATCTTGCGACCTCGTACGTTTTGATTCCTCACTGAGATCTGAAGAAAAAAAAATAATAATAATTCTTTATGCGCCAAAAAGATTTTTGAAAAAAATATTTTGTAACGAAAACCAATGAAATTTTTTTGTTGAATTAAAAAAAATTCTATAAATTTTCTAGATTTAATACTAACCATCCGGAACTTCTTCTTCAATTCCTTCACTTTCTCCATTCGTATTAGGATTGACAATATTCTCCGTGCCTGATTTTGAAACTGTCGCTGCAAGTTGACATTTCATATATTGATTAAAAAAAAAAAAACATGGACACACACACACATGGAATGAAAATTGTAATACAGTTCGACCTTGGAATAAGAGACCAGAAGCCCCCAAGGGGAAGAGTTTTTCTCGGAATTCGCATACCCCTACCAGACGCGCGTTCCGCGCTCGCGCTACCTCTGTCTGTCTCTCTCACTCTTTTCCGCATGTGATCCTATCAACACGAGACACGCTCGAACGAGTTACAACATAGTACATTCACATCGCCCATGCAGAAAAGTTTTCGAATGTGTGGACATTTATTTTGCGAATTTTTGTTTCACGTTGATATATACTATTGAATATTATTGTGTACTACTGTATCTGAATTACTATTAACTGTCATAAAATGACCAAAACTGTAAAGAAGCGTGAGAAATCAGACTGTAGTACACAAGTCGAAGAAAATATTACAGAATCTGTGCCACAATGTGATAATTCAAACACAGAGCTGGCTGTGGCCAAACGTAATCGATATAACGTTTGAGGAAAAGAAGACAATTTTCGAAGAGCGTAAAACCATAAGCTCTCGAGATTTTGTGTTACATTCACACACGCGCGCATGCACGCATCAATTTACACTACACGTTCACTCTGTTTTGCCCTAAAAATATCTCCCCGGCTAGTCTCTTAACCACAGGTCTGCGCACGAAATTCTTGAGCTCGGAATTCGAGTCGGAGTGGGGGAAGCGCTCGAATGACAAAACCGCGGAGAGTCTCTTATTTCGAGGTCGGACTGCCATGTATCGATGATACGCACCATTGGAATTTGTGTTGTTTGGATTGAAAAATTTAATGACATTGCCCAAATCGGTATTCTCATCGTCATCACTGTCTTCTTCGTCTTTCTCTTCATCTTCGCTGGTGTCGTCGTGACCCTCCTTCGACGTTATCGCTGTGAAAAAAAAAATGTTTCCCCCATCATTCACCGAATCAATCGTAATTTCCGAATCAGCCAAGGAGAAAAAAACAACAACAACAACAACAACAACAACGGCAAATGATATTTCGAAAAAATTATTGTTTCAACGATAAATGTTAAATGCCTACGTGTGTCATCCTCGGCGACGAAATTTCCGGACAGAGCGTTGCCGATGAGCCGGCAACGTTTTCGTATGGTGGCAACGAGCATGGACGCTGGAACCCGCCAATAACATTCCTGCTCGTCTGCCGGCGATTCGATTCCAATGGCTCGTAGCAGTCGTTGAAAATCCGGGGAATCCATGGCCGTGGCCGAATCCTCGGTGAGCGGTACCAACGGAATTCCCTCGTTGCTCTCTTCGTCACGATCTTCGATCACGTCCTCCAACGACTCTTTCAACCATTCCAATGGTTCTTTCATATCTGCAATTTCGTTAAATTGTTTTTTTTTTTTTTTTTTAATTTATCTTTTATTTATTTACTTATTTATTTGTCCGAGTAAAACATTTTTCAGTAACAAGTGAAATTTTGAATGCCGTTACTTGAGGTAAGTACTCTCGATAAGATAGTTCCTCGTCAGATTTTCATAAAACTTGGCGTAGTTATAGGTATTAATAAGAAAAAGGTTCAGTTAAATTTTTATGGCTTTCCGGAGCGCGATAAAAAATATATCAACACTTTTATTTTCACACGTTTAACATGGAGCCTTATGGAGAATCACGCTCAATTTGATATAATACAAAAAGTCCTCGTAAGATTTTAATGAAAACACTTGAGCTGCAAGTTGAATATTCGGAGAACATTTTGGGCACTTGAAAGTAGAGATCAGGAGACTGTGATGATAATAATAAGCAAATAAACATCGGGAAAATACAGTTTATATGAGGAGTTGGTCGTGATCCAGTAGACATGGCAACGTTGCGCGTTTGTTTCCCATCTTCTTTCTCTCTCTCTCTCTCTCTCTCTCTCTCTCTCTCTCTCTCTGATCGACATCGTAACACGCGACGTTGTCACATCAAAGTACTACGTGCCTCAATCAGGAGATGGTATATCTTAGGCTTGCTTTGACTCTTACAGTATCGAGGATACTACCTTAAGACCGTGACGAAACGTTGTAACGGATCTGGCCAGTATTGGCAGGTTGAGGTGGAGTTTTACAGAGGAAAAAATAATATCTTGCCTTTGTTAATAACGTCCTTGAGTAGTCCGCACAATTGGGCGTCCGTATAAACGATCGTAGGTTGTTTTCTAGATTTTTTCGTTCTTTTCGTCGGTTTTTTCGAGGGTTTGACGCTTTTAGAAGACTCCTTGAGCTCGTCGTTGTCCGAGTCGTCGGAACTTTCCGGCTCGTCCTCGCTCGCCGATTGGTTTTCCCACGATGATTTAACTGGAATTAACATGGATGATGATGATGAGTCGATGAGTTATTCGAATATTCGAAGAGTAGCAATTTACAAAAAAAAAATAAAAAGGCCAGAACGGGCTCAACGCTGGAAAAAAGAATAAGAGTCCATTATATTATTTTCCAGCCTTTTTAATATTTTTCTCGATCGGTCGAGCATCGGTTTCCAAATTTATTTATTCATTAAAAAAAAATTAAATTTTGAAAAATTTGAAAATTTATTTATTAAAAAAAAAAAAATTCACAACGAATGCAAAACTGAACAAATTTATTTCTTTTTTTAATTTCCAATGCATCCCAGTTGCGCGACTTGCAACGATACTCGAAAATTTAAAAATAATTGCATCGATAATCGAGAATTTTTAAATAACAGCAAAGTCCAAATGGACTGAATGAAAAAAAAAGAAAGAAGATTGGACTTACCACCCTCGCCCGTTTGCCGGCTACGTTTTTTACGAAATTCGTTTTTATCGTTTGCCAAACCGGTTTCCAGAAGTTTTTCCTTTATCTTGTTCTTCGATCGCTTTATCGTGAGAGCCTCGTGAATCGTGCCAATGGGATCTGGATGAGAGTTAAACAAGTGCCAATTTATTATATTACGTATATTCGTCGGATACGAGGGAGACGTGGGATGGTAATATGATTATTTTCTAAGGTACCTGGGTCCTCTCTGACTTTCTCCCAAAGTTCGGTGAGCTGGGCAATCTCTTCCTCGCCCCACTCCTTGGGAAGTCGTTTTTGCACCTCATCCCTGACTCTCTGATAAATCAAATTGTGATTCGAATAAAGAACGAGCAGACTGACAAATTGTTTTTTTTATTTTCAAATTTTATTTTTTGTTAAGTCGATGAGCTACATATTTCAAATATAGCTTACGCACAATAAAAAAAGAATAGGCGAAGAGCCAGACGCAAAAAAAAGTAGGTTCATAATGCAATGTTCTACAGAACGGATTTTCGTTTTTGGAATACGTTTAGGAGTGTCGCCTGAATGTAAATCCAAGTTTGCGGGACGGGGGAGGGGGGCGAGCTTCAGCCGCCATCGTGGAAAACACGTTTCATTGAATATCTCGTGAACCGTGCATCGTGCGACAAAAATAGTAGAGACCATTTTTGTAGATAGTAACATTTGCCATCTCTTTCACCTGAAACTTTTTTTTCGTATAATGCATAGATTTTTATTTATAGCGGTCCAAACTACTGCAATTTTTTATGTATCATCAACCGTTGACTATATATGTATATATTTAGCAATAACCATATTGAAAAAAGTTTGGAGCGCTATAAATAAAAACATATGCATTATACAAAAAAAAGTTTCAGATAAAAGAGATGGGAAATGTTATTATCTACAAAAATGATGTCCACTATTTTTTTCATACGATGCACGGTTCACGAGATATTCGATAAATCGTGTTTTCCAAGATGGCGGCTGAAGGTCGCGCCGCCCTCCCGTCCCGCCAACTTGGATTTACATTCAGGGCACCCCCTGGACGTATTCCAGAAAGAAAAGCGGTCTGTGGAACATTGCAAAAAAAATTACCCGGCTCTTGGCCTAGAATTGAAAAGTGAAAGAGAAAAATGCATAAATTGTAAATATCTTGCGATAAATAAAATCCACGACGAGCGATAAATGAAAACGCATGTCACTGACCTTGGAATTTACGATCAGACACATCTCCTTCAATTTTTTGATAACACCTCGCCTAGTTCGATCTTCGCTGATGACATTCTCCAAAATCCAATCGACCAAATCTGAAATAACAATCGTTTCGGTTATCGAAATTCAACGACGGAGATAATTTTGTTTATACAGCTTTTCCAGTGATTAACTATGAGCTGCTATTATTATAGCATTAAATATTCGGTTTGTCTTGCAGGGTTTTTTGTTTAGAGGGCAAAAGTCCACCGATTCGCACTACTCTACTTATGAGATAATTTGGCACGAAAGATAATTGCGATTGTCACACTCACCCTGGGAATATTTGTTCGTTTGATGTTCCATGAACAAGGCGCGCAATTCGTCTTCCTCGGTTTCGTTCCAAAGTGCTCGTGAAACTTTGACATTTGTCACAACGTCATAACCATCGGACATTTCCACAGCCTCTTTGGTTGATTTCCAAAACAGGAGTTCCATAAATGCTTTACGATTTTTTTCCGCAACTTGAGCGAATTGACGAATTATGAATATTGCAAATTTTTGCAATTGCTGAAATAATAATAATAATAATAATAATAATAATAATAATAATTATAATAATAATAACAACAACAACTACACCAACAATAATTTTAAAAAAATGTAATCGAATCATTGGTTGATTTTATATTTAATTATAATTGAATATGAAATCAAATCAATATAATTGACAAATTATAAATATTGCAAATTTTTGCAATTGCTGAAATAATAATAATAATAATAATAATAATAATAATAATAATAATAAAAATAATAATAATAATGCAAAAAAAAAAAAATTAATGCTAACCTTGTGCCGAGACGATTTCGTTTCGAGAATTTTTTGAAATATTCGAAATATCGATGCTTGAAACATCATTGCCGGCATTTTGCAATCCCAGGCTATACGGTGACAGAGTTTCACAACGTAGTGATTAACTTGATCCGTATTTTCTTCAAAATGTTCGAGAAGTATGGCCAAGGCTCGCACGATTTTAACGTTCGCGAATCTTTGGATTTGAACGACCATGGAAAAATAAATCAATAATAAATCCCCATAATTTTAATTCGCACGGGTGCTAAATGAGTGACCGAGTCGAGAACGGAATGAAAAAAAAAAAAAAAATAATAAATGAAAAATCATTACTTTCGGAGAAACTCTTCAAACTTGAAATCGGTTTCCTCAAACGCCGGTCGGCCATCATCTTCTTCCTCATACTCATCCTCATTCTCATCTTCATCTTCGTCATGGACGGGCGTTGTCGCTTGTACGTCCGTGTCTGTCGAAAAAATTAAGTTTAAATAAAAATAATTCGGGATTAAAGAATTGTGAATGTACATTAAATTGAATAGAATTTACATTATTGAGTTTCGATAAATAAATTATTCCAATAACATCTGTTCAACAAGCGTGCACATTCTTCCTGATTTTTGCTGCCTCATAACGGAAGCTATGTGACGGTGAGAAATTTTTTTTTTTTCGACACCTTCATGTCACCTTGGTCGCAATGTGCCAAAACGTCGAGATAACACATTTGGAGAAAATGTCCGGATGTATGTGTATGTGTGTAATGGCCTTACAAAATTGAAACGTGCATAACTCGAGAACGGTTTTAGCTACAGCCCCCGAATTTTGCAGACATGTGCGGCTCCATAATCTCTTCTTTGACTATAATTTTTGCGATGATTCAAGGTGCGACTCGGATTTTATGTCGTTTTCAAATTCCCAAAAAAAGTGCGTTATCACTCTAGCGATCGCAAATTTTCAGACACTCGTCTAAATAGTTATTGACAAAGAGATATGTAACCCGAGGTTGGTTGGTATTGCATTTGGTCCAAATCCATCGATAAGTTTTGATTTAATGATATTTTGAATTTTTCCAAAAATCAAATTTGTCGCTATAACTTTCGTTAACTCGGACCAATCGAGCTCCAACTTTACAAAAGTATAGAACATCATTCAGCCGTGATGTATAAACAAATTTGGCGGAGATCGGTTGAATGGTTCGGATTCGACAGGAATTCAAGTTTGACGATTATAAGCCTCTGCCGATTAAAAAAGCTGCAAGTTGAAACTTGCAATTTGCTACCTCCGAATTGTAGGTAGTGAACGAAGATTCCTTTATGAGGAAGCCAAAGCTAAAATGCTTCCTCACGGCGTTCTTATTCTTCATTCCTCATGAAGGAATCATCGTTCACTACGTACAATTCAGAGGAAGCAAATTGCAAGTTTCAACTCGCACCTTTTTTTCAATTATGAAGAGTGGAAAGTGAATGGTAAAGAAAAAAACCCTTAAAATCAAGCCCTTGAAATAAAACACAAAGTCATCACGCCTTGAAGCAAAAAAAAAAAAAAAAAAAACAAAAAAAACAAAAGTCCTCCGAAGAATCGAGCAACGAAAATCGTAAAATAAATATCCTTTTGGATAACTGAAAAATTTCGCAGGACGTTGCTTCGAGAGTCGAGCCACGTTAACCGGATTCCATTGGCCCAGAGCGAATCGAAAAAAATTTCTTCCAATTTCACGAAACTTTGGAGAGCGCGGGGATCACGCAAATCGACGCTTGTAAAATCCATCGGAGCCCCCCCGAAGCGACTTAAAACCGAAGACTCGAAAGATTTCGTAGAGTCCCCCACCCCTCGTGGTACTCAGGCACACGTGGGAGTTTCACCCTCGGTGAACAATAATCCCACGTCTCAAAGCCGCTCTCTATTCACGAAAAGAATTTTTCGAAAAGCCGACTGTCGCGGGTCCAAAATTGCCCACGACTCTCGATACTCAGCGACTTACCAACGAAAAAAAAATATATGAACGATCGGCTCAGCAATTTTTTATTTTTTTTCCACCCCAACCTCGGGGGATGTGATTTTCCGCACGATCCATAAATAACATCCGTTCAAATTTGGGGGTGAGATCGAATTTTTTTTTCGATGGAATATCATATGACAAATGACATTCACGATCTAATTGTAATATGAATCATTACATCGATGAAATATATTCAGAAATAAAATAAATGATGATAAAACGGTAATCCATGAAAATTGTCTATAAAATACGTTGAGAAACGAAAAAAAAAAATCAATTAAGCGCTGGATAATAAACAATCGTAATTTTTTCTTCTTTGAAGAAAAACTGAATTAAAAAGAAAATAATTTCAAATACATTGAAAAAAAGCATCTTATGAATTTTTCTATCTTTGTATCAAATCTTCTCCGTTCGTTGCCAAGAAAAAAAAAGCTCTACAATTTTTTTACTCACAACAATAATAATTGTAATCTATTATGTCCTTTTTCTAAAAAAAAAAAGAAATAATAAGTAATTTAAAATACATTTTCATCGAACGAATCCTCATCTTCGTATCAAATTTCCTCCATTCGTTGCCAAGACGAAAAAAAAAAAGCTCTACAATTTTCCACGTACAATAATTCTCGTTGGCATTTATTCTCATTGTCAGATAGATATATATGTATATAATGAGAAAGAAAGCGAGAGAGAGAGGGTGAGAGCGAAATAGAAAGAGGGATGCCGTTGGAGCATCGGCTGGGGGTCCGCCGAATGGGAAAACGTTTGATACACGCGTGCGCGCGCAGCCCCTTATCGAATTCGCGATGAGAACCAAGGGGTTTGGACTGCTGGAAGGGTGGATGGCTAGATGTGGGTGAGCGGCGAGGGGTTATAAGGGGGCGAACAGAGTCATACAAGATGCGCGATTGGCCATCGCGTCGTGCTTGGAAGTCTCGCGAGGGTTCGTAGTCGCGTCGGCGTTATTTCACGTCGCATATCTTCCACGGTTCCACGTTCTTCCGTCGATAATTGTGTTTCAACTTCGCCAACGGACACATCGATGCTCATCGCTCGAATGAGACATCGCGACCGACAAAAGAAGCTTCCAAAATTCGTGTTTGTGACTCCTACGAAACACATATAACACATACACATACATTTGTACGTATACATATATACATGTGCGTGTGGGATGCGTTGAAACCGATTGCGCATGCGCCCCCCGCCCCCCCCCCTTCGGACGAGTGTCCAGCCAGACTCACGGCGAACGTGGAAATTTTCCTCATCTGAAATTCGATCCCCAGAATAAATTTTTGCCAAACGCGATATAAAAAATTCCTCATTCGATTCGAGTCAAGTTCATCCATCGAATTGTGTTCTCGTTTCGTTCGTTCGTGTGTGTGTGTGTGTGTTTGTGTTTGATTGAAAGTATGATGTGGATAATTGACGGTTTTATGGACAAACGTTTGTCGAAGTGCACGACGAAATATACGAAGGAGTCATCGATGTCGATAAGAGAATAACGTGGACGTATGGTGTGCTGCTGGGAGGGTGTAATGTTGCGGAGGCTGACTGTGACGCTTCTACTCGCCGCCATCGCGAGCAGCAGCAGCAGCAGCGGCAACGGCAACGGCAACAGCAACATAGACGAAAAAAACAAGAATAATCGAACGAACAACGTTACAACATGTCCGGAAAGTTGTCGTTGCAGTCGAACACAAGTTGTCGATGGTATTGTCGTTTCTAAAGGACGTCATAAGGACGATGTCAATGATATTGAAAATTTTGAGACGTCGATGGAGGTTCGTTGCAACGGCGAAATGCCGGATATCGAATTTTCGTCGAAGCAAAGTCGTCGCGTCTTTGTTAAATCGACGAATCCACGAGATGCAACGAACACGTTGATTGATGATAAAACAAGTGGCGACAATGAGACGAGCGACTCCGGTGGCCGTTACGAGAACTCACGAAACGCGGAAACCCGCCAATCACGAGATGGCAACAACATGGCGTCGTTTCGCGTGATCGCTTTCGTCGATCATTCGTTGAACCGATTGAACATGAGTTTCGATGCAATATCGAACGATAACACGGAAATAATCGTTAATCTGTCGCGCAATTATTTCGACGAAATGCGAGATTTAACGATGAACAACGTCGAACTATTGTACGGGCTCGATGTGTCGTACAATAATTTTACAATCGTGAAAAACAACGATTTTACGATTTACGGGAAATTGAGAATCCTAAATTTGCGCGGTAATTCGATCGAAATAGTTGAAAAACGAAGTTTCGAGGGTATGAAAAATTTGGATAATCTTGATTTGTCGGATAATCGTATCGTGACGTTGAACGATGAGATTTTCGTGGGTTTGGTTATGTTGCAAAAATTGAATCTCAGTGGAAACAAAATGGCGGCCATATTGGGAGGTGGACATCGATGGTTCGACGCTTTGGGACGTTTGAAAGAATTGGACGTGTCGCGAAATGGCCAAACCAATCGAGTGAACAAAGAAAAAAAACAAAATGGCGACCAGGAGAGTCCGACGAGTCGGGAAATCACGAAGAAGATGGATGAGGATGGATCATCGGCAAAGAGCTTCGTGGCTTTGGAGGCTCTGCCGATTGGTTTGAAGATACTTCGTTTGGCGGAAAATCCACTGACCGATGTCGAATTGTCGTTGGTTCTGGGAAGCGGAAGACGCTTGGAAACCGTGGACGCTTCGAGAATCGGTCTCGAACGCGTTCCATCAGCCTTAACGCGTTCAGTTCGTTCTCTCATTCTTTCCGGCAATGGAATAACCAGCATTCGAAGCGGTGACTTCGACAGTTATCCGCTTCTTCTTGTGGTCGATCTTTCGGACAACAAGGTCAACAATGTCGAGGAAGACGCTTTCGGACGTCTGGAAAATCTTGAAAAACTCGATTTATCGAACAATCGTTTGATCGAGATACCGCAGAGTCTGCCTAGCAGCCTTCTGCATCTTCATCTGGGTCGTAATTTAATCGTCAAACTCAACGCCAAAGATCTTCAGGGTGTAAATCGCCTGAAGAGTCTTCGTCTAAACGACAATGCGATAAAAGAAGTCGATGTGGATTCCATGAGCCAACTCGGACAACTCGAACTACTCGACATTTCCGACAATCCTGTCAAACAATTGCCCGCAAATACTTTCAGCGGTCCACGTAGTTTGGTCACACTGCGCATGTCCGGTTTGTCGTTTCTCGAGTGGGATCGGGAAAAACGCGCGGACATGGCATTTCCGGTTCCCGCGCCCGAGAGACTCGTGGATCTCGATGTTTCACGTAGTCCAGCGTTGGCCGCTCAACTTCTTGCCGATGAGGCCGCATTGTCGGCTTGCAAAAGTTTGAGAAGACTCAATCTTGCGTGTAACAATTTGACGAGTCTTCGCAATGATTTGGCTTACTTGCTTCCGCAGTTGCATAATTTAGGATTGTCGGGAAATCGTTGGAATTGCGGAAGAGACAATTACGAGGATGTTGTTTGGCTGGCTGATTGGATAAGACAACACGAAGAGATGGAGCCACCGGGAAAATGTGTTGTTGAAACTACTTCCGGGTTTGATGACGATGAGATACTTCTCAGTTCACTCACGAAATTTTCGTATGGACTCGATAATCATTCGGTCATCACTGAAATTCCAACATCATCATTATCGTCTTCTTATTCATTATCTTCTTCCGTTTCTTCTTGGGAACCTAATAATTCGTCTTCCGACACCAACGAATCAACGACCGAAGCTACGAAACTTATAATTCATGAAAACAACGATGCCAATTTGACTTTTGAGAGTCTGACGAATTTTATGCCAAATTCTGTGACAAATAACGAATCGAATGTAATCGTCGAGGTCACGACAACTCCGATAGTCACAAACGGAAGTCTCGTATTCGATAATGACGCCATAACAAAACCAGAGTCATCAACCGAGTCCGTTGACTCGTTTCGAGTGGTTTCAAGGACGGAAATGACGACTCGAAGGTCGAATGACAAGGTCGAAGACTCAATAAATTCGACGGCTCGTCGAACCGAAATCCACGAAGACAAGATTGATCGTACGTTGAATACGAGTGAAGACATTGTCGTGACTAACGAAACCGATGACCCTGACCCTATCGTCGAATCCATCAATGACACAATGGCCGCCGAAGAATTGATCGCACCCGAAGAATCGGCAAAATCACTTTCTCGAACTTCGGACACGACTGCGGACGCTTTTGCCACACATCCGGGAATGTTTGTGATCGTGGGTGCTGTTCTTGGGACTATTGTGGCCCTGAGTGTCGTGCTATCCCGACGCGTCAAACTGGCGAAAAATTTTGGAATGCAAAATGTTGTTTTGCTGGATCAGGATAGCTACGAACGACCGGAGAACATTCAAGTGCATTCTTTCGCTCAACAGCAACGGCAACAACCCATTGTCACCGATCTCTGGTGATTCGTCGTTATTTGAAAGGGAAAAAAAAAGCTTCGAAGCTCGGACGATTTTCGATATTTTTTCAATTGAATCGTTGAATGAGAAATGTTGACGATAAACACATGGTTGTTCGTGGTTGTCGGGTTTTTGAAGAATTTGTAATGAGAAATTTTTCCGAATGAGATTGAATTTTGGAAAAAATTCTTTCTTATTTGCAATTTTTTTTTTTTTTTTTTGATTTGTATAAAAAAAAAAAAACTTTTTTTTAATACAAATCCCAAGCTTCTTGCGACGCATCGATGTGAATTGTAGTTCATGAGAAGCCATCGGCCATGCTAATTTGTTGGGTGAGGAATTCAGATTCTGACGAAGGTCGACGAAAAGAAAGAAAAAAGAAACAATATAAAAAACGACTCAATCAATTTTGTCATCGATTCCCAAAGACTCAGCCGGCTTGATTGATGTATTTGAAAAAAAAAATTTTGAAAAAAATTAAAAAATAAAAAATTGGATGCTCGATGTTGAAAGCGGTTATCGACGGTGCAAAGATTACCGATTGGGCAACGTTCTGTGACAATAATGTAAGCGTGGGTAATTTTCCGCCATTTTCGCAGAATCGCATCGGGCATATTTGTGGAAAAAAAAAAAGATGGCATCGGAAATCGAATTTTTGTCATGGAAATACAAAGATATCTTGGATTTCATGAAAAAGTACGAGTTTCCACCGCCAGGGGAGTTGGCAAGTTGAATTTCCAGTTGTGCAGGCGAGGGACTGAAAAGTCGTTGCATCGCTCGTTCAAACGAAACAAATTTAAAAAATAAAAAAATGAAAAAAATAAAAATAAAAATAAAAAAATAATTATTAACGACAACAAGAACGACAAAATACATAAAAGCCAATTTGAGAAACGATAGACAGAAGAATACCAATCATAATTTTTATCACAACAATAAAGAGACTAGATATATATGTATATTATCTTTCGTAATTTAACCAGTGTCAACCGAAATACCAATACGAGTTAATAAACCGTTGTACAAAGATATACCATCATCGTTGTTGCAATTGATTTCTTTTTGTTAGTTGCTTTGGCCGTATTATTTTTAAAAAAAGTATTTTAAAAAAATTATACAACGAAAATACTATAATTAATTTTTTTCTTTTTCTTTCTTTTTTTTTAATTTTCGATTTTGCGAGTTCGAGACGATTCTCTGTGTAACCATCACAGTTTCCCCCACCCCCCGTTTCATCAGCCGAATCTCCGCAATCGATTCTCAATAAATGAGTTGCCTGAGAACATTTCACAGTTTTATTTATTTTCGTACGACAGGTCGACGACAGTTGTGGGATTTTTTATCAGGTCGTTCGACTTTCGATCGAATTGCGATTGCTATTTTGTCGGAAAATAAATTTGGGATTATTTTCCGTTTGCAGTGGGTTTTTAGCTGGAAATAGAATTTCCAGCTAAAATAAAAGATGCAGCGCATAATCGTTAATTATTTGCAATTCACTCACCTGCACCGAGTTTGGCGAAAAAAATTTCTCTAAGAGCGAGAAATTCTTCCTCCTCTGGAATATCGGGCTTGCCAAAGTAATCGTTTTCGGGCCACACTTGTCTGAAAATTAAAATTTACAAAAATCAACTTTTTGGAAGTAATGAATGAATAAATAAATAAATAAATAAATAAATAAATGAAGGAGGGACTCAAACTCGATTTGGAAACAAAATTATAAAGAAAATAATTTGAAATTTCGCCATGAGCTGTCTTTCAGAGTTCAGAGACAATGATGAGAATAGTAATTATTCAATTTTACGGCTTTTTCAAATTTTATCATTTCTGAAGAAACAAAAATTGTTTGCAAGTGTATATTTTGTCCTCAAGTTGAAGAATCAGATAGGGAGCTGAAAAGATAGAGATAGAAATAAAAATATTTATATAAATATTATATATATATATATATATTTATATAAATAGATATAGAGATAAAAATATTTTCTCATTAGAATTATTAGAATCTTAGAAATTTTGAATTTTTTTTTTTGGTAATACAATTTTTTGTGATTAACATTTTTTTTTATGTTCACTATTTTGAATCGAAAAAGCCGCAATACTGCATAATTATCTTTAAAAGAAATTGAAATTGCGTGCTCGATGGACTTTTATAGTCGAAAAACTTAACCCTCTAATGCCTTATTTTCTAATTTGCGTCAATAAATCAGTATAGACTGATATTAACACACAAAGAACAAATCTGAAGTCCGTTTTCCAATTTGGTGAAGCTTACGCCCTGTACAATTAAAAATAGGCATATCGCGGGCGAAAGCGAACTCAAATATTTCATAATAGAATCATTAAAAGCCTGAAACCTCTTTCGCCATTCGATAGAACACACTTCTTTCCGATCACCTATTTTTTTTTTAAATCGATTCGATCAAAATTACTATTTTTTTTTGTCAAAACTACTATTTACTTGCGTAAGTCGTGTTTGGAGAAAAATATTTATTTTCGTGTTTTCGCGGGTCAATTTTGTCTTTGAATTGAAGTTGATCGGAAACGGAACGCACTGGGACAACGCGACAAACGCCAAAAGTAACACTGATCCTTCGACTATAAGCCAGGGCTGAGCAGTTCCGATGAAAAATGATCCCGACACGTGTAAAATGACTCGTAGTAAGGTGAACCCAGCCTGGAGGTGGTCAAAGGCATTGGAGGGTTAACGTTATAATTTGAAAAATTATGGAAACGCGTGTCTCACCTAGCCGCACGTAAAAGCCCAACGGCCTCTTCGTAGTCTTTCTTCCGGAGCATTTTTTGAATCCTCTTCATGGCGTCAGTCCTTGAATAAGACAAATTAATGTGAAACGTCTCACAATATCGATCAATATCCGAATAAAGCCAAATAAAGAGAAAAAAAAAAGAAGGAGAAGAAGAAGAGGAGGAAACGGTTGATGCATCAAACAAACTTTTGTTCATCGATCGGGGTTTCGAGGGTTGCATCGAATGGTATAACTTCCGGTATCGTGCCCTCTCTCATCACAGCGGATATTTCCGGGGCCGCATCGTTCCACAAATCGTCCAACAACGGTGCTTGCTCTGACGATGCAGTTCCCTTGGCGACGCTTTTTTTCTTCGTTCCAACTCGCGATCGTTTTTTCGATTTCTTTCCCACAATCAGTGTACGATTTTTCGACGATTGTTCGAGCATTTTCATGAATATATGAGCCGTGGTCACGAGATCGATCAGGTAAGTCCTGTCGACGCAGAAGATATGTGATGGACTTTCGTAAAATATTAATTATTATTTTCGTTTTTCAACGTTGATATTATTTGATAGCAATTAATCGTTGAATCGATCGAATTGTTATCAGGGTAAGATGGGTCAAATCGCCAGAGGGTAAGATAACCATTTACGGCTCATATTTAAACCAATTAATTTAACGAGTAGCCGTTCATAAGGTAAGTCGTGGTCGATAATGCGCAACTTTTGTATTTGGCTGCCGCATCTGCATTTTTACAATTTTTACAGCGGCACAAGCATTTTGAGCGACGTGAAAAAGAAATTTCTGCCTTTGGACGGTTGGTCAAAGTTGTAAGAATTGGGCTTTAAAAAATTCGGTAATTGTTTTCTTGTAACAACAATTCGTGATTAACCCGAATTCTAAAATGATTTTCCGATTTTCGCGTTTGGTTTCGGATCACGTGACTTTTGCGAAAAAGAGTGTGGTGGGGTTAAATAACCGGGCGACCGGTGGGGTAAAAAAGCCACGCGTCTCCGCAACGTTGAAGTGCGTCCGAGGGAATGATAATTATTTCCCTAGCAAATACAAATATCTGCGGTAGCCGAGCGAGCTGAGAACATTTTTTCAAAGTTGTTAGGGAAAGAAATAGGAACCGACAGAACAATAATAGCCTCTCGCTGAACCAAACGTGATCGTCCCAAAAGGAATGGTTACGTTGAACAAAGCCAGGACCACAGCGACAATTAATGCTGGAAATTATTTTTCTCAATCTTTCGAAAGGTTAACATAATAAGTTATAAATAATAAAAAACATTGAAACGACAAGTTCTTAGTCTAATTTGTCCCGAAATGAAGTAGTTTTATTACCCCACCGGGTGGGGTAAGAATACCACTCTGAAATTTTTTTTGCAAATGGAGCTGCTCAATAACAAGTAAAAGTAACATCGAAATTTTCCAGATAAATTTTGTAGCTAAAGGTTTATACTTTCAGCAAAAAAAAAATCTATGTTTGAGAATATTTTGATGAATGCAGGTTTCACAGCGTGAAAAGTGAAACAAATGGCGATTCAACCCCATGTTACCCTAACAGTGAGAGCTAGGGAACACTAACCGCGACATTTTCAGTGGATTGTAGTTAACCAACTGCGACAATATGGTTTCTCGATACTCCGGTACGTAAAAAATATTCGATTTTATTATTTTGCTGGATTCACGAACGCCCTTGTCCGTCGATGTGTCCATGGCAGCGAGAGTGTTCAACAATTCTTGATAGGCTTTCACTGCCAAATGCAACCTCTTTGCCCAGATATCGACTTTTTTTTTGTCCGTCGTCATCATTTCGTAATGATGTTCCAACTGTGTCTGCACCAGATGAAATATCTCGGTTGATATCGTCTCGCTGCGAATAATAATATAAATATATATTTTTTTTAAATTGTAAATAATTAAATAGATACGGATAAATAAATACAAAATAAATACAATAAATGCAGAATCGAACGAGTAATTTTTTAAAAATATTCTCCAAGTCATAACAAACGCTTACCTCACGTATTTCACCTGAAACTTGTAATTCCGATTGAATTCCATGAAAAAACGCATAGTCCACAGATAGTAACTCGCGTCCATTGCTGTACCTTGATTTCTGCCATTGATGCAGGATCTCGCGTAACTCATCACCGGATTGTAAGCCCCGTTCAAAAATTCCACGCAAAATTCTTTGAGAAAAAGTCGCACGCTCAGAGCCGAAGTTCTTGATTGTTCCGAACTCACGATCGGTGTGTTTTTCTTCGCTTTTTTCACTTTTGTCTGAAACGTGGAGGAAATCATTTGGGTGACTTTTCTTTTTTTTTTTCTCAAGACAATTTGATATTTCGGATTTGGTATGGGAAAATAATGAAGAACACAAAAATAAATTGTCTTTTCGCTGGTCGTACCTTATCCTGGCCGAACTCCAACGCCTCTATTTTCTGATAAGGCTTGTGGCATATGAGTTGATTTTCGCCAATGGCTTTCATATTTTGCACCACGAAAGTTCCTCCAAATCGCGAATGCCTCGAAGACGATGAGAGATTAATAAATCAATGCAAAATTTGAATAATTGAAAAATAAATGAACAAGTTTGGTCCCCGGCCGTGGCGGAATTTTTTTCACGATTTAACTTTCGTTTATCATTATTATCATCATTGATAGAAGAATATTGCTTCGTTAATTTTCACGAATATAACTGGGCAATTAATTTAATTGGAAAAAATATAGAAAACCGAAAAAAATAATATCGGTAAAGTAGGGTTCTCGCCCTGGCAACCGAGAAAGGAAAATAATCTTACGAAATTACATCCACAACAAGGTCGATTCGTCAAAGCACGTTATAAACATATAACGAAAAATATATAAATGAATAAGTCAAACGTGATCAGAAATTAATGTGTCAAACAATTAATTTGTTTTTTTTTTTAAACTGAACCGATCGATAAAGATAGAAACCTGGAACCGGCGTATCTTCTCATCTTGTCCATCTTTTCCCGAATCTCTTTATCTCGTATCGCCGATAATTTAGCGGCATCTTTTTCCTTTTCCAATGCGCTTCGTTCCAATCCAACAGCTGCCAAATTTTTCGGGCATTGTTCTCGCAGCATGATCGCTATAATCTGCAAATTCAAAGACCAACTGTCAGCAAGAAAAAATTTCGTTTGAAGAGCTGACGTTTATTCGTGCATAGACGTAATGACGTTTGAAATCCAGGAAATTGAAGTTGTTTTTGATCACCTCCAACACTTGCATGTGATACTGCTGCTCCGCGTCGTTACTCGCAATGAACAGAAGCATATCGACCAGACCGGATGTATGAAGCGCGAAAAGTACCTGAATTACAATGGTGTTGTTGAAAAAAAAAAACATTCATGGAAGAAATTTACAGTCGTCGTAACGGATTTCAGAGTAATTTGGAGGATCGATACCTCGTCGTGCAAACTGGCATCGCTGTCCGCTCGTGTCTCGTTGTCGTTTGGCGGTATTTGCAGTACGTTTCTGATCAAGGTCAAGATTCTCTCGATAACCAAATCATTTTCTTCTCCTCTCTCCGCCATGTCCTGAAATTTTTGCGAAATATCCAATAGAATCATTTCAATTAATTTCCTTCGGAAGAAATATTTTTAGGAAGGAATCGGCGGAGCAGCGATCGGCACAGTTTTTGGATAACGTCGACCTCCGTCTTTTCATCCTAACGCAATTTAATCGAGAGGCAGGAGAATAGGCCAGTGTCGTACCATGTTGAGAATCGTTTTGAGCCGCTGTCCGACGACGGACCACACTCGATCGTCCGCCAACGCGCCTTTGTATCTTTGCAAGTGAACGACCAGCTGTTCGTACATATTGCGGTTTGTCTTTTCGGACGGCAGTTCCTCATTGTAAACCATCAGGGCGGGACTCGTAAGATTGATCAACAACCTGCGGCGAATCGACAAAGGAGCGTAGGAATAGTTCAATTAATTGTTTTTAAATTAAAAATGTTAAATAATCGCGCAATGACAAAACGGGGAGCGAACGGAGAGAACGACGCTCACCGCAGTAGAACGTCCCACAATTCTTTTTGGTCGTAATGTTGTACGAATATTTTTTTGAGATCGGTTTCGAGGAGCCTCGCTTGGCCGAGGTATCGTCTGACGGTGTGGCTATCGTCATCGCGCTTCAAGTATTTTATAAGATCCTTGACAACGTCTGCGACGGAAAAAAAAAAAAAAAAAAGATTAGTTTTTGCAAATTAAATTTTACAACAAATAATGATAATGAAAATCGTTTTACCAATGCAATGTGTATCGAGATGGTACGATATGCCGTCGTAAAATCCAAGAGCTCCACAGGTAGCAGCAAGTTCGGCTGATATACGTTCTGCCATTTTATTCGATTTTTTTTCAAATTAAATAATATAAAAATAACGATGCTACTTCGAAAAAAAATGACGAGGGTGTTATTGTCGAATATGCATGTTGTTTTTCGATAGTTTTGAGCGCAAGTAATCGCTCTGGCCGGTATAAGCACGAGGTTGCGAGAGGTTAGACGTGCTTAACCTCAAATTCGCGACAAAAAGCGCGGCAACGATTCGCCACCAGAGACGGTTCCATGGAGACAGGCAGTATGGGCAGTACGAATTACGAACCACTGTGAAAATCACGGTTCAAATCTGTTCGCCAAAACGTCGAAATTCATTTTGTAGATCAACGAAGTGACGTGAGCGATAAGTCGGTAGTCTCCATTGTTGATTGGTCTAGCCCCCCATGACGCTAACTTCATCTCGGTCCTCTTCGAATTTCGGTGGTGTTTATTTTCCAAACTTTTGCCTTTTTTTTGGCCTTTATTTGCGTTCGTACTCCTCACCTATAGTCTCATTGGACGCTTGTATGAAAATGAGCTCGAGAATTTTGAATCAACTGTGAGTGACGACTTTTTTTTTTAAGCTAAGGGATCAAAACCCACGGTCTTACATGAACGTTTACTTTATTACTATTCTATATACATTCTATTGTTATTATTATTTTCAATATTTTTATTACAAGTATACAAACGAGATTGTATAAAAAACTGATTTGTCGAATTTTCATTTTACCAAAAACAGGCTGATGATGTGCACATGCAGTTACGATTGATACACCTCTGTAAATAAAATTAATAAAATTCATCAAATGAGAACGGAAAAGGAAAAAAAAATGCTACGGTGATAAATCATGAATGGAAAAAATAAATTCAAAATCGTCATACAGCGGACCCGTAGCACGTTGTACCGTCAGTAGCAGGTCCGGCATTGATGCAATAATCGGGATCGAGATCTTTCTCGAAATCTGGAAAGATGGTGCACCTCAACCTGCTGCATATATTCGTCGACGCCTGCGAAATAATTCCATTAGAGTCCAATTTTGTTGAAAAACGAGGTTTTTCAAAAAATAAATATGATAACGAGAGAAAAAATGTTCGATAACTTTTACCTTGCAAGCGCGCAAGAAACCCCGCGCCCGACATTGCACGTCGACGTTCAAAAGACAATTGAAAAAATGTTCGGGCAAAAAATTCGGTACAGGCTCGGCCGGCGGATAATACGCTGCCGGATCATCGGCACAATTACGATCATATTTTCTGTAACGTAACGACATTATTCGTCTCAATGAATAACAAAAAATATTTCAAATCGATAAAAATTCATTTTTGTAAATTAACATTTTTTATTTTTTTCTAAATTTAGGTTGAAAAATTAAATTCACGGTGTACCCCAAAAATTTTTGAATTTGCTGCATCCTGCAGGGTGACCACAGACTCCCACCATCAGTCTTGTAATATTTCTCGTTTAGTCGATATTCAGGATCAACGGGTCGTTTGTCGCAATCATTCCATTTCCGTTCCATTCCGAGTCTGCGGATGATGCAATTGATTTCGAGAAATTCAATTATACCGGATGTTTGATTATTATTTCGCACGATTATATCCACTCACATATGACTTATTTCCATGGCTGCCGCATTCACTCCACCGAGAACGTGATCATCCACGACCATCCCGACACTCTTGAAAATCTTGCCATTTCGGATGCTGCACAAAGATCCGATCCTTCGATTGACTATTCATACGTGAAAAAGAAAAAAAAAACAAAGAAAAAGAAAAACAATATAGTACGATATATTAATCATTCGACTTGTCGGATGTGACTTTGACATTGTAATATTTGTATATCGATTCTCACGCTTCGCTCTTTCATTTTTCCTGAGCACGAGAGTAGTCATTTGATAACTGAAATGGAAATGGATCAATTATAAATGGCAATATCGTGTCGATCTCGAGCCAAAGTTTCGGTCAGCTCGGATAAAATTAATTTTTTTTGCTTACTCCGTCATAGTCACGATTATGTTGTACGCAAACGTCGGTATGTCCAACGTTTCGGCCCAATACCGGCTCATTCCGTTCCAAGCTTGGCGTGGATCGAACTTTCCTTCGACATTCATCGCTTTACTTATGTACGGAGTCGCTGCTATTTCCTATTAGTCATATAAAAAAATATAGATCAAACCCAGTTATTTTACTATTATTGTTATTATTATCATTATTATTATCGTTGCGATGTTGTGATGTTGGCTTACTTGAGAAATCACGATTGCGGAAATTCGGATTCTTATTTTTGGACTTTCAACCCGTCTGAATTGCATATCCACGGCTTTCCAAAAAATCAGCTGATAAATTATTTCCTCATGATGGTCGAAATCTCTGTACCGGCTGTAACGTGTACGCGTGTAATGCAATGCAAACTCCATTATTTCATATCGAAACAATGGCATGTCGACCGTTCGAACGATTATCGGAACGCGGATTAACGTTGCTAGATAAGGCAGAAAATTAACATTACTCACCGGAGTCCGTCTCCTTTGAAGGCTGTGGTGACCATGATTGACGGAAAAAAAATATTCGGCGATGAGTTATTCGTTCGTGGGCCACGTTTTGAATTTAAAGAATTCGATATTTCACTCGCTTTTTCCATCACCGCTGCAATAAAACATTTTTTTTTATTCTCTTGTCATTGTCTGATGTAAGTTTGATTGATTGATAGATCTGTTATGAAAATATTAAGTCTGTTGCGGAACGATAATTATTCGACTTGACGGCTGATCAGCTCGATGGACCACGTGATTCATCGAAGATGCGCTGGTAGAACGCGGATTGTAAAATTATGTGTATTACCTTCCTGCAAAGTTGATCAATGGTTAGTTACAATTTTTTTTTTCGTTTTCTATTTTAATTTCGGCAATTGAAAAATAATTTTTTTGAAGCACAATAATTTTTTATGGAAAATGGTATTGTCACTCACGAAAGGCGGAAAATTTGCATTTGTCCGATGACTGGATTCTGGATTTTCCATTATAAGATTGTAGTAGAACTTGGCAACGTCTCCCACGATCTGAGAAAATTATCGACATCCATTATTGATGATATCCATTATACTAATGAGCGAAAAATATTAAATAATATTTTTTTATGAAGATTACCCCATTGCGCAATTTCCTGTAACCGATTTCGCCATTTTCCTTGACGTGTGCTACCCATATTGGCGTATTGACTCCAATCAAAATCGCATCTGTAAAATTGACATGAATGTCGTGGAATATTTCATCACAAATTTATTAATGCAAATGAAAAGTTTGTGAATTTTGTTTTTTTTCTTTTTTCAGGAAAGCTCTTGATTGTTATCAATGTCTTATCGGGAAAATGTTGCATTCTGGTATTTAGACTGATGTGAAACTGAAAAATACGAAGACTGATCTGTTTTATTTTTTATGGCTTAAAAAAATGACTCACCATTTTCAAAATCTGTGAGAAGAGTCCGCAAGGTTTCGTCGTTAGTCAGATTTTGATGATGCTGGAAATGTTAATATTCGAATTACGTGAAAATCACCAAAATTCAATTCTGCATAAATATTAAGTGCTAATTTTCACACAACTATTATATTTTGAAAAATAATAATCATAATCAATCAGTTGTACTTGCATTTCTGCACTTGACGACGCCCATGATGCCCAGAAAAATAGTGACGTACCAGAGCATGATGAAAAGGTGATGTCGGCTTCGAGTTGAAAATAATTTGAAGATACCAATATTATCGTTATGTATTTATCATAACTGTATTACGATTTACATTTGACATAATTTATTTCCTCTACTAAACAAAAATTGAGTTTTAGTTATCGCGTCCGGGCGGTTGAAATTAGAAAATAGTGAGTTTATAAAATATCTTCGACCAATTCGGCACAATCGTAACGAAAAAAAAAAAAAAAATTATTCTTTCATAAATACTGCGAATGTGTTAATCTGGTATGTTATAAAACGTATCGGTGTTAGATTATATTTCGACGAAAGCGAGCGGTTAACATCGTCGCGACTAAAGATTATCGAAGTCTTCGTCGATTTATATACCAAAATCGATCGATCAACGACGTCAAATCGCAGGATGTGCCCAAATGAATTTTTTTTAATATTAAATTTCGCACAACGCGCAAATAACGTAATACGTGCAACATCTAAAAAATATACCGAGAGTTCAACAGACTTCAAAATTTTCCGGTCTGCTGATTTTTTAATTCACAATCGCTGAATTAAAAGATGATTTAATTAATCGATTAATCATCGGAATTTTTTATCCAGCAGTGCTCGATTAATCATCGTGGTAATTTTGTATCAATAGAGCATAATTCGCATCTGCCGCAGTCTAACAATTCAAGATTTTAATCAAGGTTATTATTATTAATAATGTTCTTATTATTAAATTAAACAGACGTATTTAATTAACAAGAGTCGCGGAAATAAATTAATTCATGCAATTAGGTGAATCCGCTAAGAGGCTCTGGGAATGATATAGGAAAAAAAATGATGGTCGGTCAACTTTTTGCAAATTTTCTGTATCTCAATTTTATTATCGTTATTATTTTATTTTATTCAAATTTTGTATCACAAGTACGAACGAGGTCGCCGAATGAAACAATTGGCTTAATTTTTATTTCATCACACACACGCTGAGTTGATGCACGTGCAGTTATGGTCGATACATTTCTGGAAATAAGATTAATCAAAATTAATCGAATGAGAACAAAAAGAAGGAAAAAAATGCCACGATGATAAATCATGAGAGCCCGAGTAAATAAATTATATATAATCTATCTATAGGATTGGGCTCTATATAGTCTATATATAATCTACATATAAACTATATATAAACTATACATGCCCAATCCTATATATGGATTATATATAATTTTTTTACTTGGGAGCATGAAAATGAATAAAAAATTAGTCATACATCAGGACCGTTGCACGTTGTTCCATCAGCAGCAGGTCCGGCATAGCTGCAAAAATGCTCATCGACGTCTTCCTCGGACTTTGGATAGTCAGTGCACCTCAAACTGATGCATACATTCGTTGATATCTGCGTAATAATTAAATAACAATCCAATTGTCGAAAAACGAGGTTTTTTCAAAAAATAAAAATGACAACGAGAAAATTTTTTTCGATAATTCACCTTGCAAGTGCGCGCCCATCCCCGCGCCCGACATTGCAAGTCGACGTTCAAAAGATAATTGAAAAAATGTTCGGGCAAAAAATTCGGTACAGGCTCGGCCGACGGATAATACGCTGCCGAATCGCCGGCATAATTACGACAATGTTTTCTGCAACGTAACGACATTTGTCTCAATGAATAACAAAAAATATTTCAAATCGATAAAAATTCATTTTTGTAAATTAACATTTTTTATATTTCTAAATTCAGGTTGAAAAATAAAATTCACGGTGTACCCCAAAAATTTTTGAATTTGCTGCTTCCTGCAGGGTGACCATAGACTTCCATTATCAGTTGTGTAATATTCCTCGTTTAGGAGAAATTCAGGATCAACGGGTCCTTTTTCGCAAGTATTCCATTTCCGTTCCATTCCGAGTCTGCGATGATGCAATTCATTTCGAGAAATTCAATTATACCGGACGTTTGATTATTTCGCACGATTATAGCCTACTCACATATAACCAATTTCGTAGGCTGTCGTATTGACTCCACCGAGAACGTGATTATCCACGACTATCGTGACACTCTTGAAAATCTTGCTTCGAGAGCTGCAGAAAGATTTGGCCCTTCGATCCACTATTCATACGTGAAAAAAAAAAGAAAAACAATATGGTAAAATTTAAATAGTTCGACTTGTCAGAAACGACTTTGGAAATTATTATAATCGGATCGACTCTTACTCTTGTATTTTGTCTTGTTCCCGAGCGTGCGATTAGATATTTGATAACTGAAATTGGAATAGATCAGTTATACATCACGACCGTTTCGATCGAGAGCCAAAGTTACGGTCAGCTCGGATAAATTTTTTTTTTTTTCTTACTCCGTCATTGTCACGATTATGTTGTACGCATACGTCGGTATGTCCACCGTTTTGGCCCAATACCGGCTCATTCCATTCCAAGCTTTGTGCAAATCAATCTTTCCTTCGACATTTATCGCTTTACTCATGTAAGGAGTCGCTTCTATTTCCTATTAGCCATATAAAAAAATAAAGATCAATCACAGTTATTTTATTATTATTATTATTATTATTATTATTATTTATTAGTATTATCAATATTACTATCATTTCCGTTGTAATGTTGTGATGTTGGCTTACATGAGAAATTACAATTGCAGAAATCCGAATTCTTATTTTTGGACTTTCGAACTGTCTGAAGTGCATATCCACGGCTTTCCAAAAAATCAGTTGATAAATGATTTCCTCATGGTAGTCAAAATCTCTGTACCGGCTGTAAAGTGAAAATATTGCATATTTAAACAGTCGCACGGTTCTAACGAAAAACGGGGTGATGTTGCGAGACAAGGAAGGAAATTAATTACTCACGGCCCTCTGTCTTTTTTGTAGGCCGTGGTTACCATGATTGACGGAAAAAATACGTCCGGTATCGAGTCATTCGTTGGTGGGCCCCGAGTTGAATTTAAAGAATCCGCTATCGCACTAGCTTTTTCCATCACCGCTGCAATAAAACATTTTTTTTTTATTCTCTTGTCATTGTCTGATGTAAGTTTGATTGATTGATAGATCTGTTATGAAAATATTAAGTCTGTGTCGGAACGATAATTATTCGACTTGACGGCTGATCATCTCGAAGGACCACGTGGTTGGTCGAAGATGCGCTGGTAGAACGCAGATTGTGAAATTATGTGTATTACCTTCCTGCAAAGTTGATCAATGGTTAGTTACAATTTTTTTTCCGTTTTCTATTTCAATTTCGGTAATTAAAAAATAGTTTTTTTTGAAGCACTATAATTTTTTATGGAAAATGGTATTGTCACTCACGAAGGGCGGAAAAATTGTATTTGTCCGATGACTGGATCCTGGATTTTCCATTATAAGATTGTAGTAGAACTTGGCAACTTCTCCAACGATCTGAGAAAATTATCGACATCCATTATCGATGACGTCCATTATACCAATGAGCGAAAAAAATAAAATAATATGTTTTTATGAAGATTACCCCATTGCGCAATTTCCTGTAACCGATTTCGCCATTTTCCTTGACGCGTGCTACCCATATTGGCGTATTGACTCCAATCAAAATCGCATCTGTGGAATTCACACGAATGTCGTGGCATATTCCATCACAAATTTATTAATGCAAATAAACAGTTTGTGAATTTTGTTTTTTTTTCTTCTTTCTTCGGAAAAGTTTCCGATTGTTATCAATGTCTTATCGGAAAAATATTGCAGTCTGGTATTTAGGCTGACGTGAAACTGTAATATACGAAGTCTGATCTGTTTTATTTATCACGGCTTAAAAAAATTACTCACCATTTTCAAAATCTGTGAGAAGAGTCCGCAAGGTTTCTCCATTAGTCACATTCTGATGGAGCTGCAATTGCGAAATTTTCGGTTACGTGAAAAATCACCCAAATGTGGCTGTACATATATATTATATATTAATGTTTAACCTATGAATTATTTGAAAAAAAAAATTGATAATAAATCCGTCGTACTTACATTTTGGCACTGAACGACGCTCACGACGCCCCAAAAAATAGCCACGTACCGGAGCATGATAATGACGGCTTCGAGCTGGAAACAATATGGCATTAGCGATATTATCATTATATCTAGGGTGTCCTATTTGAAACAGTACAGTCGAATAACTCGTCAGGAAAAGGGGTGACAATAAAATAGGTCAGATGAAACTTGTAGGAATCGAAGGGGGAAACATAGTTCTGACGAAAGCTATGCTCTCACAGCTTATGTTTTTATGCCACGAGCATAATGACATTTTTTCAAAATGGGAAAAATACTTTTAAACCACCCGAAGTGGTTTCTTTTTTTGAGACGAATTCAACGATACCCTTTGTCAAGGATTTCTCATCGATTTTTCATGAAAAAATCGATCGTATCGAATCGTAAAATTCGGAGTGCCTTACTGCGTGGAACACCGAAATCACGTCCAATATCACGTAAGCCAATATGAGCTAAAACTAGTAATCCTAATATTAGTTTACGTGGATACTAGTAATCGTGGATACTGCGATTCTGTGAATATGGTATTATAAAAAAAGTATAAGCTACGTGACTGACAATCACAAAATTTTTCGACGAGTTACATACCAAAATCGATCGATTCGATCGAAACGAAGTCAAAAGCCGGCACACTGAGAATTTTGAAGCGGGCGTTTTAGTTTTTATACACAAGCCAACACGCCAAAACTCGATAGTCGCTGAATTGAAACAAGAGCCGTTGATTCAATTAATTAATCGTCGTAATTATTGATCCGGCAGTTCCTGATTAATTATTCACGTAACGTATCATCAATTCACATCGTTCGTAATGCAATGATTTTAAAAAATGTCTACGTTTCCACGCGTTCCACATATAAATGTATAATTTTTTCTTTCAGCTGCTCATATGAATAACATAATGTCGCTATTATTAACACCGATACTTTTTTCTTATTCGGCGTATTTGACACGTCGGTCGCACCTGAAAACCAACGCCTCGCAATATTCACGGTCCGTTTCACATTCGTATTGACGGGGATTCGAATTTCGCTTTTTTCAAATTCTGTTTTTTTTTTTTTTTAAATTCTTTTTCAAATACACACTTGTGTGTATTCAGGTTGACGATTAAATTTCGACATTGAGGAAATATGATCGGACTGAACGATCATCCAGACGATCTGATTATCCCGCAAAAATACTGTTGGGCTAATTAGGTGCTAATCGCGTTTTCGGCATCGAGAATCGGCGAATTTTTTATACACATTAGTTACGGAGTTGATTCATAATTCTCATTTTTGAACCATTAAAAAAAAAAATTAAACACCTGTGTGTATTCAAGCCAACGATGAAATTCCAACGTTGATAAAAATTCCTTTCACTGAACGATGATCGGGATGATTTCATTATCTCGAAAGCAATTCGCTGCGAAATATTTTCAACTTATTTGACTATGAATTTTTACTTCACGAAATAAAAATTTTCAAACGGATATATTGTATAATAATCGAATGAATATATTGATTCTGTTATTATTATTATTATTATTAAACCAACTGGATGTCTACATAAAACATGAACGAAACTCGTGATACTTGAATGATACATTTGGATTTGATGTATCAACAAGATTTTCAAGACGATGACAACGGTTCCACTGGTCTTATCTTAATATATCTCTCTCTTTCTCTCTGTCCTCGTGTTATTCGCTCTCGTCACGATGATCGGTACCCAGAGGATGCACAAAATGTATTTCGCTGAGAAAATTTATGAGAATGAAAACAAAATAGATCGTGTACAGTAGATAACCGTACGATCGACGAGCCAGAAATCCAACGATGTTCAGATAGATCACGGAAGCCAGAAGCGAAGCCAGCAAAAAAGCGAGACAACCGGGCATCATGTCGCTCGATCGGATTTTCGTTCGATAATCGTCGTTTCGGCTGGCCGCGATGGCCCACGACAGTCCGAGTCCGAACAATGTGTTGAACAGCGGACCTCCGAAACAAGCCGAATAACCCATTCGTGAAAATCCACGTCGAGCTATCGCCACGTTCGATATCAAATCTGTAACGAACAATTGTTATATGTACATTTTTCTTCTCGGCTTTTCGCGCTGAAAAAATTTCAAAAGCGGCAATGCAATACCCGCGCGCCCTCATCGGTCGACCGACGTACTACGCGAAAATCAGTGGTTCATAAAACAATTAAACAAGAATATAATATAATAATTTGTCATGTTGATTATTATGAAATATTATTGGTTATTATAATATGTAATAATCTGTATTATTGTATACGTGTGACGTCCCCAGGACTCAACTTTCCCCACTTCGTGCCATTGGAGTGAAAGAACGAGACATGCGCGAGGATAGGACTCCAAAGTGGGGAGAGCGATTGGCGGGAATTTTCAAACGTCAGAGAACGCGTCGGAATGTAAATACGTTTTATCTGTGAATTTGGATTATTAACCGCCAATGCTGTTGCCCCAGGCGAGTAAAGTAATTCCAAGCATGGCTTCGGAAATGCCACTGGCGTATCCGATGCACTGCAGAACCGCCATAACCTCGTTTGCCGTGACGTAAACCACCAACATCGCACCCAGGAACCCCAGAAAAGCTAGAATCTGGAGAAAATGAATTAAATATTTTCTTAAATAGGAATGAACGTTGATTTCAGTTCGAGGTTCGTGTCCCAATGGGTCAGAACCCTGCGAAATATTCCATTTTAAGGTGATGTGCTACATAATAATATTTCGCTCGTACTCTCTCGCACCGCATCGATATAATTACACGAATACGTTTTGTATGACGATCCAACTCACGTTGTGATATTTCGGACACGTTTCGACTTTGGTGATCACAAATACAAAACTGGCTACGACGAAACCGAGACCGGCGATGCCCGGAAGTAGCGGTACCGGTCCTATATTCGATCGCCATACTGGATGACATAAAAAAAGCCGAGAAAAACAAGACAGCAATTATGATAATCGTTTTGCACGTCGATAAGGAATTGGACAGCTGGAAACATCTCGTACATCAGCTATTCTCACCGTTCAACACGAAAAGCGATAGAACTGGAGTGATGAACAGTTGAAGACAGTTGAGCAATTTCGACCAACCACGTTTTTCCGCAGTCTCGTTGACCACGGGAATGAACAATTGAAAGACAAACATGGGAGGTGCACGGACTATGAGAATCATTTTGACGATAAAATTCGATTCTCTCCAATCCTGAGCGCTTATGGGATTCACGTTGTACAAGAAATCTCGAAAGAGACCGTAGTTCCTGACCGATCGATCGATCGAATCGTTTTCTTCGCCCGTCCGGGTGTCCCCGGTATTGGTGCGACGACTTGCCGACGGTGGCGCTGCCGGTCCGTGCGATTGGGCCGGGCCGCGGCCGCTTGCCATTTCTGCCGCTATCGCCACATCTGAATAAAAATAGTTGATAAACATTATTTTGGGTCAGTCGTCTTCATACACTATTGTCTGCAACATTTTTTCAAGGTTCATTCGAAGGAATCTCGCCTTGAAAAAGTTTACAACGTGGTATTTGATATTTTATATTTGTTTCGAACTGTCTGATGTTCTGAAAACCTAACCTACCAATTGTATATGAACCGTTTTACCAAATATAAGCAACGAGTTTGATGACCTGTATGTACCTGAATTTATTCAGATTTCTTCCTCCATTATTTTGGCTGTAGTAATTTAGGCTTTCCGTGACATCTCCGTTTTTCTTTTTTTTCAACTTAATTTCTTAGCATTTTATGGCAAAAGAAAAATTATACTTAGAGTGCATTTTTACTTTGCAGAATATTAGAAGTAGTCAAGACATTGCATTTCTATGAAAAAGACGAAAATCTCAAATGATCGATGGCTCATGAGGATTGAAGAAGAATTTATAAATTTTAAATGGAGAAAAGAAAATTTGGTTTATCATTAAATTTTCGAATTTTCATCGATCCCAGCATATATGAATAATCCTTTTGAACATATAATGAACCTCTGATTGTTTTACTCGAATCTATAGCTGTCTGGACTAAAATTGTTAAGAATTTGGAAAAAAACTGAGTATTGTTGAATTGGGATTTCGAAATGCGCGCCATTTTAACATGCATCCTCCATCACTTCGATTCCTTCGATTTAAGAATTATTGTGAGTTCGACTATCGAGAGGTTCTACTGTAACGCCTCTACGATACCGACAATGGATAATGCTTTCCCGTACAGTGGCGCCGCGCCCGGCGTCGAAAATAACCGTCGGCAAGTAAGGTATTTTTCTCGAGCAAGACACTGTAGCCTAGTGGTAACGGTCTAGACGGGTGTATGTCAAAGTCTTCCCAGTCAAAGTCTTTTCAGCCAACTCTCGCGACTTTAACATTGCCTATATATCTATACACATTCACTGATATATAGATATAGATATATCGGTACGTTGGTGAGAAGTTGGCAGAAAAGACTTTGACATACGCCCGTTTAGACTCTCATGCGGAGGGTCCCGGGTTCGAATCCCAACGACTCCAATGGATTTTTTTTTCTCAAAATGTTTTCTTCTTAAAAAATTATTGTTCTAATTCGATTTTATGATATGCCCATGATCGCTTACGCTCATCTATACAAGTTTCCGTTTATGTTTGAAGCTACTGCAGAGAATAGATCGGAGCATGCCCGAACCAAATAAATATTTTTCGCGCCTTAATGTACGATCGCCATTTTGTAAAATGCGCAGTTCGTACCGAGTTTAGCTTGAAGGCTGTAAGCACGAGGTCGAAGAGGCGGTTGGTTGCGGTGCAGGTCGGATTTTCTTTGCTGCTGAAAGGCAACATACGTCTTCAGAAGTTCCGGATCACGAAAACGTGGAATTCTCTCTGCAAATTACAAAAAGTTCACACGAATTCCCATCGTCATATCACTCCAATCATCTATCCTCTCTAAATCCATGATCCAAAAATCCAAATATCCATATTATATCGATCGCACGATCATCATACCTTCTCGCTTCTTTTCTCTGTTGTCCTGTATCTGCATAGCAATCACGACGACGATGAAGAACACATAAATTCCAATAAAACCTGTTCAACAATGCAAATATCAACAATACGAATATAAATTATCACGTCGATAAAACAGATATCTGCAAATAAATAATACAAAAAAAATAATAATAATAATGATTGTTGGAAATGTATATTTTCTTACTGAGAGCCTCCCAAAGATGAACAACTTCATCCTGACTTATGTAACTTATCCAACAAACCGCAAAAATGTAAAAACAAGAATCCCTGGTGAATGATTTGAGAGGAATTCGAAAGGGCGCAGCAGACACGACGACGGATCCCGCGACAATGGCAGTCAAAAATATTCCAGCACCTATGAGCTCGGTGAACATGAGTACCATTTCGGTCTGATCGGATGCCAACGATGTGAATATATCGGGTGCACCATTTCCAAATGCCAATATCGTCACACCCGCTATATTTTCCGACAGGTGGAGCACTCTGGCGATTACCGCGAGTGACGGACAGAAACTGCGTAATTTATAGGCAATTGACGAATAATTGTCGAATCGATATTTCGTTCGCACGACGACGAAAATTACAAATTCATTATTTCGATCAAATGGAATTGAATGAATTGTTTTTAATTGTGAGGTTAAATTGTTTTGAATATTATTGTTCGATGAACTTTGAGGGGATGTGTCGATTGAAATGGTTCACGGAAAATTCGTCTAGACCAACTCGTCTAAAACAATTCATCTAAAGCAATTCGTCTAATAAAAATTCATCTAATCACAACTTGTCTAATAACAATTTGTGACAACATTTTTCTTTCTTTCTTTAGGGTTTCTTTGGGATTGGTTCCTTGGGTTCTTTGATGGTTTTTTTTATTCTATGGGATTTTTTGGGATTTTAGACAAATTTTTAATAGACAAATTGTTATTAGACGAATTGTTATTGGACGAATTATTCTTAGGCGAATTGTTATAAGACAAATTGATCTTTTAGACGAATTGCCATTAGACAAATTGATCTTTAAGACGAATTGTTCTTAGACAAATTGATCTTTTAGACGAATTGTTCTTTGAGACGAATTGTTCTTTTAGACGAATCGTTCTTTTAGACGAATTGTTCTTTTCGACGAATCGTTCTTTTAGACGAACTGTTTCAGACGAATTTTTCGTAAATCGATTGAAATGTACGTACAAATTATCGGCCGTAGTGGCGAGAATGAGAAACAGATAAAACAGCCAAATGAGTATTGCCGTAAGACCGATGGCGAATATCGCGGTTTCGTGATTTTCACCGGTAAACGTGCAGAACAAAAGTTGAATGTATTGAATCGACGAGTCGGATTTGCAGGAATCTTGGTTCTTCACCCATTCGCATCTCTCGCTGGCTGCTATTTGCCAAACGTACGAGCAATGACTCTGGTGGGAAACAAATATTGACTTTGGTTATCTTGATTCGAAATTACGAGCGGGATTTTTTCGACGTTTTGTTGAAGAATGAATTCCAAATTTTTTGCACCTCCTTTATTTGCAAACCGCCGTATCGGGAAAAATAACCGGCTAACGATCGAACCATGTCGATCACGTTGCTTGGGTTAAGTTCGATTGGACACTGTCATCCTTATACGCACAGTTATTATTGACACTGACGTTTCACGTTGGTTTTTTTTTTTTCGGATACACGATGAGTCGAGCGTGTGACATTCATTTTTTTTTTTTCGGCTCCTGAATTAGAATCCTACGTTCACTGCGGGTATTATTTTGTTCCCAGTACAAATGTAAGTATTGGCTTCCAGGATTGTGCTTATTCGATTAATTTTCGAAAGATATAATTGCGAAATTTTAGAAAAAGTTTCATTGCAATTTTTTTTTCGTGTTTGTGCTGAAAAAAAAAAATTACTTTCGAAAGAAACATTCGTGACATTAAAACTATATATCCGGTGAGAAGGCCTCTCGGTTGGAAATGTAATTTTATCATTAATCACATTATTTTCATAATAATTCATTTTGTTACCAAAAATATAATCATTTCCATAATAAAAATAAATATCTTTTTGCAATCAACTTTAATCGCCTACCATATTTCGACGCATATTCGTTCAACAACGAAATACATAAATATATACATGTCGTATATAAAACGTGAAAATTGTTGTGAAGAAAAATAAAAAAAAAAAACAATAATTTCATATCCGAGATAAGATACTTCCACGAAATCAACATTTTTCCAAACATTCGATTTACGACTCTCACGAGAGACGTGTACAAAAAAAATTCTCATGTCATCTTCGAACAATCACCGCTGAAAAGTCGTAAAAATAATAATCTCGCATTGTTCAATGCATGCTTTTTGTGAAAAAAAAAAAAAAAGTTCCTCAACGATTAACGCTGTCAGTTGAAACAGCAACGGCGGCGTTCCCGTGTTGTCAAAACCGCGATAACGAATATAAACGAAGCTTCACGAATCCGCTGTTCGGAAGTCGAGAGTGAAACCTCGAAAGCCAAAGAGTGGAGTGGGACAGTTTGTCGGTTGTGCGGAGATGACTAGTCGAGGGGTAGGGGACGTCGATCGACGATACAGCCCCGGCGCTCAACTTTGAAACGCCCGACGGGTGGGAGTCTTGAGAGCCGGAGAGGACTCGACGAGTTGTTTCCACTCAGTCTGTCCGCGGCAGTCCGTCAAGTCGACTTCGTCGGGTCGTCCACTGTCATTGATACTCCCCCCACCCCCCTCCCAATCGCGCCACACATGTTTCGAGTTCGTCGAAAAAATTTACGAATACCGGTCCATCCAACATTTATCGATCTGAGAAAAAACAACCAAAAAATAAAAAAAATAATAATAATAATTTGAAAATTTCAAATTTTTTTTTTTTTCTAATCGATAAGTTTCGATAGGGACCGACGAATGGGGGATAGTTGACGATAGTGTTGCACCAAAGGCGACGGAGAGTGTGAAAAAAAAAGGAAAGAAAAAAAAAATAGTGTCGGTTAATCATGTTTCGTGTTGACACGTGGATTTTCCACGTTTTTTTGGGACTCCAAGTTTTTTTCGGAGCCATAGATTCGCCGTCTTGGATGACCGATGCTTACAACATCGAATCCAGACACTACACGAGTTATCGGGGCGAACGCAGCAGCATGTTTGGATTTTCGGTTGCGGAATATCGCGACAAGAACAAACGCGGATGGTAAGCGATTGGGAATTATCGGCTGGTGATATGCTTTGGCCGTTTAATAATTTGGGTTAATTCGAGCATCATTGGCGAAGGACGACCACAGTTTTTTTATTTATTTTTTACGTAAAATAATTTTTATTTAGTTAATAACTGAATGAAAATTAGAATAATTTTTATTTAGTTAATAACTACATGAAAATTATTCCGAAGAGGCTCCAAATAACCAAGGACCGAAACGTAAAAAAGAAATAAAAACTGTGGGTCATCCTTCGCCAATGCTCGAATTCACCCAGATTGGAATTATTATTTTGTGCGTTTTTTTTTCCCTCGCGGTTTATTTTATCGAATGTCATTTTTTTTTCTTTTAATTAATTTTAAATTATGTTTTTTTTTTCTTTACGATTCGTATGTACGATGACACGAGGGACGATATATTGGTTGCTCGAACTTGAAATTTTGCCCTCGCGTGTGATGCACGCTCGAAGCCGGCGATCATATGTTGCCGAGCTTTTTCGACGAATTATCATCACCGTCGATCTTATCAATCCGATTAATGAAAATACAATAAACCCACGTGGCTGTGCAACTTTGTCAGCGGTTGATCAGTCGCATTTTTATATCGATGAATTATACTTTTTTTCTGTGTCACTTGTTTTCATTTTGAATGGTATTTTTTGTTAAAATATTTTTCTGAATACTTGGGAGAGATAATTTTTTTTTTTAATTTATTTTTTTTTTATTTTTCATTGGAGCAGATTATTTGTGTGAGAAATTGTTGAAGCTTGAATGGAATAGTCTGTGTCGTTTATTTGTCTGTGATAATATTGCGAAAAAATTATCAAAGACTGACACATATATATGTATATCTTATTAGTTCGCGATAAAAAGTTTTCTTGAAAAAAAAAAGAAAAAAAAGGTTTTCGTAGCCCAACGTTTTTTACTTAATTTATTTCATACATTTTTTTTACATTTGTCACATTTCGGGAATCTCATGTACTATTTTGCCAATTATTATCGTGAAATTTCATGACGTACTACGGAATTGCAAGAAGCGACATGACAAACGTAAACCGAAAATCGGAAGTGGGCGACAGTTTTATCGGTCACGGGTGTGTTTGTGTGTGTGTGTGTCGTGTGCGACACGTCAGAGTTTTTGGAAAGTCGCGAGAGCAAATTTGTCGATGACGGATTAAACGACCACGCGATGAGCGATTTAACCGAACGATTCACCGGTACTGAAATTATCGCTGACGACTATGCAATTCCGCGTACGTGACGCTTAAATTTCTTCGAAGTTCAGGTGTTTCGAAATGACGCGGATTGTCGGTGCGAACCTCTTTATGCAAACATAAATGTAAACACAAATATAATAATTGCGGTGAAGCGCTCGAAATAATTTTCATCATTTAAATTTTATTGAAAGTATTTAATTTTTTTATTTTATCGAAGATATAATTAAAATATTATTGAAATAATTATTGTATTTTACTGAAATTTTGTGAAAGGTGGATATTTTACTGCATTGAAATTTTATTGAAATAATTATTTTATTTTATTTAATATGATAATTGAAATAATTTCTTATTTCACTAAAATTTTGTGGAAGATATTTTTTTACTGCGTTGAAATTTTATTGAAATCATTGTTTACTTCATTAAATATATACATATCATTAAAATCTCATTGAAATGATTTTCTTCGACTTATCATTATTCATTGTTAAAACAGTTGGAACGTCTCAAAATTAACATTCAAGGTCTCTGTTTCGGTTATGTCGCTAATTAAACGCGACACCAGTTCTCTGTAAAAAAAAAAAAAAAAAAAAAAAAAAAAAAAATTAAACAATGCACGATGTGTCAAACGCGTCTTTGAAAATCACATTTCAAACACATATACACGTCCGAGTCTTTGCAAATGCGTTTTGCGCGAACGAACAATGCAACCCGAGGACTCGGACCGGAGTCCGGCAACCGACGACACATCCGGTCGACGGAAGATCCAGCCGGAAGCACGCGCGTCGTCATCGTTGGCAATCGCCACCGCGCGCTCTCCGTCCATCACCCTCTCCGACCCGCGCGCCGTTCTCGTTATAATTCGGGCCCACCTTCGGGAAAACTTTTACGATCTTTTTGCTCCCATTAATCTCACGTGCGTTGATGACGCGCGCGCGTCGCGAACGTTTTTCCCCGAGCCCGCGCTTGCGGTACGCATGCGCGCTTGCGCGCGCCGCCATACTTCGCGCTTCGCGAATTGATTTCAAAAATAGACGCGAAACTAACGGTTTATTTATAATCGAAGATCGTGTTTCGTGGATTATCGGCGCTGATGCGTTCGAGGATAAGCGTTCATTGAATGTAAAGAGAATGAAAATGTCCCAAGTTGAAAAAATTATATATATATAAACTGCCGAAGTAAAAAAATTATATATAGTCTATATATAATCTTGGTTATCTATATTGATTATATATAGGCTATTGGGCGTATATAGTTTTTTTGTGTATATAGTATATAGTCTATATATAAACTATATATGTCCAATCCCATACATAAATTATATATAATTTGTTTACTTGGTTGTACACAAAGGACCGGGCATACATTTCGTCTATCCATAGACTATTTAAAATATTTTCGTGACTGGATGATCGTTATTTATATTCTGCGGTTTTCAGGGAAAACCGCGATCAAGGGGGCTGTCATCTAAAAAATTGGAATTTTTTTTTTTTTTTTCGTGACATAATCAATTCAAATTTAAAATCCATTTGATTCTCATAAAATACCTATACTCAGCTATCATTTCAAATTTCATTCTTCAAAGTCATGTGAAGCATCTGAACGCTGTAATAAGATTTGTCACAAAATTTTGCACCAAGAAAATGAGACGTCAAAATTGGAAATCCGTTGACTCGTGTGGTCCAAAAGCTCTACAACGAGTGAAAAACTTATATTGATGAATCTCACAGCGTTCATATACGCTTTATATGGCTATGAAAAAATTTGAAATGATATCTGATATCATGTTATCTTTCAATATTTTTGCGGTACGCAAATTTAGAATCGACTGTCGTTTATATATCACCTTCAAACGTTTAGCCCCGGGGAACCGTCACACGTATTGACCTCTGCCTATACTTACAATACTTACATATCTATCTACATATCTACATGTGCATATACGCATATATAGAGGATGCATCGAACACAGGTTAAGTCTGGGGTATATCTCACGACCCTTGGGACACACCTCAAAGGCGTTATTTTCTCGGTATCGAATGTCGTATCATCACGGCGATGATACGGAGACGTTTTTTTTTTTTTCTAATTTTTTTTGTTTCAAGAGAAAATTATTCCAATCTCGTTTGAAAATCCTCTGTGGAAGGATTGTTCTCAGGGTCTTGGTGCGTTATCGGACGGTCCAGCGGGTTGTGATCGTGATCGATGCGATTGCTATGAGTAGCTATCGAGTAGATATATATATATATATATATCTCTCTCTTTCTCTCTGTCTCTCTCCAGACCAGTCATCCGAAAATCGTGATCGGCAAGCGTAAAACGTCTCCTCGAGTACCCGAGGGGGGATATTCCGACTTCCTCGACGTTTCCGGTGCCCCGTTGAATTCTAAGCGTTCGAAGCGTGGAGTAGAGTCGCGCCGAAACGCGTCGCGGGGTTTAACGTTCGACACACCGCGCACTTGCATGATAGTCACGATCATTCTCTCTCGGCTGTTGCTGCCGTTGGCTGCACACAGTCTCACGTATGTCTCACGTATATGTGTTTCGTACTGTATACGAAAGAAATATATATATATATGTATGTATGTACGTATATATGTATATACGTATGAATATATATATGTTTATAACCCTTTCTCACCATTTTACCTTCCACTCACAACACGGTCTGGCGCCTGGTCGGATTACACGTTTGACCGATCGATCTCACCGCGTACGTTTCTAACGCAAGTGGTAATTTTTACAGTGATTGGCCACTTGGATAGATATCGGATAATAATGCATTTACAGGCAAGTTATCCTTCGAATCGAGGGCTATAAAAACACTCACACGTTCACGTGTGAAAATTGATTTCGCATATTTGAAATCGAAATAAAAACGTTGGAATTGTTGGATTGGTTTGAATCGAATTATTATATGTTATTGAATTATTCGATTGTTTTTTGATTTTTTTTTTAATTTGATTTGTTTTATTTATTTATTTTTGTGAATTTTCGATGACGAGTTTAACGTGGGATAGGTTTGGTTGAACAGATTTTATTACGATGTGTGAGATTGCGTCTAATGGTGTGACGCTCACATGGGCCGATAAGTATACCCATTGACCCGAGCATCAATCGAGCGTGACACGAGAAGTCGATGCATCGGAGTAATGACAAGTTAGAGTTACGATTTTAAACCGACTGGATAGAAATAGCAATATATATATATATATATATATATATATTTATATATTTATTTGTATATTTTGTATCTTTCCCAAAATTATTTTACTGTCTCTTCGTGACGAACGACTCACGTTCGATAATCGAATCAATTCGACAAATCCTTCCCATCGCTTTTCGATCTCTGCCGCTGTCACAACGTTTTTTTTTTTTTTTTTTCACATGTTCATATTCGTATCACGTAGCATCGTGTAAGCACGCGAGTTTCTTCGTGCGAGTCCCATCGAGTTATCGAGTATACTCCGGTGAAACACGAAATAATCGTGTTGGAAACAGTGATGAACATTGATTCGATGGAAATTGTATTTGAGAACACGTTTCTGACTGACAATAAATGATCAAGGATTTTTGGGACCTATAGAATATTAACATCCATTTGACAACGATAATTCGTGTAAGTCCTAATTAACACGAAAAACGTGATAGTATTAATTGTCGAATGTTCGAAAAAGTATTTCGAATAATATTGTTAATTAAATGAATGAATGACCATTGATTCAAGTTGTAAATTTTGGGTGAAGTGAAGTGTTCGGTAGAACACGTTCAAGTAAAACAATTATGTATAAACTATATATATAGGAGAGTGGGAATATATAGTATTAGTATATGTATAGTACATGTACAGTTTAGGTATAGTCTGGGTATGCATTGTCTGTGGATAGTATATCTATAGTCTATGTATAGTCTATGGATAGTCTATGTATAGTCCATCCATAGTCTATCTATAGTATAACTATAGTCTGTGGATAGCATATCTATAGTCTATGTATAGGCTATGGATAGTCTATGTATAGTCTGTGGGTAGTATATCTATAGTCTATGTATAGTCTATGGATATAGTCTATGTATAGTCCATCCATAGTCTATCTATAGTATAACTATAGTCTGTGGATAGCATATCTATAGTCTATGTATAGGCTATGGATAGTCTATGTATAGTATATCTATACTATAACTATAGTCTATGTATAGTCTATCTATGGTATAACTATAGTCTATGTATAGTCTGTGGATAGTATATCTATAGTCTATGTATAGTCTATGTATAGTCCATTTATAGTCTATCTATAGTTTACGTATAGTCCCGATCTATAGTCTCTGGACAATCGATAAATAATCTATGCATAAAGTATATACACGTCCAACCGCACATATAGTTAATACATATATGTAGGATATACACAACTTTTTCACTCGGGCGGCGAAGAATTAACTCGAGCCACGAGAGGGCCCGGGCTGCGAATCGGATGCATAATCCGACGATCGCCACCAGCTGGCGTGCGTGCGATTGAATGTTTCGGAGGTTCGGGAGCCCGAGAAAACGCCGAGAATCGAGCTCGAGCAAATAAGGGGCGCGCGAAAGAAATAAAAAATGCAAGTAAAAGAATATATGGAAGAAGGGAGAAAGGTAATGAGGATATGAGGATCGCGTGAGGCACGTGCCCCAAAAGCTCCCCAGGCTCTGTCATTATTCGGACGAGAGACGCCCTTCCCTCCCCTCACCGCTCTTCGTCGTCCACCCGCGCGGGCCCGGTCCACGGATCGTCCCTCCCCGGGCTACATAACCACTCTCCGTACCACACTTCTCGACGTTCGTGTGTGCATAAGGAGCACGATGTATAAACTGCAAGACGTCTGGGAAAGTGAGATGCACGAGCGAGAGAACGTGCAACAAGCCCCGTGATGACCACTCAAACCCGGGAGAACTCGCGTTTACGCTAAAGCTTCGAACTCGGTGACTTACCTTGGGACACTCGTCGTCAACGTTTCGAGATTTCCACGAGTGCCTCGTTAGGAGCGTGTCGTATGTCTGCGAAAAAGCGACGAAGACATTGGAACATTTGTAGCGTGAAAACAAAGAAAGTTAGTCCGAGTACGAGTTCGACTAGGGCGCGTAGGGTTCCGTAGAAATCTAGGAACCCTTATGGTTTCGCCAAGTCCATCCGTCCGTCCGTCTGTATGTCACGGGCTTCCCATTCTCTCAGTTATGGACCGATTGTGATGAAATTTGGTACACGGACGTAGATCGGTGACCTAAAAACAGAAATGACAACATAAAAAAAAAATGTTTTTGGCCCCCCTCCCGCAAATTAAACAGTGTTCACGAAATTTTTCTTCTGCTCACACCATTGAGTGAGATATCTTTGGACAGGTCTTCTCAAATGCAACAAATACTATCCTGAGACCTTTCCATTTCAACTCTTCAGTCATGAGATATTTGCTTTCAAAGTCGTTATCAGAGTGTCCCCCCTCCCCTCTAACTTTTAAACTATCGATGCAAAAAATGTGAAAAAATTCTCTAATGTAGCTTTTAATTAGTACATTTATCCAAAATTATAACGAACACTGTAGCAAAAATAGTTTACGAAAAATATAAAAGTAAATAACTAAACTTTTTTTTTTTCATAATTTACGCCTACGGAACCTTATCATGTGCGTGCCCAGCACGCTCTTGACTAATTTTTTTTTTGGTTTGATGACGGTTTAATCTCGACCGACTATGAAAATTGTGTATTCCAATTTTTTTATTGTCTTCATGATTATTTTAGTTTTTAGTTGTTACAATTGCATGGGAAAATTAAACAAATTAGGGGAATAACAAATTATTGCAGAATTGATTTTTTAACAACAAACGTTAATATACAGAGTGGGCAATGGAAACGGTTCACATCGAGCGGATTTAGTTTTCGACGTTCCCCCATCGGGTTTGGATCGTGCGGGCAATCAGAGGGAGTGCCGAAAATTGTTTCCCCGAAGCCCCTAGCCCCTAATAGACCGCGATTATATACGATGCGCAACGCTGCACGTGAAATTTTTAACCAATTTCGTGGGTCTGCCTTTGTGCCCGGCAATAATGAGAATATAACTTTCAAAATTCTTATTTAACGATATTGCAACTTTGCCTAACGAGTTTGCTAACGCGTGATCTCGTATCTCGAATGATCTCGGTAAACTGATTTTATCAGTGTTATCGCGTGACTACATCGAGATATCCCGTATTACCTCGACAAAATAAATTATCAACATAATTACCATCATAATTTGCACACTTTACTCGGAAAAAATAGATAAATAAAAATATGTTAATGATGTGTTAAAAAAAACATAGAAGAACAACAACAACAACAACAACAACAAAAACAATTAATTACAGTCACAGAATATTTCTCAACAAAATGTAAAAATATTTTGTGAAAAAAAAAAAAATATTTTTGATTAAAACGATAAAATTAAAAATATTGCGAAAACATAAAAACAAAAAAAATATTAATTTATAACAGTCACAGAATGTTTTGAAAACAATATAAAAATATTTACGATTGATTTATTCTTTTTTCAATCTCTGGACTGGAAAGACGGAAAAAAAAAACATTCCTTTGTCGATAATTTAAATTTATTAGTAATGCAGTCTTTGGTCGATAATGCAGATTGACGGATCGTCGTTATTCACTGAAAAAAAAAAAAATAATAATAATGTTGCAACCACGCGCCACGGTCAATTCGATCTTTCACTGTGCTCGTGGATGCCTCAGTGGCTTCTTACATTCGACTAGACGGAGGTCCCCCCGCCCACCACATTGCACCATATGTCACGAAACCAAACTCCGCGTGTCCTTCTGGCTTTTTTCTGCCAAAGTCCAGTCATTGTGCGAGACACTCTCTCGACTCCACGTCCGAGACACATGTTTTGGCCTCCTGAGACGCCTCGTTCGAATTCGGGAAAATCCTTGACAATTACAAACGGAAATTTACGTTCGAACGTAAAATAGTGTTTTTTTTTATTTTTGACAGTTACGACTCCTGCATTCGTATTTTGTATTTTTTTTTTTTCGTTCCCTCGTTTTCCACGTGACAAAATTATGTTCCCTCGTTTTCTAATTGACAAAATTATGTGAAAGATTGTACCCAGTATCATTGACGAACAGTTGATTCAATTTTATTTCATTTTATTTCATTTTATTTTATTTTATCTTATTTTATTTTACTTCAATTAATTAAATTTAATTGCTTCCTCATAAACGAAGCTATTTGACGTATATGTACCTTCTTTTTATTTAATTTTAATCCATTTTATTTTTGTTTTTTTCTTTTGCTTACTCATAAAGGAAGCTTAGTGACAATGGGACATTTTTGTCAGAGATCTTCATGTCTTCAGAATGGGCCAAAACGTTGGGAAAACACATTTGGAGAACATGTCCAGATGTATGTGTGTGTGTGTGTGTGTAATGGCCTCCCAAAATTTAAACGTGTATAACTCGAGAACGGTTTTAGCTACAGCCCCCAAATTTTGCAGACATGTGCAGCTCCATAATCTCTTCTTTGTTTGTAATTTTCGCGATGATTCAAGCTGCGATTCAGATCTTATGTCGGTTTCAAATTCCCAAAAAAGGGCGTTATCACTCTAGCGATCGCAAATTTTGAGTTACTCGTCCAAATAGTTCTCGATAATGCGATATGTACCTGAGGTTGGTTGTTATTGCATTTGGGCCAAATCCATCAATATAACTTTTGATTTTATGATATTTTGAATTTTTCCAAAAATCAAATTTGTCGCTATAACTTTCGTTATAACTCAGACCGATCGAGCTCCAACTTTACAAAAGTATAGAACAACATTCAGCCGTGATGTATGTCAAATTTGGCGGAGGTCGGTTGAATGGTTCGGATTCGACAGGAATTCAAGTTTTTCGATTATAAGCCTCTGCCGATTAAAAAAGCTGCAAGTTGAAACTTGCAATTTGCTTCCTCCGAATTGTAGGTAGTGAACGAAGATTCCTTTATGAGGAAGCCGAAGCAAAGATGCTTCCTCACAGCGCCCTCGTTCATCGTGAAGGAATCTTCGTTAACGACCTACAATTCGGAGGAAGCAAATTGCAAGTTTCAACTTGTTTTTTTTTATAATTTCTAGGTTAACAATGACGCGTCATTGGTCCATAGTTCACATGAGGCGACTTTTTCACTGTCAACCACTGACACAACAGCGATAGGGATTGTTCGCCGTGGCTCGCGTATATATACACACGCGCTAACTATAATGAATAACGGTTCACAGATATCGGATACGTAAAACCACACGCGGAGACCGTCATCTCCGTCGCTGGTATATATCGCGTTACGCAATCGATCGTGGTAATAATGGTACAGGCCGCGATAAAACTGGGTCATTGTATCTCCCGTGCGGCCACACACACACACACACACACACACATCCGCGCGTCCGTGGACCAGATGGATCCGTCGACCGAAGACAAAGTCTCGGTCGAACGCACACGCGTCGTCGCGGTATCAACTTCGCGTCTGTATCAATTAATGCGATTACGTCCGGTTAACAATTAATCCGTTTAATACGAGTTCCAATTCCTCGCTGTCCCGGGTGATACTCACAGCGATGCCGCTGATTTCTGACCCGACACTTCGCGCGGACGATCAATTGATTATTCGTTCAATTGATCAGCTGATCTTCATTTTTCCATTTTTTTCATTTTTTCATTTTTAATCTTATTTCTTATTTTTTATTTACCCGATTCGAAATTTTGTTTTCTGGAGATTCAAAAATTTCAGATTCAAAAAATTCGATTATGATCAAAAAATTTTGCGGGTCTGATTCGGGAATTTGATTATGATCAAAATTTTGCGGGTCTGATTCGGAAATTTGATTATGATCAAAATTTTGGGGTCTGATTCGGAAATTTGATTATGATCGATCCCAATATTATTGGGAATATTGCGCAATATCTACAGTTAATATTATTGCGCATTATGGTCCAAGAACGATCAACGTAGTCGCAAAATAAAATAGTCCATGCACGATCAATATTATATTGCAAAACCACGAAAATTGTACAATAATATTGAACCGGGACATGAGAATTTCGAAATTTCCGAAAATTGCGCAATTCAAATGTGATTTTTGAATTTTTTTAAATTTCAATGAATAAATAAAATAAATAAAATAAATAAAATAAATAAAATAAATAAAATAAATAAAATAAATAAAATAAATAAAATAAATAAAATAAATAAAATAAATAAAATAAATAAAATAAATAAAATAAATAAAATAAATAAAATAAATAAAATAAATAAAATAAATAAAATAAATAAAATAAATAAAATAAATAAAATAAAATGGGAAAAAAATTGGACATTTGATTGGCATCAATAAAATTCAGTTCATCGTGTGCAAATAAATATGTTCTCGATGTCACGACGCCTGGTCTCGAAATTTTTTCGAAAATCCCATTATATTCAAGATTCGTAAAACGTCGAATTGACAAAAAAGAACCAATTGGAATCCGAATCGCCGAAACGCGCGAAAGCTCCGTTACGGTCGGCGTTATCGAACGGCAATGTTGACTACCGCGTCTCATTACAATATGTCAAGGAAAATTTATTCATCGCTCGTTGAGCCTGTTAGTACGGTACACACAGCCGGTGCACCGGTCGGGACGTGACGTGTGAGGGGTCGGTGGGGGGGGGGGGGCGAAGGCACCACACCGATAAGCCACGACGGGGCAAACAGGTTTCCACGTCTCGCGTTCGAGTCTCTCCGAGACACTTCGAATTGTCCGGGTCCGCGTGTGTGCCAAAGTCCCGGGGTCCGGAGTCTCCGCACATTTCGGACGAACAAGTCGAAGAAACCGAACAAGTTGACCTGCCCCATTCCGTCGGACTGTCGCAACGCATGGCGCCCACGTGATGGTACACCGTTGCAACAAAACCGAACCAAAATGTGTCTTGCAACGTTCGAACAAACATCAACCGCGGGCAAAAGATTCGGAAAAAAAATAATGTGCTCTGTCACGACTGTTTCCTTTATTGAATTCGACTGATCTTGACGCGACCCAAAAATATCATGTGTCAAAATCCATGACTCGCACGTGTTCGACGTACATTCGTTTCTCACAAATATATCCTATTGTTTTTTTTTCTTTCTTTCGGGTGGGACTCGGAAATCAAAATGAGCAATGTTCAGAAGGGCCAGAATTTCGAACGCGCGCAATATGCTTCGAATGACAATGTTGCGAACGGTCGCCGCGCAGAATGAAATTGCATTGTAGCAAATTTGAAATTAGAAAATTAAATCAAAAAGCATTAGAAAAAGAAAAAAAAAATAAAAATAAAATTTGAAACAAAAAGATAAAGGAATTTTCAAAAAAATGGTTAAAAAAATTAAGAAAAAAAAAAAAAACTGTTTGGAAAACGAAAGACCACGAAGTTGCACTTGAGAACGGAAAAGTACTCGATATATTCGTTCGAGTCGCCCGGGTGAAAGCAAACGCGATGACGTTTTTTATTGTATTACACATACAACGTGCCGACGTAGTATTTAACGCGCGATACGAGCATCGGTCGTGGGGGGGGGGGGGGGGGACGGGTGTGTCGGTGAGAAGGTGACTCCTTATAAAGTAGCGAAGAACGTCCGTGATCTCGGGCGCCCGAGCCTTCGCGTGTGTTATACGCCTCCGTTTGCAACTCTTTTGCGTCATCGACACTAGTGCGTGTGTGTGTGTCTCCTCTGTCACTTACACACGCGCATATGCTTATATACCAACCATTTTACAGTGCATTAGGCCGGTAACGCATCGTCGCAATGCCCAATGACGAATATTCGATGCTCTTATCGTATTGCGTCGACATAATGCAACGATCCGAGTGCGCACGCGCGCATTCAGTCCCTTTTCAATTATTTATCACCGGTGCGCATCGATCAAATATAGTATCTTCCCGAGAGATCAGGTTTTAGTAAAAGAAAATAAGAAAAAAAAGTAAATAAATAAGACACAAAAAGAATGTGGGTTGTCATATATCCCGTCTGCAGCAGGTCGCATGTCTTATATGATCGTATCGATAATACGAGTAAAAAAATAATTGAAAGGATCGATACGGGCCGCTATCGTAATAAATGATTACACAAAGCGCCCGGATGATTCGAAACGTTACGATCGTCGACGGGTATGTCTCGAAAAATGCAATCGTTATTTTAGTTTTCAAAATTTCTCCGAATTCCGAATACGAAAAACGAATTTTTGGTATTTTTTATATTGTGGGATCGGTAATCGGCAATACGTAATTTTACCGATTTTATTAATAACTTTTTTTCAATTTCATTTTTATTTTTTCATTTGCTACATTCGCTTTACGCGATTCAACGAGCATTGATTATCATTAATTTCCCTTTCAAGGAGGCTTCTGAACTCGTGAAATACGTCAAATCCTGCCAAAGATACGGCTATTTAAATAGAGGAATAAAAAAAAAACGTTAATTTACGAGAAACACGTCGTAAATTTTAAAAAATTTCGGCACTCGGTGAATCTATTTCAACAAAATAACTCAATTTTGAAAAATTATTTGTGGACATTTTTTTACTGGCTGAATGATGTGGAATGTGTGTGTGTGTGTGTGTGTGTGTGTGTGTATATATTTGAACTGTACTCTACCGATTTGACTTTCTCGGCACGCGTCTTCGCATTACCATACATACACGTTCCCCGCTCTTCAAAGTGTCTCCCTCACGGGGTTCGTCGAACCTCTTCATCCGTTCAAGATCAAAGACTTCTTTATGAAAAAAAAATATATATATTATTCAGGTATATTAGGGTGTGTTGAAAAAAGGCAAGACTTTCCTATTCTTCTGTCAACTCTGTCAAAATTTGACCCCAATCGGACAATATTCGGAGATTCCATTTTCTCCAATTCGATTTTGCCTTTGATCATGATAAAGCAAAATTCATTCAATACTACATGCATTCTTCCCATCACTTCTTTCCATAACCGAAAAAATAAATGTTAATTGAAAGCAAAGAAAAAGAAAAGAAAACAAAAACGTTTACATGTTGATGAAAGACAAAATCGAGTTTTTGTGAAAGCGTAATCTCTAGATGCAATCAGATTGGGCTAAAAATTTCAACAGAAGTCTTCTGATAGTAGATCTACTTCAAATGTGAGAGAGTCGCTGTGATAATCGAATAACCTTGTTATTTTTTCAACACACCCTAATCTATATATCATATCGCATGCTTCCTACACATGCCTCCTTCGTCACGGTTTAACCCTTTCTTTTTTCGTCGTTTTTGTTTTTGTTTCACATTCATTGTCCCAGATGTGTAGAAAGAATGAAAGAAAGAATGAAGACAGTGAAGAGATCGTGGCTCGGACATTCGTGTGGCAGATTTTACGAGCGTGATGGTTGCGAGAGATCGGAAGCACCAGGTATACGAGTGGATATCGGTGTAGTATAGCCTGCCCCGGCAAAGCAGTATACCCCTCCCGTCCCAAAGGCTGCGCACTCGAGACCCCAAACAGGGTCGAGGGTCTCCAGCAGTCGAGCACGTGGCGTGACCGAGGTTTTATTACACCCCGTATATTGGCCCCATGGCTGGGCCCAAACTACACGATGCAGGCATATGGGGCCTGACGTGCTTCCACGCTGACTCTTGAAACATCCCGTGGACCAGCAGCATTCGTCGGACCGTGACGTCGATTCAATGGTCGACCTATCTCAATCCACACACACGCACACACAGGCCACCGGCATATTACCCTTGTCCGTTTCTATAATAATGGGCGGGCATGAATGAGATGAGAGAGGAAGAAAAAATTCTGCCGGATAAATCTTTGTGGCAAATGGCCATTGACAACCGGGTGGACTGTTGAAGGCAAAACGAAGTATCATCGAGTGTCTGTAACGTAGAAATAAGTAAATAAGAGTGAGAGAGAGGGAGGGAGAAAGTGCCTGAGGGTGGATGAAGTGGGTCTGCGTGGGGATGAATCGATTACGATGAGATTTGAGGAAGGTCGTTGTCGATGAGGGTTGTAACGTTTGAATAAACTTCGACGTGTTTGCCTTATGCGTGACAAGAATTCCACAATAGAAACATTTTGTGTGTTGTGGCCACACGGCCATCTTCGTTGGCGTTCATTTTGTCGATGTGGGACGACAAAACTGCGTTTGAATTGAATTCATTGTATCAGCACTACCAGTGACAACTGTACGCTAAAAAAAAAACAATCTTCTCGTTGTGACAGCGATCTTCACCTGCAGCCGCCATTTTGTCAATGCAGACCAAGAAAACGGCCCGCCATTCGGTGTGTCCACTGCATCAACACAGATACATGGAGCGCTCCGGAACAAAAAAAAAGTTTCAGATGAAAAAGATGGAAAATTTTATTGTCTACAAAAATTATCTGCACTAATTTTGTCGTACGATGATGCACGGTTCACGAGATATTCAATAAAACATGTTTTTCAAGATGGCGACCAAAGGTCGCACACCTCCCCATCCCGTCAACTTGGATCACCCATTCAGGGTACACCCCTGAACATGTTCCAAAAAGAAAATCCGTTCTGTCGAACACTCCATTATGAACCTACTTTTTTTGATCTGGGCTCAATATACAAAAACAAATATATACCTCAACAACGAACTTATGTCGCCATATGCTCGTTCGTCTCTGACGCGTCTCCGCCAATCGGCGGACGCGCGTCAGTTACCAACCGCGCAACGCAACCTCCAAACGGCGCGCGATTCAAATTCCCGTAAATTCGCGTCTTCAAAAAAACAGAGAGTTCCTCGAAGATCGAATCTTTCGTCGGCAAAATCACGAAGACGACGACGACGACAACAACCGAACGTCTTACACGCGGTACGGGTTGTCCCACGTTTGCGTTTTCAGTGCCGTGATGGTTCGTAGCAGCAATGTGATATATATAAATATATATATACACTGCACTGAGCAATTGGCCAAGTACGGTGTGTTATCTGGTTGTTGGCGGTGAGCGCGTTTCACCGCGGTCCGCGCATCGAAACCACACACACACTCTCTCTCTCTCTCTCTCACAGATCTTGGACACTCGGTTTACCGACACGATGGAGCTGTCCGATTTTGCCAAATAAGGGATTATAAATGCCCGACTGTCTCGGTATCGCGTTGTAATAAGTCAATATACCCGGCGTGGATAGTCGGTTTTCTCTGTGGGCATCGGGCGCGAATGGAATAAAAGCCGAAGAGATGCCGAAACTTTGGCGGAACAGAAGTTGGCGAATTCGCGAATTGTCAATTGTGTTTGCGCGTGAGCGGGGCGGGGGGGGGGGATAAAATACGATGGCGAGAGGCGTGGAGATAGATCCCTCCCTCTCTCTCTCTCTCTCTCTCTCTCTCTCTCTCTCTCTCTCTCTTTGTGGTAAATTTACGAGCCATGGTCGGCGGACTCTACCGATCGCTATCGCGATTTAGGTGTGTGTATATATATATATATATTCATATATATAGATATGTGTACAGCTTCCTATTGCTCCTACATACGCATGACAAGACACATTCGCGTGTAACACTTGTTTCAACGCACAATATGTTAAACGCATCCGCGGTTGAATCTCGGTTTTCACGGACATTGTCGCTCTCGAGAATGATGGCGTCGGATGTTCATACGTATATACACGTACGGAAGTAACGACCCGCATTTTGCCTCGTGAGAAATCCGGAGAACGATGGAGGAGGCAAAAAAAAAAAAAAAAAAAAAAAAAAAAGAAAAAGAAAAATTGTAGTGGTTCTTGGGTGATCGTGGATTGTCGTCGTGGCTATCGAGATACACTTCCGTTTATCAGTGAGTCTGCTCATTCATCGTTAAAAAAAGATATATAGGTATATATGTATATATATGCTATATATATCTGGATTGTCCGGTTTGCTCGTCGCGTGGCTAGACGGGAATCCGGATTTTTATTTATAATTCTGACGAGAACCAATGAGCTATAGTCAACGTGTGAGGTAGTCCGGACTGGCGCAGCGTTGCCGTGACTTTTCGTAGAGAAGATAAAAAAAAAAGCTTTTGACAAAATTGACAAAAAAATTACTTTCGCGGTCCGTTCAGATATGGCCACATGAAATCGTGAATCTGAATCTGACCAACGTGTAATGTCTCAAAAGCTTCAATCGCGTTTTGTAAAAAATTGTTTTTTTTGTATGTATTAATAAAAATATTTTCATTCGCGTAAATTAAAAATTTATTTTAAATAATGTTCGCCAACGAAATTGCGATTGGGCTTCTTTGTACAGAGAAGGAAAATTCATCAACGAAGTGTCATCCATGCCCTTATATATATATATATATATATATATATATATATATATATATATATATATATATTTTTTTTGTTTTCTTACCAGAGAAAAATAATTATTGAAATTTCTATGATCTGCATTGTAATTTAAAAAGGAATGTTAACCATAAAACAAAATTGTATTGTTAATGAACTACGTCGTGACTTTCATAAATATTATTTATTAAAAAAATACAAGAACGGATTATTATATTGTGGTACGAATGAATGACGTGTCGTAATTATGTTTTTATTTATATACTTTTTTCCGAAGCGTAAGAATTTTGTTTTCAAAATTGAAGTTAAAAAAAAAGAGGAAAGTTCTTCGGCGGTGCGGCAACACACTGATAATGTATTCGTTGTCCATGTTTGCGCATGCGTGTCTGTGTGTGTGTGTGCGTGTGTAGGTTGCATTATAAACTGTCGGGAGAGTCGATGATGCGTAACCATTTACGGAACTGAATGTCGGGCTTGGGTAATACACGTGCCTCCGAGGCACATTAAATCGGATTCGTCGTCTATGATTAACGATGGGGGATCATTGGATTATAACCGAATAAGTTGGGACAAATGTTAATTTCATCGTTCACGATAAACGCGGAATTATTATGGTATATCAATAATGTCACAGATGAATCGTTTATTGTCAATCGTGTGTATATATAACGACACAAGAGTCAATTCGAGCGTGGCAATTGTCGTGAGACGTATATTTTTCCATTTATTAGACATTTTTTTCTATTTTGCTTTATTTTTTTTTTATTACTCGCACTTGTGTGCGAGACCGGTTCGCGCCTGCCCACACGCAAACGTTTCGTCGCCCTACACACGAGCGCGATCGAGATCGCACACGTGCGTCACACACGCGGAGATTTCATGTGTCACGTGGAGAATATGTTGCCGAATGAAGAAATCGAATTGAAAAGTGTATGCGTATATCTGCAGTGGGCGTCGAAGCCTCGTCATTTTTAACCCACGTTTTTTTTTTTTTTCGGGTTACGATGTTTCAAACGAGTATATAACGAATGGAGTTAACTAGGGTGGTCCTTATCGTCGTTATTGTGATCATCGTTCATGGGCTTGCTGTCATCGATAATATATATATAATATTCAGGTGTGATCTTGTTGAAAAATGTATACGAGTAGTTATACCCATTAACAATGGATTTTATGTTAATGAAGAATTTTTTGCGTACGAAGGGACAAGGCGAAAAAATAATTACCGAATTAATCGGAAAATCCCATGTTATTCGAATGGGAAACAAAACGAGCTTACAGTCACGTATTCTTATTGGACTACGGAGCTGGGGTTTCGCACGTATTTTTATTTATTTATTTTAAACTTATCTGGGGGGTGCACTTGTCGAAATTCGTCAATATCCCCATTAAGGACCACCCTAGAGTTTATCGATCTAACGTGAAATCGTATCGACTACGTCATATTGCGTTGACATGACCGATTTACTCTTACGTGCTAACAGGGATGGGCATTCATTCAACGAAAGAGTATTTCGAATACTTTTCGGAGCAAATAATAATTAATTTCATCGCATTTATTAAATATTAAAATTCATTGTATGATAATAATTTACGTAAATTGGTCATAATTATTACAGAAATGTAAAAATATTGGTGTCTGGCATGATAATTAATCATAGTTATTTGTTTGGAAAATTATTCGAAATACAATTTCATTGAATGGATATGTCCCCTCCCTGTGTCCTAATGTGTAGAAAAAAGAAAGGCGAAGAACAAAATTGTCGAACTCGAAACCGTCGGAGATAAATTTGTCAATCTTTACGAATTGACAAATGGAAATATTGCTAACGTTTTTCTAAATTGTTTTTTTTTTTTTTTTTTTTTCAAATCTAGTTTTCATTTTATTTAACGTATTATGTACTTGGAATTGAATTATTTTCGATGGTTTACGACGTTTCTACGATCAACGTCAATATGATAATTACATTCCGAATTAACTGTAGAAAAATAAATTATCAATGAAATATTATTTGGTGTTTTTTTTTTCTCAATATAACAACAACGTAACACCTCGACGACCCTGTGTGAAAAAATTTCATCAAGACATATTAATGTTCCTTCACGATAAAATTTGTTGTCGAGTCATAAGAAAATAATAACACGCTGATGATCAACGACACTTTATGAGCTACTGCGGTGACGCAGCATTCATTTTTTCGTCCTTAGTTACGCCAAAAAAAAAAAAATGCTGAATTTTTTCGTTGACAATTTAATAATTGATAATATGCAGGCAATTTAATAATGATCGGAAAATGGCAGAGACGCTGAAGAAAGAGAAAAAACAAATTGTAATAATTATCGCGAGACTGATTGGACACAGTCGAAGGTCCTTAATTGACACTACGACGATCAAGTCGATTGTTGAGTGTAAATAGAGATGATTTTGTCAAAGATGCTGCTGCCTATTGTTTTTGTATTTTCGTCCCTCGACGATCGTGAAAAGAGCCGAGAGAAGCTGCAACAGCGGCAACACGTTTTATGAATCCTCGTCGGTTGCATAATGTGCATATATGCATAATATGTGCATGTGCATAATCGTCGATGGCTCTCGACGGCACGTATCCCGTCACCGTCTCGCGGTCTCACTGTTCACAACCACTTCGTGATGTTTATGAGCCTCGTGGTTTAAACACACACGAGAATGTGTGTGTGTGTGTGTTACGGGGTTACGTTTGACTACGTGATAGCGCCGTATACGTCGCGCTCGAGTCTTCGACACACCGAGCGTGTAGGTGGAACTCTCATATACCGATCTCGCTCTCGTGTGCAGCCTAGAAAATCTCGAGTGTGTGTCAAGGTTGCTCTGACATCAATGGGACATTTGTTCAACAACTACACCGATTACCAGGAAGTAACGCGCACACACACGATAAATCATAATTATTCGTGTTTTTCTTTCTTCTTTTGCATCTCTGCGACAAAGAAAAATTTCAATCGCACTACGGTGAAAATTGAAATTGAAACGTTTCCAATTGTATTCTTGGGAAAATTGAAATTTCGAAAAATTGATATTGCAGTTTTGTTTGAATGAAAAATTCATAATTTCAATTATATTCGAGGGAAAATTAAAAAATTGAAACACTTCAATTGTATTCGATTAAAAATTTTTGATTTCAAACATTTCAATTGTATTCGATTAAAAAATTTGATTTCAAACATTTCAATTGTATTCGAATGAAAATTGAAATCATAAAACATTTGAATTATATTCGAGTGAAAATCGAAATTGAAACATTTCCATTGTATTCGAGTGAAAATTGAAATTGAAACATTTAGATTGTATCCGAAGTGAAAATTGAAATTGAAACGTTTAGATTGTATTCGAGTGAAAATTGAAATTCGAAACATTTCCATTGTATTCGAATGAAAATTGAAATTGAAACATTCCAATTGTATTTCGAGTGAAAATTGTAATTGAATCATTTCAATTGTATTTGAGTAAAAATTGAAATTGAAACATATTTCAATTGTATTCGAGTGAAAATTTCAATTTAAAAAAATTGATATTGCAGTTTTGTTTGAATAAAAAAATCATAATTTCAATTACGCTTTTGTTAAAATGAAAAATTGATCATTTTCAATTGCAGTTTTGTTTGGATAGAATAAAACCAAAATTTAAATCGCACGTCCGATCAAATATGAATGTTTGAAACTTCAATTATCACTTTTGTTCGAATGAAATGATAAAATTTTATTTGCGAATTAATGAATTGATGATTTTCGAAGAGAGCCGACGGATATAGCTCCTCGATCGATCGCCGAGAGGAAGAGTGCATGGAATCGTCCGTTGTGGAAGGTGCGGCTCGTCTAATTGGCGCACCTTTTTTTTTTCCACCGCTATCTCCTTCCCACGGCGGTGCGTCGATAATCTCTTATCTCTATTCATCGTTCACAATCGAAAGTACCTTTTTGCACGAATGATTTATATGCATATCTTCCTCTTCCTCTCTCCTTCTCACTCTCATTATTCATTCTCACATTAGTCTTTACTTATTTCAAATTATATAGCTGATTATAGGTATTTTCTAAGGGTAAAATGGATTTCAAATGCGGATTGATTGTGTCACGAAAAAAAATTCCAATTTTTTAGGTGTCTCAGCCCCTTTAATAATCATTCAACTTTAATCTATCTCTCGCTATCTCTCGTTCTGTGTGTGTGTGTGTGTGTTTGTGTGTGTGTGTGTGTGTGTTTGGGTTACGTTGTGTTCGAATCGCGAACATAATAAATTATACTTAGCCGTGAGCTCTCGAGCTTCCCGTCAATCCAATCCCCGTAATAGCCGTGAACCGAATCCAGAAGGATGAGAGTGCGTCCCTCCCCTTCTCCCCCCCCCCCCGCCCCCTTCCGCCGAAGCCCATTAAAGTGCGACGCGGTTGCCTCGATGCCGCGGCGGCTTCTGGGTTCGTGTGAGTGCGCTGATGTTCTGAGTCAATAATAATAACCGACCATTTGAGCAAGCCGAGGGGGTAATGTTCGAGAGGTCGTTAAGTAAATTGGAGGTGTCGGGTCACTCATTATATTCGACACCTTGCAGATGCGCGCGGAATTACGCGCTCGCACGAGACCCGCAGCCAAAAAAACAAAAAAAAAAAACAACGACAAGAAGAAAACAAACAAAAAACAAAAAAAAAAAAAAAAACGTGAAAAAAACGTGAAAAAAAAAAAAACGTAAAATCGTGGACGGACAGTAATGGGTTGCAAAACGCGAGTTTGCGAATTCACGAACGCGTGACTTGGCTCGTTCGGCGGCGTGTGCGATAAATTCGATCGAAGAACTTAATCTCGTGACTCAACGAGACTCGAGTTTTTTTTTTTTTTTTTGTCGCTTCGACACCGGCGACTCGGCCATGCTTGGATGATGTTTGAATATTTATGTACGTAACCTTGTTTTTGGAAACAGAAGGAGTTGAGAATATATACTTTTGAAATAAAAATTGCAGAATTAATTTTCATACTGCAGAGTTTGTTGATTTGATTTTTTTATTTTTATTATTGTTATAATATCTATTATTTAAATTTTCTTTTCTTGGAATGAAAATTGCAGAATTAACTTTCATACGGCGGAATTTGTTAATTTGTTTATTTTTATTGTTGTTATAGTTTCTATTATTAAATTTTTTTTAAATTTAATTGATGGAACGTAATTCAAGTTATTCCGTGAATTAATTTGTGACGTGGGTTTGGGAATTAACGGGAATTGTGTCATACACTCTGCGATGACCGATGATGACAATTGTGTCACGTATTTTCGCACTCAATGATCATTATATTTCGTTCCAGCATGAAAAAAAAAAAACTTTAAGAATTATCTGCCACTGTTTACATAGCGATTCACCGATATTCTCGCAATTGGCGGAAATATGTTTAGTAAATACCGTAATTCGCACGATGCACCATTTATTAAAAATAATTGCAAAAAGTTTGGAAAATTTGGAAAAAATTTGGTGTTCATGAACGTATTGTGTTTTTATTGGTTGCAGGGCCATCGTAGGGGCGCCACAAGCTCAAACGAACGTGAAAAACGTTTATCGAGGCGGTGCAGTCTACAGTTGCAACGTTGCGGTTGACAATGATTGCAGCCAGATACCGTTCGACAATCAAGGTAATCACATGTACATGAACCAATCTACCAAATATGGGCATCGGTTTGGATGACCCCCCCCCCTCAGAATCTTTAAAAATTTTTTTAGGATGTAGTCCTTGATGACCTGTATGTACCTGAATTTATTCAGATTTTTTCCTCCATTATTGTGGCTGTAGTAATTATCGGCATTTCGTGACACTTTCGTTTTTTTTTTTCAATTTAATTTCTTAGTATTTTATCATCAAAGCTCTTAAAATCGAGCTCCCAATGATAAATCGCTAATTTTCAGGCATGGCGCATGTGTGAAATTTTTTAAAAAATATTTTTCGAATGATGAATGATGGAAATAGAGAGAATACAATGACATAATCTTTTCTAAAGCCATAATAATCTTATTTCAATAATAATGAGATATACCACATTTTTAAAGAGAAAAAAACACTTCCTCGTCGATTCAGTCAATTACCGTGGCAAAAAAATTTACCGAACACAACGAAAAACCCATTAAGAATAATTGAAAATCACAGTGATGCCATAATTGAAAATCACAACGATACCAACTGAGCTATAATTTCCATCAACCACGAAAATTAATGAATAATATCGTAAATTCGATGAGTCGTGACTCGGAGAGTCTTCGAGTATTTCATTTTTTTCTCAAATTCACACCAGTCATGAGAATTTATTTATGAATTATGAAATTTATATAATGTATAATATTATTTTTATAATTAATAATATAAATTTGTATAATCAATATATAATTTATTTATGAAAAAATGTATTCAAGATACTTTTTCAAACAAAAACAACTGACAAAAATAAAAAATAAAAAATTTTCCTACTGTTTGTCAATAATAATAAATATTTTCGATGGATTATTACTTTTTTATTCTTTTTTTAAAAAAAAGGTTAATGAATTTGATGGGAGTTTCATTGCAGACGATCTGTTAGTCGTGAAAGTGTTTCAGACGCATATTTTCATTGAACGAATAGCGTATTTCACTGGAAAAGCTCGTTCGAGAGTGTTTAAACTGCAATCATGACGTTTCACGTTCGCAACAATCGTTTGTCAAGTCTTCGACCCACATAACGTATATACGTGTTTGGTACACACAGATATATCCTCCTCATCGTTTGTGCAAAGAATCCCAGAACAGCTTGTTCATAATCAACGAGTGAGACAAAACGGCCGCGTGTACGAGTGGAGCGAGAGATCTATTCTCGGATGTAACTTTGCACCCTCCGCGTCTCGTCGAACCCTCGACGAGATTTCCGTCCGAGAGCATCGTCGGGTTTTTCAACACCGCCTGGGCCGCCCCCAACTAGCGAACGTTCACGCGTTTCACCGTGTCTCGCTTTTCCCAGCAGCACGACGAGTGATAAAACGATCTAATCAGTGCGGCATTTGAGACGACAGATTTATTTTTCGTCGCGCGTCACAATTACGACGAATCAGGATTATATTTAAAGACCCCGGATAACGTTGATCGGCGCAAGAAAAAAAAAAAACATCGACGTCGAAATAACTGAATGAAAAATAATTTTTCTCAGATTTTCTAATATTATGCCCGAGTGAAAAAAAAGCGAAATGTGGACAATTTTTATGCAATTTATGTGATATATTGCTTCCCAATTTTTTTTTGTATGACTATAACACCTTGATTTATATGGGTTTATATCACATTTATTTGGTTTGGCTTGTACGTTTGTGTGCGCGTGCGCGCGCTTGACTATCGTGCAGTCCTTTTCCGCGCTTCTTCTCTTCGTTCGTTTCTCCGACAAGCCGCGAGAATGCAAGATCCTGCATTACTCCTGTGTACCCCGAGACAAGTACATCTCCTTCCAACGGCCAATTAGCGAGGGAGGACTATCTATCAAGTCAGCCGCGAGCGAGCGCGGGCGCGCGAGCGTTCGTTGTTCGACGAGTTCGGACACCTTGTTTCTCGATCGGTAATTAGCTCGGTCGGTATATGCTCGACGATCGTGCGCCGAGGTCTTGTCCAATTAGAGAATCGAAGCCCGAGGGGGGGGGGGGGGCAAAAGTCCCGGTGAATCTCAAAGAGAAGAAGACTTCGCGACTAAATGTCTGCGAATCGTCGTCCAACTGAATTGTCGATCGAAATTCACGTAGGATATCAACGAGATCCAATATAATTCGAACAGATCGTGTCATCGTGACCCTAGAAAAAGAATTATCTCGACGCCTGGAGGGCTCGTGGGGTCTGTATGGCCCCCACGTGGTATCTTTTTCATTTTGCAAAATGCAAATCGAATGGGAACCAAATTTAATCTTGCGACTTGGTGGTGCGAACTCTTTTGAGAAGTTTTGAGGGCTTCTGGGGTCCGTATGGCCCCCCACGTGGTCTCTTTTTTATTTTGCAAAATGCAAATCAAATGGAAACCAAATTTGATCTTCGCGACTCGGTAGGGTAAACAATTTTGAGAAGCTGAAATCGCGAGTTTTCGTCACGCGCGCAGTCATTTTCGAAAATAACCCGTCGAACTTTTTTTCCGCGCGGCTTTCGGTCGGTCGGCGTTGCGTCGTAACGAACGCGTAACCCGCACACGGATCGTGGGGTTCTTCGCGCTTGCTACGCGGTTTAAAATTTCTCGTATTATTTTTGGATTACACAGAGGGTGGCGGGGCGGGGGGGGGGGGAGGGGGTGGAGGCACTTGTAGTTTCCGTGTAGGCACCCGGTTGCGCCGCCGCTTTCGTTTCACGTAAGACGAGACGATGAAAACAATATTCCGCGCGACGGCGGCGCGGTGAACCGGCTGCGCTCGTTGAAGCTGAGCTCCAAGCGGCAAAGTTTCGACGAGAGTCAACAAGACGATATATAGTCTCGAACGATACTTTTTCCCGTCTTCGTGAATACGAAAGTTTTCACAAAAAATGTCATTCATTTATAAATAAATTATAAACAATTATTTTCGAGCCTATGGATTAATCAACAAACTGTTCGACCTATTTTCACCTATATTTGACCTATATTCAACGATCGTCATTATCAACATGCTCCTCCCTCAGCCCCTTGATAACTAAAAGCCAACTTTTCTATTCTATTTTCCCACCAAGTTCTATAACAATTATTTTTGATCAAGATTCAATCGATAATAATAATTTCCCATAATATATCCGTTGACGATAAAACCCCTCAACAAGCTTGCCGCCATTTTTAACCACCCCGAGCCTCGACAATCCTTGTAACGAATTTATTATCATCCCGTGAATCAATCACCCCGACCCCCCCCTTAAATATCGCTCACAATTACAATCAAGACCGCATCCACCCTCCCACAAATCATCTCAAACGATAATCCAATCTTCTTGATCTCAACGAGTGATTAACCGACGTCGTCATCCCGACAAAACCTTCTCGTAATACACTCGGAGCTTCATATACAAAGCGGCTCGGGCATCCCAAATCTCAAATTCGCGATATCCGATGATTAACTCGACGACGACGAGCGCACATCGATCAAACATTCGCGATTCACCTGCGCGCGTCGACTCCCCTCGGCACAATCAAACATTTCTTTCCCCCTTGCCAATCTCCACCGATCGCCATGCGATGTGCCACATCTCCGGGCCGCCACTAGTGCGAGAGAGACAGCGCCGCATCCACGCTCTCTAAGGCGCGAGAGAGAACGAGCGAGTTACGTAGCACATAACCTCAAACCCTCGTTGGCAAACGTGATGAAGTGACGAAGAGAGAAAGGAAACAAGAAGAGCGGGATTCCGGTTGCGTATGGGGAAGCGTACACACACTCACACACACACTTACACACACACACCGACATATGCACATATAATACATACGGGGCATGCGCATTCCCACTGGATCCCGAGTTCTCGCGTGGCCTTAGAGGTCACTAACTTCTCAGGTAGCGAATGAGGATCGAACGAGTATTTCCCAAGCTGCGCACCCCCCGCCAGGCCGTCATTCCACAACCGAAAGGACTTGAGAATGACGCGTGTGCGTGCCCGGTCATGAGCCGGCTCATCGGGCCGAGCGCATCGTCCGAGCGCTCGTCCGATTCCTCGTAATCGCCGAGTGAGCCGAGCAAGAAACTCGCACTGCCTAATACAGAAAACCGTAAGTTCGTAGGACATGCCCAGACGTTTATGTACGTCGTTCGGGGCAGGAGGGGGCAACCTCGACGGGATGATTCCACGTCGTCGAATCATCCGCGAGTCCGACGGTCATAACACGCGAAATAGCGTTCCGCAACCGGGAATCTCAACCGACGAGGGCGCGAGCGATGAGTGGGGCGGCGGGGGGGGGGGTCCTGAAGGGGAGGCAATCACAGCGCTCCACCGTTATACCCTTCTGCACCGCACGGTTAGTTCGCCAAGCGGAAGATATATGATATAAGTTAAGGTCCGCAAGACGACCGAGAAACTCGCTCCATTCTAGATTTGCAACGATCAAGGGGAATACAGACTGCTTCCCTGTTAGGGACGCTAAGAACCCCCCTTAGAACCTATACGGGGCTAACGGGTTCACCTTCCATCTTCTCGACCCCATCTGACGCTTCTTCGTGCGCATGGATGGATACGCGAAAAAATCCGGCAAAATGGGAAACTACGGGAGAGAAAAAAAAATGGCGCATGGTCGGGAGAGTCATTGGTTGGTTGGTGGTAGAACGTGTTCTCGCCACCTGTTCAGGATGATCGGAGTCAATGATCCTTCCAGCGTCCGCGTGACAGACGAGTCTCGTACACTCGTCAGACAGGATGACGATTTTGTTTTGGAGTCTCGTTTCTGTAGTTGGTGATTGGTGGAAGACCCGTTGGGGATTGCCATGTCCCGGGTGGTGTGCAGACATCTGGACCGTAGCTCGATAGGAGCCAAGGAAAATGAGGTTCTTTGATCTTAAAAGTTGTTTTTTTTTTTGTCATAACAATTGTCAAACAATCTTGCAAACCATTTTTTTATCGATGAGAATTTGTTAGACTTACAAGAAAATATTTGTTGCGATTATTTTTCAGAACACAATCAGGTGACCCGGAAGACTCCGCCTTACGATCTGATGCAAATCGACAACAAGACGTTGCAGTGGTTCGGAGCAACGGTGGCGACATCTGCTCAGGACGGAGGGCCGATTCTCGTGAGTAAATGTTATTCAAACTTTACGATGATTCGAGTTGGAAGAGGAAATAATGACGTCGTTGCAGAACTAGATAGGGGTTAATGATTGGATCATTGGACTCGCGTCCTAAGCCTTTCGATCGAATGTCTGCTACAAGGCAACGATGATTGAAAGATTTGGTTGTGCGTCCGCAACGGAATCAGATGGAAGTATTATAGGGAATATTTATGATGTTAGGATGGTAGGTTTCCTATTAGAAGTAATCCATGGTACATTTTCGAAAAGCTATCTAAGGGATTATCATTGAAGCATTTATTCAAATATAAGAAAGGACCACGCAATACAAATCGTTCGTCAATGGCGCTCGCTCGGTGCGCTCCAGTGGTCGGTGCTGACCAGAGCGGAATTTTACCATCAGCATGTGCCACAATAATCGTGGAAGCTCCAACGGAAGCGAGACGAGATAATGGACACGTCATATGGATGCGCGAGTGTCAAACCGGCACCCTGGGGGTGCCTTTCATTGTCGAAAAGGCAATTAGATCCGCGGCCACCGGCAAACCGCATCTCAGATTCCGCTGACAAGCGTGATGACGGTAGCAGATGTTACCCTGCCCACACGTCTGTCATATATACATACACACATACACATTTATACACATCGCACTACTATATACACATCTACCCGTTGTATCAAGTGTATATGCCGCGAATGCTCCCGGACTCACTTATCGAAACAAACTTTTCTCGTCGAGTTCACAATCCCCGAAAGCAAAAAAAAAAAAAAAAAAACACACAAAAAAAAAAACATGACAACACGCTAGAAAATTCTACCGCGCTCTTGTGTGTGAATCTACTTACTCGAGGCGTCGAGTAACGTTCGAGCAAACGACGCAACGCAAAAAAAAAAAAAAAAAAAAAAACGTTCCGTCGCTGTGGCGAATTTAACAACAAGAAACAAAAAAAAATCAAGGTTTTCTTTTTTTGGTAAAAAGCTTGGCGAGCGTTCTTCGGGCTAACCGACGGTGAATTCCGTGAGGTTTGGTGATGGTGCCTACGGAGACGTACGATAGGACACCACGAACACGTGCCTCTCTCGGCGCAACGCGAGAACGGCCGTAACGTCGGAACCGTTGATTTCTATTCTGGGATTGGGAAAATAAGCGGAATCCCACTTTGTCGAAGCTGCTGGTTTGTCGAGCCGTGCACGCTCGGCAACACCATCTTGTGGCTTTTCGAGACCGAATAATATTACGTTTGACAAAATCGTACGTGATTCGCAATCACGGGATTTGTGATCATAGTTATGGTCGATTTACGATGGAAAAACCCAATTTCTTGACCCTAAAAAATAAACAAAATGGCGGCCTATAGATTTTGTAGTTTCTCGCGTCACGGAAAAGTTTTTCAGATCCAGTTTATCGACTTGTAAATTCTGAGTAATGTTTTTTGTGTTATCCTGTGACATAGTTAGTACAAATATCAGAATAAAGTTTGAGGTCAGAGGTTCGTTACCGTCGGATATGTGATATTTTTTTTTCAAATTGGCATCCGTGGGGGTAAGTGTACGCGGGTAAGTGTACGCACGAAAATACCTTATATGCGTATACCTCTTATAACTCACAAGTGTGTTATTCTCGTTTTAATCACTGGTACATTGTTTTCATTGCGTATATAAACATGCGTACACATACATGATGATGAATTCCAGCCATCATCCTGTTACCGAACATCAAATTGCTGCTGCTAAAGTATACTAATTGCAAAAGGAACAAGTAACACAGTTGTTGCTCGAGGGATTGGTATCAATCAATTGTGTCTTACATCAAGACTTAAGTTCAGCACAGTTTCTTTTACTATGCGTCGCTTTAAGCCTTTAATACCGCACGCGTACACTCACCCGCAATACCGGACAAATGGACGCAATCTGACTTTATCAAGTTATTGTTTATTCATAACAAATTGTTAAGGAATACTTTATCTGTTTTACCGCCAATTCATAGTTGAATTAAAGACCTTATCTAAATATCATAAATTGATTCCAATATCTTTCATTACCATTGTTCAACAGAGAGGAAGCCCTACGTCCGTACAGTTATCCCAAATGTTCCTCCACAACTCTCTCGCCTATTCCCAACGTCGTTATTATCAATCCACTGTACATGATTCAAATATATCGCATGTGGAATTGCACAATGTCGGAACGACCAAACGCGTTGCATCTCATATCACCAACAACCCCGATGGGCAATCCTGACGGAGAAGATCTTTGGCCTTCCGCGCGAGATCGCGGAATCGGGGCGGGGATCGCCGGTACGATCGGACGGTGCGGCGGCACGTCTCTCTGCGAGAGGAATCGCTCCGCGCCTTTATCTATCTTGATACCACCACTCGCATTTCCTTCGTCTCTATGACCTATCCATTCGCTGACTCGGCTTGGTGCGTATATATATATTTATATTCTCCGATCCCGTCCGCGGGTGTCCGGCAACGTACATCACACGTTCGCGAAGACCCGAAGTACGTATATATAGCGCCAACGATGTGTTTCACATGTATACGCGTGGTTTCAGTTTTGTTACGTACTATATGCTCATCACGCGCTTGATTGTGGGATGCGCGTGTTTCGCGATGCACACACACACACACTCGAGAGTCTTCAATGAATACTTCGTGTTCCATGATGGTAGAAGTGTGTTGTTTTTTCTCTTTTTTTTCATTTTTTTCTTCTTCTGCATTTCTTTTCAAAGTACCGCCCGCGCGTTCGAAGGAATTTCTCGAGGGGTTACATTCAACGATGCCAACATTGCGAATGAAAAAAAAAAAAAAATTCATGAATCATCAGAACTGAACGTTTTTGTAATAATAATAATGATTGGGATTGTAATTGTTATTATTATTTTGCACTGTATCTTCTGACAGGTCGAATAATAATAATAACAACAACAACAACAATAATAATAATAATAATAATAATAATAATAATAATAATAATAATAATAATAATAATAATAATAACAATAATAATGATAATAATAAAATAATAATAATAATAAAAATGATAATAATGTGAAAGATAAGCGATGCAGTTCATTGAGATTTTTTTCACTGCAATATTTTCTTGTCTCCCTCTCTCATTCAATTCCAGCAATCTTTGACACTAATGGGAATGCGATTGCAAGAGGGATAGAGACAGAGAAAGAGAGAGCGAGAGGGAAAGAGAGAGAGAGAGAGAGAGAGAGAGAGAGAGGGAGAGTAAGAGACAGAGAGTCGGCATTGCTTCCAGGAAAATTTGATAGCGACTTCCGAGTAAAACAATGCGGCTATTCGATACAAACATAAGAGGGTGACGGTTTTTCACGGTACAAAGAAACTCGATCGAGTTTGCAAGTGCACACAACGGCTTCGGGATCAAAAAACACGACACGATGACCGTGACCCACGACTGGAATCTCGTGAATCCACCAACGTATATATCTTCGATGTCACACGATCGATGCAACATAATATCGGGCAACGGAAGTGAAGCAATTTCTGCAAAAAAAAAAAAAAAAAAAATAAATAAATAAAAATGGATCGTTCAACAATGCGACATATTTCCACATGGACCAAAGAAATGTTCCTTTTCTCACACATTGACCTCGCGAATTGACGCACACTTTTTCCATCTCCTCGAATTAATTAAATGTAGCGAAAGAAAAAAAAAAAAACATCATGAGGTCATTTCTACATTCTTCAATATCGCGCAATTTGTCTCTTCGTATATATTCGTCTTGCGTGCGCGACTTTTCTTCGTCGTCTCTGGGATAGGCTGCGCGCGCACGGCTTTCTCCGCATTTAATGCGTTTCACACGCAACCCACGGCCGCAGTTGTCTCGTACATGATCGCCGCGCGGAGACTTGAAAAAAAAAAAAAAAAAAAAAAAAAAAAATTTTTTTTTTAAATCTCAAACGCTTATCCGAGAATGCGAGAGACCAGTTGTGAGTATCTCGCATTCTGGAGTAAGTAGATAATTCCCGTATTATTTGCCGATGGCGCGCGGCGAGGGAAACGTCGCGGCGGGGGGGGGGGGGGGTGGATGCGAATTTGTCGCGCGCGAGCGCGGCACGTTGTACACGAAACCAGTTGGAAGCTTGGCGATTTTGCTGTGAAATTGCGACGCCGCGAGCTCGATCTCCACAAACCGACAGCCCGCGCGATAATCGTTGCTAATACACGTCGCGTTTGTTCAAACCCCGAGTCGACGCGGCCTTATTTATATAGGACTCGTGCCTTCTATCTTCAACAAAAATACAAACGTCCTTTGTCCACATCGGGATATCTCGGTCGATTATCAACAACCTTCGTTATTATTGCTGCAATATCCAACTTTTACAAAAAAAAAATGACGGATTAATCATTATTACACGTACGTTAGGTACGCGGCGAGCTTTGTGTTATTGTTATTGTTGCTCTGTTGTTAGTTTTCGAATGAGATTTACTTCGAAAAATGTTACAATGATAATAATACTTTTTATATATATATATAATACTCGCATGGGCACTACGCATGCAAATTGCTAGTTGCACCTTTCGGAAATTAATAATAATAATGATAATAATAATAATACTAAATTATTATAATCAATATTATAATATTATAGCTATAATAATAATAATTATTATTATTTTTTTAAACACTCTCACGATGCATGGAAAATATTATTAATAATAATAATAATAATAAGAATAATAATAATATTAATAATCAATATTATAATATTATAACTATTATAATAATTATTATTATTTCTTTAAACACTTTCAGGATGCATGGAAAGTAATCGAATGCACAGTAAATCTCCTTCGGAATTATCACTATTATCATTATTATCAATAATAATAATAATAAATACTAAATTATTTTCATTATTATTATTACTATTATTATTATTATTATTATTATCGTTATTATAATTTTCCGAATGCGATATCATTATTATTAATAATAATAATGAATAGTCAATCATTTTCATTATTTCCATGATTATCGTTATTATCATTACTATTATTATTATTACAATTTTTCGGACAAGATTTATAGTGTGCATCTGGCAATTTGTATGCATTGTGTGTTTCTTTTCTTTTTTAACAATAATGATGATAATCATAATTATTATTATTATTTTCTAGTGTCGGTGTATTAATAAGAAAAGAAAATTTTTGATTTGTACTACGAGAGCGATGCATGTGTGTGTGTGTGTGTGTGTCAGTGTGCGTGTGCGTGTGACCATCCGGATCGGTAATACGAGAAATGTTCATTTCTTCTTCTTCGAAGACAGGTTGCGCGAGAGCAGCGCGCCCACGTGTTTCGCCGAGCAGCCGCATCGTCGCGATATAGTCTTGCACCATGAGATTTACGATCTGCGGAATGCCCGCGAGTTGTCCTTGCATTTACAATGGAGGTTCGCGATGTGGGCGTACGTGCAAACGCACAACCCCCTCCCCTCCCCCTCCCCCCCCCTGCCTACCTCATCCCTCTTTTTCCCCGCACCGTCGAATCGTTCGTTTCACGGTCGCATAACGTCGCGTTACCAAACGCTACACGCCCCCCCCGCTTGCATTCGAGACGATATCGCGCACGCGCGCGGGCTCGTTAATTTCTCGAACCATCATCGATAATATACGTGTGCTCGCGTGCATCCGGCACAACGTTTGGGTCTTCTCGATGGTCTCGCGCGCATAACGGCAATTTTAACCCACGCTCGTCCATTATCGTAAACGATGCAATTGTTTCGAGCGTGGAACGATCGGTTCGTCATCCGATATAAGTCGAAAATTATGAAATCGATGGGATCGTGATTCGCAAATGAATTTTTGTTCATCGATCTCTCTTCCGTTTCCTCGCTCCGCCGAAGGTGGAATTTGGATAGGGGTCGAAATTCGGAACGATCGGTGCTTCGGAACGATCAAATTGGAAAACGCGCAATGGTTCGAAGATGCCCCAATGCTTGAAAGGGTGGGTTTCAGAACAAGTATATTAGGGTGGTCCTTATTTGGGGTCAAAAGTTTTTTTTTTCCTCCCATGGGCTTAAATATGTCTCTGAATAAAAATTTTAAAGGTAGCCGAAGGCCCAGGCCTCGTGGATCAATTCTAAGTTTCACTTGTTGTAGTAGGTCTTCACTTTTTCGAATATTTCGAAAACTTTGGAAAAAAGGAAAAAACCATTCTCATCAATTCGATCGTTCTAAATTTCGGACCTCGATCCGTCAAAAATTGACGATCGAAATCGTTGCAGAATTTTACATTCGTCGACGAATAATCGCCGAACTATACTGTCGCGTCACGAACGACACACGAAATCTCGACGGGGGCCGCGAGTCCGAAAACGATATTCATCTCCGAGAACACACGAAAATTTCGTGCGATGTTCGAGGATGGGGTCGCGGCTTCTAAAACGGCGACGGAGTCCGAAAATCCGCGTGGAATCGCCCCATGCAGGGGGAAGGGGGTTGAGGGCAGGGGGCTGTTGGATGAGCATAGGCCAGCGGTGCCTCTTGAGAAGACTCGTCTCGGCACCCGGTTTAATTCACAGTGGCTTCTTTTCTTCGCCCTCGTTTCTTTCTCTCGGCTCCTCACCGTATATATATTCCCTTCGTCCCTTCGTCCCGCCAAGTCCTACGTTCCTTCGATCGCCGCCAGGAGCCCCCTTCATTTTTCTATCTTCCAACGGACGTCCGCTACGCGCGTTATAATCGTCTTCGTTTTTTACCGCTGCGATTCATTCGCTTCGTTCTATATAAATATATATATATATATATATAATAATCTATCTCTCTCTTTTATTTTTCTCTCTGTCTTTCTCCGTCTCATTGCTTCATTCTCGTCTTCGGTCGGACGTTCCTGTATTGCAATCCCGCAGTCTCGTCCTGATCCTTGACGTCGTGTCTTCGTCGTATTCGTCGACGTCTCGGTCCGGTCCCGGCATCTCTCGTATTTTGGAGATACGGCACCGTAGATTTGCCGACAGATGTTTTACGTTCCAAGACTCCCGGTCCTATATATATATATATATTTATATATATATATATATGCCCTTTCCTCTACCGTAACCCTAACCACTGGAAATCCAACAACATCCCTCTATCTCCGATTCAACCCTTTTTTTCGTTCTTTTTATTTTATTTTATTTTTTTTACATCTATATATATATATATATATTTTTTCGTTTATTCGCATTCCATCTTTGGTATCTGAGGGCGCTCTGTTGACTCGTCGAGTCGCTTCGACGCACCGAAAGATCGGTAATCGAATATAAGAAAACAATTGAAGAAAGTAAAAAAAAATAAAAAAAGTTGGAATGAATTCGCATTACCGATAGGCCGACGATCGTGTGTGTGTGTGTGTGTGTGTGTGTGATATAATTTACGATAGTTGACAAATTCGGGTGACATCAATCGCGTCTCAACTCTCGCGTGACAAATTTGATTGGGGGGGGACGGATTGAGGAAGACGATAAAAAAATGTCGCGAATTTATTTGTTCAAAGGCTGACCGCGAGAATTCCCGGGTGATGCGATGTGGAACGAAAAATCTCGTTGGGCATGACGTGTGATGCTAGAGAGGCGGGTGAATGAATAAACATTTTGTTATCAATTTGCGTATAATTTGTTTTTCATGAAATTATATACATTTTCAATCATATATCGAATCTAACCTCTCAACCTCTCTAACCTCTTTTTATCTCTAAATATCATTGGTGTTGACGTGTTCGTTTTATTCGATTTTTTCGAGAATATGGACAATATTACGGAAATTTGAACCACGAATAATTCCACGATCGATAATTTTTTTTTTTTTTTTTTTTGACAAATTAAATTTAACATTATCGACCGACTTGAATGAAAATAAATAAATAAATAAATAAATAAATAAATAAATAAATAAATAAATAAATAAATAAATAAATAAATAAATAAATAAATAAATAAATAAATAAATAAATAAATAAATAAATAAATAAATAAATAAATAAATAAATAAATAAATAAATAAATAAATAAATAAATAAATAAATAAATAAACAAATAAACATGAGAAAGTAAAAAGATTCTACAGTTTCGTTTCGTATAGCGAAACAAGACGCATATGGCAATGGGGGCCCGTGGGTTTCTCCGCACTTTGGCGACTTTGTTCGCAACTTGGTTACAAGTATGGATAGTAAGACAAAGCGAGAGAGAGAGAGGGAGAGAGAGAGAGGGAGAGGTGAGAGTGGTGTGAGGCAGAGAGTCCCGAAGGAAAAGAAACGTACGAAGAAGGAACAATCGAGGGTAATATACGATCGAGTCCTGACGATAAAATCCGGTGGCGGCATCCTCGCCGTCGGGCTGTCGTATCTGGCAAAAACGAATCGATTAAAAGAAGTCTGGATTCCAAAAAAAAAAAACAAAACAAAAAAAAAACAAAAAAACTCACAACAACAACAACAAAGAAACAACAACCACAAAAACCAAAAAACAAACAAACACGTAAAAAATAATGGAGAAACGGAAACGTCCGAAGGAGCCAGGGGAGTTTGGGACTTGCGTCGGTCGAGAGAGCTTATATGTACGAAAAGCACGAGGGAAGAGACAATCGCGTCGACCTCGTCGACCCGCCTTGAAAGCAGAGCCTTGTACGACGAAACCTCCGTCTTTCTTATACCGAAACTCTCTCTCTCTCTCTCTCACTCTCTCACTCTTTCGGTTTTTTTTTTTATTCACTTGTGGCCCGGTGCAACATCTTCGCTTCTCTTTCTCTCTCATTCTCTCTTGTGGATCGCGGGATCTCGCGGTGTGACTCTGTCACAAACCGACCGCCTGTTCGATCGATCGAAAACTCGCGCGCGCGCGCGACGACTCGCACCTTTTTGGGAATTTCCCTCTTCGGGTTAACGCGAGACAAGCGCGGAGGCGGTGGATAGCGGCGAACAAACGAATCGAGAGTCATTCGGCGAATATATATAGATACAAAACGGCGAAACGAAAATTCTTCGGGCATTGTTCGTTCCGCAAATCGTTCTCACAGATGCGACCGATATATATAGAGTCATTCGGGGTAACTGTATACGCACTTGGGGCATGCGAGCTCTGTTGAACAATGGTAATGAAAGATATTGGAATCAATTTGTAATATTCAGATAAAGGTCTTTATTCAACTATGATAATTGGCGGTAAAACATATAAATTATTTCTTCACAATGTGTTATGAATTAACAATAAACTTGATAAAGTCAGATTGCGTCCACTTGCCCCGTATTCGAAGATTCCTCAAAACAAAATTGAAAAAAATTAATCTTATATAACAGAATTTATAATCTTATTTATTTAATTTATCATCTTATAACACAACAATTTTCTTCAGAATCGGAAAAGTCCACTATAAATGCAATCACGAATAAAAACTGGTTAACAATGCGACTCAGCCGCATGTCCGCGGCTGATCCGTTGAAATATAATCGTCCTTTTCGTAATTTTTGTGTTTCTATTTTTGTTCGTTTTTTTTTTTTTTTTTCGTCCATTATTCAAAAAAACAATTATAATAAAATCGCAATCGCTCCGCCGTTCGCAGTGGACGTTCGTACACGACTCCGACCTTCGCCCACGGGGGTTGTTATTCGCGACGGGGGCGTGAGAGGGGACGGGCCGAAGGGGGAAGGGGGGGGAGGGAGAGGAGATGACCAAGAGTGGAAAACGAGAAATTTGCCCGGGACCGATATTGCGACACACACTCCGGAGGACAATACGCATTCCTCCCGTGTGTTTTGTCAACACGGGACAAATTGCGACGCCCGCTAAACGGTTTGCTTTTTTGTCGCTCTCGGCCGCGGCCCTCGCCCGCCGACCGGTAAACCCAATCGCCGGACACGGTACAACGGCCGATCTCTCGTTTTCTTTCCCTCGCTCTCTCTCTCCCTCTCTCTATCTCTCTCTCTCTCTCTTTCTCTCTCTCTTTCTCTCACACACTCACGCACCATACACACGTATACACAATGCGCGGGATGCTGCGAAATATTTCTCCGACGTTGTTTAGATTGCACATGTAATCGTGGTGGAAACGAAAAAGGTGTACTTGTCCGACTGGGCGCGTTCGGTACCATCACCGGGAAGAAATGCAGTTTGTCGCTGTGCACATCTAACTGCGATAAATCACTCGTCTTCCCCCCCCCCCCCACCCTCCCAACGGCTACTGGCAAGTTACTTCCTAAACCTAAACTGACCGATCCACACAGACACTTACACACATACAGTATATATATATATATATATCTATAAATAATTCAGTGAGTCAGTACTGAGCTGTCGAGGGGTGAGTCAACCTCGAAAGTCAAGTCCCTCGTCCCCATACACCTTCTTGGCCTCCCCCCTCCCCAGCTTCACCTATATTATCCGTAATCCAACGATGGTTGACACAAATATATCCCCTTGGCGCATTCGCGCACCACCTTCCCACACACTACTCGCCGCGATCACGTCACGAAACTTCCACGACGCTTTCTCCGGCTCTCATCCGTTTTTTTTTCTGGTTATTTTTTTTTTTAGTTTGCATTTCGATTTAAAAATAAAAATCTGGCACGACGAACAATCGGGGGAGCAGCCGGAGTCGTCGATATGATGAGGAAGCGCAGCCACGGGCGGGTGTGTTGCCACCCCGCTGACCTCCGTTTTACAGTCGTGGCACATTTTGTATTTCCTCGAATATCGTATGCTTCCTCGGTTCGTCTCTTATCAACGATCATGAAAGAGAGAATTGATTGGCTGGTAGATATTATTATCGAGCAAATGAAATATCTATCTGAATAATAATCATCGTTTCATAATTTTGTTGTTGCGATTTTATTTATTGATTTGATTTTGAAAGAAAGAATGGAATTTCAAACATTCAAATTACATGGATAAAACGTGCAATGAGGAATAATGGACGTTTCACAATTTTGTTGTTCTGATTTTATTTATCGTTTTCATTTTGAAAGAATGAATGGGATTTCAAACATTCAATTGACATGGATAAAAAAATGCAATGAGGAATAATATTGAAAATCGTATAATTTCATATTGAATTTTTCTATAATCATTATTTAAATACGAAATATTTTAATATTCAAAGAAAATTAATAAAAAAATATTTGAACATTCAAATATAAAAAATATTTTTGATACAAAAACAATGAAAGTAGAATAACTATTGAATGGACATTTGGATGGATTTTCAAACTGGAACCGGGGACCGCTCGAGGGGCCCTAGACTTATTCAACATCTCAGACGACAAAATTTTCGTTTTTTTGCTTTTTCTAAATTATTCGATTCAGCGCATATTCTCGGTGACTCGATTTAAGATAAATGCGAAAAAATGGATAATGGCTCGCGAAGAGTAATTACCAAGTCATATTGTACTGATAACACGGCGTATTTGGGCTACTCAGGCCTCTGAAACGATTTTTTTTTTTTTTTTTTTTTTTTTTCATACGCTCCGGGCGTTGCAAGTCCGAGTGCAGCATAACAGAGATTGGAGAATATATAATACGACTCGTTGTTTGTATATATGTGTGTGTACGTGAAGAGCGCTCTCAAAAGTTTCTTCGCTCACAAAAGTCTTGTCCTCTCGATGCTTCTCACGACTCTCCACGGAGCACGGGATCCTCGTGTGTCCCCCCTCGTTTCACAAAGCTCCAGAGCCCCGACGAATATTTCTACATGTCGCACGTATAGTTCGTGCACCCTCCTCGTGTCTCTTCTCGCTTTCATTCCCACGTGTCACGGGTATCTAAAGTCCAAACGCTCTCACAATCACGTATCTATTATCAATTCGAATAACAACGCTCGTGTGAAACACAATCACGATCTCACAATTTTCATACCACCCACCGACTAACGGAAAAAAAAAAAAAAAAAACAACAACAACAACAACAACCAAACAAAAAAAAATTATATAATGAAAATAAACATCTTTTTTTTAGATTTTTTTCTATTATCTTGGCAGCTGTCAATTAAGATTTTTTTTTTTTTTTCATTTATTTCGTTTACTTTTTTTTTCAAGTTTTTTTTTTACATACTTCCGCTATTATTAATGAAACATATTAAAAATCTGTTCGTCACGTGAAAATTGTCCCAGTTTCCGAGACGAAATTTTCACCTTTATTTCAACTTATTTCAACATCACATTTAGGACCAAGGCGGTTGAAAGTAGGATGAAGTTGTGAGCAATTTTTATGTGCGTTTGAACTTCGTGTCACCCTAAGAACCTGCAGTTATTTTCCCCATTTTTCAAGTTTGGAAAGCAAAACGAAGGTAAATTAACGAAAGAAAAATGTTCACCCTCGTTCGGAAGGTGAAACGAGAGTAAACAAAAATTTGGACATCACATTGAGCCTGAAACGAAGGTTGAAAAATATTTCAACCTCACTTTATACCTTCCAATTCGGACTTATAAGGTTCGATAAATTGAATTCCAGGGTGAACATTACTATACCCGGGGTTTTCGATGATAATATCAGTTTTTCATTTCGATCATCGAAAAATCTATTGAAATCGAATTTTAAACGTAAAAAGCCGTTTTTTGGCCGTCGCCCAGATTTTGGAATTTTTTCTTTGATAGTCTTATGAAAAAGCTGAGAAAATTTCACAGGTTATATATATATATATATATGTATGTATTTTTAGAGTTGAATTCTTCGTAAGTTTCCTTACGAAGAAAGCTAGCTTGGTCATATATGAAGAAGCATAATGATATTTTTCGAAAAACTTTATTTCCACGAATTTTTGTACGTAAAGCACGGTCGATAATTGTTGAAATTGATTGTGAAAATGGATAATGGCGTTGGAGCTTTAACGATGGAAGAGGTGCGTATATAGCGACGGGTCGGTTGCAGTCCCGACCCGAGATGACCTCATTTGCGCCTCAAAATAACTCCCTCGCTTCCTCCGAAAGCCGTCTGTGGCGATAGCTCATACCCCAACGTTACCACCACCGCCGAACTATACCGGCCTTCTCGCGTTTTGATAGCCATCGATTTTTTTACGCGGTCAGATACGACCGAACCAAAACACGAAAAAAAAAAAAAAAGAAAAAAATTTCAAACACGAAGAAGATAAAAAGGAAGCTCTGCAACGACTGCAGGACGATATATGTGATGAATTCGTATCTCGCTAATTCGAAGCTGTTATTGGACTACGGGCGAAAAAAAAAAAAAAAAAAATAAGTTCGGTTTGTTTTTACGATCGCTCGCAGCGAGAGTGTGCGCGTGATGGTTAACGGAGCGTGAAAATCGAGTGTCTGTCGAAACTTGGACGGTCAAGCGAGGGGAAGTCGTTCCGCAGCCGGACGAAGAAGAGCGTGTACGATGCTAACAATCATCGTGGTCTGGCGAATCGCCCGAGACTCGAAGACATCGACGAAAGATAGAGGGAACGCAACTACAGAGAGAGAGAGACAGAGAAAGAGAGGAGAGAGAAAGAGAGAGAGGAGAGACAAAGAGAGAGGAGAGAGGACGAACGGAAATCGCGTCGTTCAACGAAACATGATCTCGTTATTTTTTTTGTTTTTCATTATTTCATTTCGCTAATTTTTATTAATTTCAACACTTTTCAAAAAACGTTTTAATCTTATTAATTTTAACATTTTTTCAATTATTCAATTCTATTGATTCAAACAACTTTTTATTTCTTCAACTTCATCAATTTTAATAATTTTTAAATCATTACATTTTATTAATTCTAATAATTTTCAAATGTTTTAATCTTATCAATTTTAACGATTTTTCAATCATTCAATTTCATCAATTCGAACAATTTTTCATTTTTTCAACTTTATTAATTTTAATAATTTTAAAATTATTTTATTCCCATTGATTTTAATGATTATTAAATTCTTCAAATTTATTAATTTCAACATTTTTCCATTTCTTTGACTCTATTAATTTTAATATTTTTTAAATCATGTAATTTTATTTAAAAAAAAAAAACAAAAAATTTAATTCATTTTCTTTTCTTCAATTCTCAATTTCCAATTCGAAAAGAATCTGGGAGTTTTGTGAAATGTAAATAGCGTGTAAACGTATTATGTGAAGTTCACATGCAAATTTCCTTGTTCGAAAATTATCAAGATTTTTCAACAACGATCGAGAACGTCATGTCACGAACGAAAGAATCACACAAGAGAGCAACATCCAGCAACCCGCGTGAAACGTTTTTTTTTTTGTTTTTTAAATATATATCGCCCGCATATTCGCGTCGTCGTAGCGTGCCGCCTTGACTCGCATAAAGCGCAATGGCTATTTATGCGCGTGCCTTCATAATCCGCGTTTCCACGGGATCGCGAGCGAAATATAATTGCTCGCCCAGCAATTCGAAAAGTACGGCGGGAGCGAGTGGTGGACATCTGCGAGAGTGCGTCACGCGCGAGCGCGTTGCCGGTAGGCTCGGGAGGCGAGGGCGCAAGCGCGATAGATCGCGCAGCTGGCCGCGCGTGCGTGAGGCGGCGCCGCGTCGTCGGACCCGTCGACCTTTTTTCCAATCTTTTTGAACCTCGCGCCAACCCGCCTCTATTGCGCACGCGCACAACGGCATTCGACAATAATCAACGAGATATTTTTCGATTAATGATTTTTTTTTTTTTTTCAATATTGTTTCGAGATTATTTTATTGTCACACATTTGTCACGAGGGAAAGAAAGGAAAAAAATTTGTAGATTTTTTTTCTCATGGATCTCACGTTTGTTGGGACCTCGAAGAATAATCCGCGAATGGTAAAAGTGACAAATAAGGACATTTTCGCGAGCCGATGTCGCGACTGTGACTAATAACGCACGATTTGCGCAACGTTACGAGGATTCCGAGAATTGCGGCTTTATCTGATCACTCGATTTTACATCAAATGTGCTTGAAACATAATCGAGGTGACCGGGGCGAAATGGAATTTCACGAACCGTTACATTGAATATAATGAAATTCGGATTATTATGGGAAAATCGTTTGAGCGATCGTTATCTCGACTCGGTAACCATATGCTATGTAATATGATGATTCATTAATCTTAGTAATGATGATGCCATTTTCGAGATCAAATACATTATTTCATTCGATTTTTTCTATTTTTGCTTCCTCATAGGTTCTCGGATTTTATGTCGTTTTCAAATTCACAAAAAAAAAGGCGTTATCACTGTAGCGATCGCAAATTTTGAGATACTCGTCTAAATAGTTATTCACAAAGAGATATGTACTCGAGGTTGGTTCGTATTGCATTTGGGCCAAATCCATCGATAAGTTTTGATTTAATGATATTTTGAATTTTTCCGAAAATGAAATTTGTCGCAATGACTTTCGTTAACTGTGACCAATCGAGCTCAAACTTTACAAAAGTATAGAACATCATTCAGCAGTGATGTATATCAAATTTGGCAGAGATCGGTTGAATGGTTCAGTTTTGACAGGAATTCGAATTTTTCGATTATAAGCCTCTGCCGATTTAAAAAGCTGCAAGTTGAAACTTGCAATTTGCTACCTCCGAATTGTAGGTGGCGAACTAAGATTCCTTCATGAGGAAGCCCAAGCAAAAATGCTTCCTCACAGCGCCCTCATTCTTCCTTCCTCATAAAGGATAGAAGCAAATTGCAAGTTTCAACGTGTTTTACATGTGCCACGATTTTTTTGTACTGGGGCCTGTGAAAGAAAAAAGGTTTCTTTGGACTTGTGCGCATGTCCTGTGCATGCGAAAGATCGTGCAGACTCTGTGTTCCACGGATCGCTTTGAAAAAAAAAATCTGTACGAATAATTAAACTTGGGACAATGATTTTTTTTTTCGAATGTTCGATGTGATAACATTTTCATTATTTTTTTTCTGCTGATCCTTCATGCCCCGGTCTCCTCTATGACTGTATCAATGCAAGTCTTCACAGTCTGTGTGTGTGTGTATGTGTGATCGTCAGTCCGAGTTATGGTTTATCCTTGCGCGATTGAGCTCAACTAGCGCAATGGATAAATTGCACCACTTCGGCTTCTTCAGCATTCTCGTCTTTTTGTTTATTTTTATTTTTTTTTGTTAAACTTTTTTTTTTTCGTTTCGTATCTTTCTCTCATCGTTTTATTTATTTGATACTTTATTGTTCTCGGTGATGGCCGACGTCTCGATTCTCAAGCCTCGTGGTCGACGGCAAAGTCGAGGAGGCGAGCCGGTTACACGACGCGTACAGAAGGGACTACCGTATAAACGGTCCCGTCGTTACGTCCAATTTAGTCGTTGACTCGGCTATCCGTGGGCACATTGAGAGATCTTGTACGAAGCACTCGACGATTGCCACTGGGTTACCGCTATATATATATACGTGATCGTATCGCTCATTCGTTATCCAAAATCGGAAGTAACTAATTTTGTGGAAATTGTCGGGGGAAAATTATTCGGTACAACTGTCGTTGTGCCGAAACTTATATTCATTCACTTATTTCATCATTTTTTTTCATTCATTCATTTATTTATTTTGTTATCGTATTTATTTACTCATTTATTAATTTTATTATTATTTTTATTTACTTATTTGTTTGTTTTTTTTATTTTAATTGTCTTATCAGGTGAAAATTTGGCATTGAAAAAATTATCAATTTCAATTAAACTGTAATTGATGGACAATGGACAATCCGTTACTGGATTAAGTCATCAATTTAAAATCTGCGTATCCAAAATTCAACACCCCTTTGCGATGATCAAGGGTTCTACAAACGAAAATTGGAGTAATGAAAAATTCGATTGTCATTGTCATTGAATCGACATTATCTCAAAGAAAGCTGTGAGATTGATTAATGAGGAAAGATGAATGAGGGCGCTATATGAGGAAGCATTTTTGCTTTGGCTTCCTCATAAAGGAATCTTCGTTCACTACCTACAATTCAGAGAAAGCAAATTGCAAGTTTCAACTTGCAGCTTTTTGAATCGGCAGGCTTATAATCGAAAAACTTGAATTCCTGTCAAATCCGAACCATTCAACCAATCTGCGCCAAATTTGATATACATCACGGCTGAATGATGTTCCATACTTTTCTAAAGTTTAAGCTCGATTGGTAAAAGTTAACGAAAGTTATAGCGACAAATTTGATTTTTGGAAAAATTCAAAAAATCATAAAATCAAAACTCATCGATGGATTTGGCCCAAATGAAATACTAACCAACCTCGGGTACATATATCTCTTTGTCAAGAATGTATTCAGACGAGTATCTCTAAATTTGCGATCGCTATAGAGTGATCCCTTTTTTTGGGAATTTCAAAACTACATGAAATTCGAGTCGCAGCTTGAATCATCGCGAAAATTATAGTCAAAGAATGGATTATGGCGACGTTTTGGCACATTCTGAACATGATCACATGAAGATCTCGAAAAAAAAAATCCCACCGTCACATAGCTTCCTTCACGAAGAAGCATAATCATCATCACGGTCTTGACAAATAAAAACAATCATGATGAACAATTATGTTCCGTTATTTATTTATTTTCTTCATCAGAGAGTTTATTAACGATTTTATTCACAAGTGTAAGGTCGAACGAGGAGATTAAAATGTTCATTGGCTCGTTTCCGGTGCACGCTCGACTTGATGCACCCTCGGGTCCAAGTTTAATCTCAGGATACCGGGGTGGGGTATCGTCTTACGCTTCTGCTCCCTCGATCGAGACGACGAGCCTCGCGGCATAAATTATAATACACGGCGGGCCTTATGGTACACGCCATAATCATAAGTCGCCCCGGTGACAGTCATGGCCATCGTTATTACGTTGAAAAAAATTAAATATATATATATATATATTTTTAGTGGAGGTCGTTTTACCGGTTGGTTGTAATTGTATGTTCATCGTCACCGAGCACACATCACATATGCACGCATCGTTGTTACGCAATAACGCAGAATTATTGTTCACGAGATGAAATAGACCATGAGACACAATTACTTTAATGCCCATGCTCCGTCTCTTTTCCTCTCTGTTTCTCTCTCTACACGAAAATTGCATTTGCATCGTTTATTCGACTTCAAGATTATTTTTTACTCGCTCACTCGTTGCCTTATAAGTATCTTTTTCCATTTTCTTATCATTTGTTTTCTTTATTAATTTTATTTTCATTTTTTCCTCGAATTGCGGTTCGCGTGTCAGATAAAATTCAAAGATCCCGAGGCACATGATGAATAATAAATTTAATCTCCTCCGTTGTGTCTCTCTCTTTATTTTTATTTATCACTCCTACCGAATGGTAATTTCGTATTTTTCGTGTTTCGAGCTGTAAAAACGCATCATTACTGGGTAATAAATTGCATTTTTTTTTATTACAGGCTTGCGCACCGAGATACGTGTTCTTCGGGGTTGCACCGGGCAAGAGCGTGGTGACACACAGAGACGAGCTAGCATTTGGCAATCAACGAGATCCCGTGGGCACCTGCTTCCTCACCAATCTCGCCTCGACACCTCGCGAATTCTCACCCTGTCGAACGAGTAAGTTTGCCGTGAAAATATAGACATATGGAATTTCGATCCCATGAAATAATGACTATCAAATTGTGAAAGCTGTAATCGTGATTCATTGACAACTCTATTCAAATCTATAAAAAAAAAATGCTGCACTCATAAATTCGCAAATAATTATATTTGAACATTTTTTTTTTTTTTTTCATTTTACCAATGAAATGTTCAAACAGAAATATTGTTCAATACAGTTTAAATAATTTCGCGTAGTTCGAGCGTTTCCAATCTGGAAGAAATCTTTTTTTTATCAATTTTTTCAAGTAAATAAAACAAAAACCATAAATTAACCAAAAAAAAAAAAAACAAACAAACTTCACATATCAAATTGATGCTGAACCGTGTGAATCTCGGGGAAAAAAAAATTATCTCCTCGTTCGCGTCGACGTGTATCTGGTTAGTCTCTCGTTCTTGACCGAATTTAAAATGTTTCCGAGCACTCGCGCGCTCGCATATACGAAAATAACCGTACAGTGTGACGTAAACAATGGCAGCGGTGGTTGAAAGAGTGGCGAGGGTTCCGGCTGTGATGTGCTTGTCCCGCTTCTCTCCGTCGCTCGTGTAAACCGACGTGGATTCTACCCCACGAGACTGCACTTTGGTGAACGATTACGTTACGTCGTATTTCGAGGATCACTCGGGGGGGATCCGAGCGTGAAGAAGTTGCCGAGAAAAAAGAAGAAGAAGAAGAAAAAAAAAATATCGGAGGATCTGCGTGCGACATGTGGCAGAGATCCTTTGCGCAGTCCCCCCCCCCCCCCCCCACCCGCCTGCTTGTACGAGCAACCAGCCACCGAGGTATCCAGTTACGAGTTACACTTCCTGTCGCGCGACAAAGTCTGTCCGGCACCGCGGTTCTGACTTTTGTCAACGTAATAAAAATAACAATTTTTTATATATTTTTTTCATTAAGCTCTGGCGAAGTGTGCGACCTCATTTTTTTCAACCGGATTCTCGAGACTTTTATATTCGACTCGTGGTTCGAGTTTGAGAGAGTCTCGTACATTAAAAATGTTATTGAAATGGGATATACGAGCGATTCCACGTGACTTCAGCTACCAGACAAAGATTTTTTCACAAATAATTTCTTTCTATTTAATTTGGAAATAGATTTTTTTGATGAATTATAATTTTTTTTGGAATTAATTTATCAAGTGTTGAGATGGAACAAAATAAAATCGTTGATTATGTACTTTGTTCCATCAACTGTTGATGGGTTCGTTGAGCAAAGTATTATTAATGTGAAAAAAAATGATTTCCAAATAAAATAAATCAATGAATAAATAAATTAATAAATAAATAAATAAATAAATAAGTAAATGAATGAATAAATGAATAAATAAATAAATGAATAACTAAATAAATAAATAAAAATGTTGCTACACTGACTGCTGTGAAATTCGTACGTATTACCGTCGACTAGCTGTCGTCAATGACAATGGCAATGGTATGATAATGCATATCACCCGTTCGACTTCCGATGATCGATTTATCATGTTAGAAAGCACTTTCACCCTTTCTCGCGTCGATCTTTTGGGACGACCCGTCCGTCATAATTCCGGCTTGTTTTCTTCTTCTTTTTCTTTCTTCTTCTTCTTTTTTTCACGTCGCCACTCGAACGCTCGAACGAATCGTTATCACGTTCGTACTTATCGCCTATCTCGCGTTGAGTTGTACGGAGCGCTGTCAACGACTCGTCGGCGAGTTAGTTATGTGCCCCGTGACCTTTCGGATAAGGGCCGCTCACGGAGATTCGGCTGTAATAAACAAAAAAAAATCATGACTCAACGAATTCTGAATGCATGACGAATTTTGTGGAAGTAGAATTACCCGCAAAAGTCGTACGAAAATGTTATTTCTACTTTATTCAAAAGAAAAATTTTTATTTTGTGTTTGATTAAAATGTTTATTTTATTTTTTTTTCCTTTTCATTAATTTTTATTTTCATTAATTTTTTTTCATACAAATTCCGCATTTTTATTTTTGACGATTACTTTCTGCAACGACTCGTGGATATTTGAGCTGTGTTTTCGACTGTACAGGGTGTCTCATTTGAAACAGTGCGGTCGGATAACTCGTCGGGAAAAGGGGCGACAACGAAATGGGTCAAATTAAAGTTGTAGGAATCGAAGGGGGGGAACATAGTTCTGATCAAATCTATGCTCTCACAGCTTATGTTTTGCATGCTACAAGCATAATGACATTTTTTTAAAAATGGGAACAATATACTTTTGAACCACCTGAAGTTTTTCCTTTTTTTTTCGACGAATTTCAACGATACCCCATGTTAAGGATTTCTCATCGATTTTTCACGAAAAAATCGATCGTATCGAATCGTAAAATTCGGTGTGCCTTTTACTGCGTGGAACACCGAAATCGCGTCCAATATCACGTGTAAACCAATATGAGCTAATAACAATAATCCTAATATTAGTTTACGTGATATCAGACGCGATTTAGGTGTGCCACGCAGTGAGGCATCCCTCTTCGAACCCAACAACTTCCATCTGAACCATTTCGTTGTCACCCCTTTTCCCGACGAGTTGTTCGACCGTGTCCTGTGTTTCAAACGGAACACCCTGTATATTCGCAATCGAGTATCTGGCACTTTACGAGACGTTCCCGCGATGATGCCCGGGCCCGAGTTTTTCGCGATGCCACTCCGAGTACGCACTTCACAACCTACTTCCACGGATTTTCATTTGCCACATAACACCCATTGCATTTTACACACACACACACACACACACACACACACTCGCCGCCGCCTTTCGCTACGTTCCAAGTGCCGCAATCGCGAAAAGACTTTTTCAATTGGGCTTTTTTTTTTTATCCAAACCACTCGAGAACTCGGTCTTCAACGAGGCTTGTACGTTGCTCGCCATTTTATTTTTCCGGATGCGCTGAAAAAAAAAAAATAACACGTCCGGCAGTTCGGTGGTTTTTTCTTGCTTTTTGTTTGTTCGATCTCTTCGTCTCGCTTCCCAACACTTTCCGGCCATTACAACGTTGTTGCCATTTTTTTGATGGAATAACGCACACGTGACGAAGGGGTCACAGATTGGGGACCCGAATGGAGAGAAATCGACGTGGGTCCGTGTGTGTGTGTGTGTGTGTGTGTGTGTGTGTGTGTGTGTGTGTGTGTTTGCACGTGCTGCAACGGTCCGGTCTTAAAAGTAACGTGCTTCCGGTTTGTCGCAGCAGAGGGTAGTCCTCTCTCTCTCTCTCTCTCTCTCTCTCTCTCTCACTCACTCTCTCTCTCTCTGTGTCTCTCTATCTCTCTCTCGATCGTTAAAACCCGACGTGCCGGCTCTGTCTCTTCGACACTTGCCGACAGTCATTCGTGTTCCTTTTACGGCTTTTTCGAACATCCAGAATTCCAACAAACGAAGGCACATCCGGAAAAAGTTGTAAACAAAAAAAAAAAAAAAAAAAACGAACGACTCGAACTTTTTAAAATTAAATAAAAATTCTAACCCATTCTGGCCACTCGGGGTCCACTGGACCCCATGTTAACGATATTAATGTTATTATTCGGAGGTGTGTGACCTCAACGGGTTGAATATGCGTTTATATGTATTTTATTTATCCGTGGCTGATCGTTTTTTCGGTGCTTCGACGACTGAATGAAATTTTTTCAACCGATTAACTTTGTTACGTGTTTTGCAAATTGGATTTAATGATAATTTGATAATTATTGATTCGACACGGAGTAATTATTGAATTATGATGGATATAAACATTCGAGGCTTGTATTACCGCGATCTGGATAACGTCATGTGCGGTGCATACCGGGTGACTGATGCGTGTCTGAAGCTTCCTGACAAGTTTCGTCCCCTCGTTCTTCGACTCAGTGACCATCGTAATTACGAGAACATGTGTTGAACTCGTGATGGCGGAGTCGCGTGAAACTGAAAACCGCGACGCATGGGCCCCCAAAGACGACCGACACGATATATAGAACACACATATGAACGCGGCGTCGCGTAATTGAAAGCATATCTATATATCTATAAATACGAGATTCGTCGATTGATGAACTGCGGTGTACGAATGAGTCAAAGTTATAATTGAATGGGGAAAATTATTCTTCAGATTGACACTATTCTCGTTTTTTTTTTTAATTATCGGAAAATCTTTTGCGCGTTTGAAAAAAAATGCGTGACCGAAATTTTTTTAATTTTTCGGAAAGTTCGGGTGGTTCGTTGAAATTTTATCAGATAATAGAAAAATTTCGCCATTCAAACTTTTTTAAGCTATTCATTTGATTCTGATGGATAAAATTATCTGTAAAAGTTCTCGATTTTTAACAATTTTTTTTTTTTGAATATTCTTATTCAAAAGAATTCCATCAAATTTTATTGAATATTTTTATTTGAGAAAAATTTTATGAAATTTCATTGAATATTTTCATTTGAGAAAAATTCCATCGAAATTTTATTGAATATATTTTCATTTCAGAAAACGTCGATCGAATTTCATTGAATATTCGTATTTTATAAAAATGAAATTTTTTAAAAATATGTTTATTTCATTAATAATCCCATGTAATTTTATGAAATATTTTTTATTTTCAAATAATTCCATGAAATTTTATTAAATATATATATATTTTCGAATAATTCCATCAATTTTTTTTTTTTTCTCAATGAAACATTACAATTTCGGAAAAAAGCTACAAAACAAAATAGCCGAAAATTCTAGGTTCATATCCTACGTGAAACGATATAGTTTCCTAAAATCTACAATCGAACAACCCGTCACCAGAGAAACTCCGAGAGTGAAAAAGAAAACCCACACACCCTCACAACCGCGGCGTGTCCTCTTCTTTTACAATCTCTTGCATCGTCGTTTCAACCGGAAACCCAGTTACGTTTTTTTCCACATCCGAAAATTGCCACCACACCGCTGCCCGGGGCGTGTGGGGGCTAAATTTAGTAAACCGAGCCACGCCGCTGGTTCGGAGTCGCGCGCGAATCGCTCGAGACCCACGTAAAATACGATTCTCACCGATCTCGTCCGTGCTACACGCACAAACTCTCTGCGTTTCGTCTTTGATCTCACTAAACTGCAACCTACCCCCCCCCCTCTCTCCCCCTCTCCCACTTCGATTAACCTCAACTTCGGACATACTTACAACTACGTCCGATAAATCTCTCACCTAATCGGCGTAAATATAACGATTGAAGAAAAAATTCCGCAACAAAATTCGAGAGTCTTAAAAAAAAAAAACAACGAATAAAACAAAAAAAAAAAAAAATACAAAGCCAGGGCCAATTGATAACAATTGATCCTACTTGAACGAACGATCGCGTTGCCGATTTCGCGCCCCCCCCCCCGTATCGTTCTTTCGCATCGCGCCTTGAATTATTTAATTTTTCACAACGACGCGGCGACCCACCCATTGTCCCACGTCCCATAGAAGAGTAAAAAATATTAAAGAAATAATAATAAAAATTAAATAAAAATAAGAAACAATGAAGAATGAAAAAAAAATAAAAGAATTGAATTCTTCGGCTAATTCGGTTCTCGTTATAGTTTGCCGCAAGGACTCCCCCCCCCCCCTCGCCCCACCTAGCCCGTCAGTTTACGACCGAATGAATTAACACTATCGTCGATAGCCCGTTAATTCACTTTTATATACCCTCGTTACTGGCTTCATCGCGGGTTCACGCGCCCACACGCCTCGCGGTATTCTCATCGGTCTCGGGTTCATACACACATTTTCTCGTGCAACGAAAACCGCGCACCCACGCACGCTGCGTAAGCGCAACAACGCGCGCGCGCGCGAGACCGGCAGCCGCAGCAGCAGCAGCATTTGCTCGCGTAATACAGTAACTTCATTCATTCGTCGGCGCGCGTAACTCACGCTAACGGGAATGGATCTATTACGATTCTCACATCAAGCTCCTTCGACTCGATTCTCGTTGCCCCATAGCTCTTATTTATCGTGTGTAGTCACCGATTATTCGTTCATCGAAGACACCAGCGGACGAATCAATATTTTTGTTCGATTTTACTTTGTCTATGAGAGTAACGACTCTACGAGACGACATATAACAACGACAAATAAATATATATAATAGTATAATAATCGCGTCCGTGTCATTTTTAGTTCGATTACGAGAAATCCGGAAATTAAATTCCGCGACGTATCGTTTTTCCGGTTCGTAGTCACGACGAAAGAAAAAAGAAATAGAGACTACGAGATATGTATTTTTTTTTTGTTCACTAACTTGTTTCAATTCGACACGAATACCGTGGAATCATAATATCGTCATGGTTTTTATTATTTTTTCATTTTTTTTCGTTTCAACGACTGGTTATAATAATAATAATAGAGAAATAAAAATATTTTCGCCGCGGTGGCGAAATAGGTAAAACGCACCAGGCTAGAATTCTAGAGTTCCCGGTTCGCCCCCGGGCCGTAGCGGAATTTTTTTCACGATTTATCAAGAACATCATTGATAGAAGAATATTGCTTCTTTAATTATTACGAATGAACTGAGCAACTATAATTTAATTAAAAAAATAGAAAACCAAAAAAAAAAAAAAGAAAAAAATAATATCGGTAAAGTAGGGTTCTCGCACTCGAACCAAGAGAGGAAAAAAATAATCTTACGAAATTACATCTATAACAAGATCGATTCCTCAAGGCACATTAAAAAACATCGTGCAACGAAATTACTATAAAAAAATAATACGGCCAAAGCAACTAATCAACGAAGCAAAACAAATAATAATATAATTTAATGTTGATAAATTCTCGTAACTACGAAAATCTTATTACAATTATTTCAATTTCTCTATCATTATTACAATATCATATTATAATATTATGAAAACACGGGTTGCGAAAGACAAATATTAAAATCAATAAAAATATTAACAATTATACAATTATTATTGCGTTAGTATTCTATAATAATGATAATAACAATAATAATAATAAGCTCGTAATTGATGAAGATATTCAATCTAAGAAAATGAGACACTGTTGCAATCCATTGAACAATTAATACGAAATTCAACATAATAAAGAATAATCCGTTCGTATTATCCCAAACCGAATTGTCGTTTAATGAATTTTAATCTACTCGAAGCTTCGTTGTTTTTTTTTTCTTTTCTTTTCACTCGACGATTATTTCTCCGACAGGTATTACATTACTTCGTTCTCCTACTGAAATATCATCGCTCCGCAACATTCGCGAAAAAGTCGCTTACATCGCGGGGGAACGTTTGAAATCGTTGCTGCTGCATTTACAACGCGACTCGGTAAAATAAGGCCAACGAACCCGCAAACGCGAAACAAAGACACATTGCGAGGAAGCGGGAGACATACATTTTTTTTTCTTTGTTTTTTTTTTTCGTTCTTGTCTAACGTCCGCGTGTAATACGCTCGCATAAATAACGACATTTATGTGAAATGTCAAAAGCTGTCGGAGACGCGGGAACAAAGGAAAATATCGGGTTATACGATCCTTCGCGCGTGCGAGCGCTCGGTCAGCGCGCGCACGATCGTACCGGTCACGCGGACAGAATCGATCTCGGATTAATGACGCGTGGACGCAACCGATCGCGACTTGGCTATACATCTTGGACGAGTATACCCAAGAGTGCGTGCCCGATTCGACTTTCGAGACGATAATTCGACGTTTCTCATCGACGATACATTAGAGCACTCGTCAAAGTGCAATGAGAAACCGTTATAGCCAAACTTTTTTTCAACGTTTTTTCCACAACATCGAAATATCTGGATTATTATCATTTTTTTTTTTTTGGCTTTTCTTTTAATGTTTATTTAATGATTATCATTTTTGACTGTTTCGAAAAATTTGAGGTGACAACTGTGCAACGATTGAATGGAAGAACAAAATGAATTGATACATTTGCGAGGGTTTGGTAAATTTATTTTCGAAGCCTCATGAAAAAAAAAAAAACCCGATCAATCACCTTCGCGAATCTTTTTTTTTTTTTTTTTGAAGGAAGCTATGTGACGGTGAAATTTGTCGCTATAACTTTCGTTATCTCAGACCAATCGAGCTCCAACTTTACAAAAGTATAGAACATCATTCAGCCGTGATGTATATCAAATTTGGCGCAGATTGGTTGAATGGTTCGGATTTGACAGGAATTCAAGTTTTTCGATTATAAGCCTCTGCCGATTCAAAAAGCTGCAAGTTGAAACTTGCAATTTGCTTCCTCCGTATTGCAGGTTGTGAACGAAGATTCCTTTATGAGGAAGCCAAAGCAAAAATGCTTCCTCATGGCGCCCTCATTCTTCCTTCCTCATGAAGGAATCTTCGTTCACTACCTACAATTACAGAGAAAGCAAATTGCAAGTTTTTTTTTCAATGATTAATATTATTTCTCGTTTCGTTTTCATGATCAATCGATTGACCACCAAAGTAGAGAAGAATGGCTCTTCGCAAACTTCATTATCGAACCGATTATAGAACGGAAATGGGAAATAGCTTTTTTCGTCGATGAATATAATATATCTCATTCACACATCATCGACAGAACCTTTTACGATAATGCATGTGCCCATCGACGACACCCTTGCTCGAACTATTTCGACAATTGCTGATATATCATCATCGTCGTACCTAAATTTTGTCCTATGATTCATCATGCGACGAAGCATATCCGAATGATTTGCAATAATAATCGTATTTCCGTTTCAGAGAGTTACGGATATCACAAGCAGGGGTCGTGTCAGGCTGGTTTCGCCGCCGCCATTTCCAAGGTAAGTCTCACGAATCCACCAATCCAAAACGAGTCGTTCGATCTAACAAACATAATGTGACCGAAAATTGTGCGTCCTTTGTAAAGTCCAACAACTTTACAAAGTTACGTAATTTAAGATCGTGAAAAAAATAATTTTATAAATTAAATTCATCTTCTATAATATATAAATAAAAGATTTATTTAAATTAAAAAATAAAAAAAATATATTTTTTTACGATCGTAAATTACGAAACTTTGTAAAGTTGTTGGACATCGGACACTCAAGTTTTTTAATAGTAATTTTTTATATGTACATAAGAAATTACCATTAAAAAAATGAATTAAATTGTAATAAAAAAAAAACGCGTTCCCCGGGCGACAAACAACTTTACTAATTTTCCTAATCTACGATAGAAAAAAACATTTGAAAATAATTTTAAAAAATGCAAATAAAATAGAATAAAATCTTGTATTTATTTTATTTTACTTCAATGTATGTAATTTTTTTTTTTCGTATATCAGGAAATAGCCGTATATTAGAAATATTTTGAATTTTCTAATATAATAATATTTAAAAAAATTTAAAGTTGGCACTCATCAGACACTTTATTTTTTTTATTTAGGTTGATTTATTATATTTTTTTCTCTTAAAAAAAAATCGTGAATTAGAAAAATTTCTAGAATTGTTGGTCATTGGACACGTAACTCTCTTTCTCTCTCTCCCTCTCTCTTCCTTTCTTTCTCTCGATGGATCGACATTTTCAATTCTGCTATCGGTGCATCCATTTGCGCTTGAGTCCGGCATGTCCGGGGGGGGGAGGGGGGGGGTCGAACAGGGTGGAACGGTGGGTGGAAGGAGACTGAAACTCCTCGGTTATAAACATACGACGGACTACCTCCAACAAATCCGTTACAACAGCCGGAGTCCGAGTGTTCCGCGTGTCCGCGGAATGGAGTCGAGAGTTGTAGTTACATACGACGAGAGGGTTACGAATAAAAGGTATATATATATATCGGTGTATCGAAGCTCCGAATATGGCGAGAAATGCGAATTCCAACTTTACACTCTCGGGTTTAAGTGTTTGGTGATGTTTGTGTGCAAAGTGTATGTACATATACAGTATATATATATATTTATATATATATACGTACGGACATATACAGGCACACATACACGAATACGACCAAATACCACGCAACAAGGTTGTAGCGCCATAACGCTTTCGCGCTATATTGCCGAGATACGCGTTTTCAACGTGAGTCGCCAATGCAGTTGCGATTGTGAAAACGCGACGTTGCGCCATAAATTTTCCATTTGTCAATTCTCACGATATAGCAAATTTGGCTACGAAGACATTATTTTCACCGACGTTGGCTATCGTGCGTGAGCAACGCGCGAGAGAGCAATGACACGTTGAATAAATAATCAACGTCGTATATATATTACCATTTACACGAAATTTATCGTTTATTCGACAATAATTTATCGAACCTCCGGGAGCTCGTGTTATTGTTATTATTATTATTATTATTATTATTATTTCAACCTTTTCGTTTATTTAATTTTGTCAATGATATCCCACAGAGTTGCATACACATTTCAGCGGTTGGATCTCGAAGTTTCGAATTTTCAATGTTTCGAAAGTTATGAGCTTTCGAAACATTGAAAATTCGAAACTTCGAGACCTACCGAATTTCTCGCTTTTCGCGTCGATTAAAATTGTGGATGACGCGATTGAATGTTTTGGGATATATGCCGCGCGGCTGCTCTAGGTCGGACATGCCTCGACCGTGCAATTGCACAAACTCCGGGATGAAAATCTCGGGGCTATGTCTGTGTTTGTGTGTGTGTGTGTGTGTGTGTGTGTGTGTTGCTCTGGAGCACTCGGTCAGTCGCGATCACCGCCAAAGAAATAGTGGGACAATCCGCGAGCACTCAGCCACGGAGCTCCCGATATCTTCGAGCGATGTATAATTCAGAATTGTCTTCACCGCTATGGCACTGAGCTCTACGTCGGATGTTTAATGCATGGGTTCGAGCGTGCTCCCGATGGAGCAAAGAAAGAGAGAGAGAGAGAGATGAAATAAGAGAAGGAAAGAGAGAGAGAGAGAAAGATAGAATAGATAGAGAGAAAAAGATCTTAGCTTTGGGACTTCTCGCGACGGGACTTCTCTCACGAGCATTCAATGTTAATATTCCAATGCAGCGCGCACTCACCCCCAACCGCCTCGCCCCAGTGACTTCTAAACCTCCCCCGCACGCTTCCTCATTTGGATTTGCTCTGATGGAAAATAAAAATGAACAAATAAACGCATTTATACAGTGCGAGAAGGATTCGAAAAGGTGCCATTGGGTTCCGGAAAATCGAAAAAAAAAAAAAAAAAAAAACAACAAATGTATAAATGGGGTAATTGGAAAATGTTGAAAGTGTCGGTGGGAACGCTTGAATCGGAATCTATATTCCATCTGGAAATTTTAGGAAGTCTCGAATTTAATTTAAGCAAGAATTTGATTAAAGCAATAGTAATATTTTTTCAAAATATCATTATTGCGAACTGGGCTTACGGAAAAGAAATGTTTCGTTCCCATATTTTTAGGGTTCCGTAGAAATCTAGGAACCCTTATTGGTTTCGCCGAAATTGTTTTGTTGTTTCTTTTCAAATATCAAAATTGTCAATAGAAATTTTCTCAATCGTAAGCCGGTCGACGTAAAAAATGTCCAATTCAATTAAAATTAAATCAAAACTTTAAAAACATTATCGCACCGCCGACATTCTCGAAAATATATATTTCGTTCTCATTGTTTTTGTCAATTATTATATCATTTATTCAATTGTCAAAATAAATTCACATTTAACCAAAAATTGTTCGACGATGAAAATTTCTCTCGTGGGAGACTTATTCATTCACAATGGGTCTGAGAAGTTAAGATTTTGTCGCAGTCTCACAACAGGCAAACATTTTTTTTTCATTTTATTGAATCCGGAGAGAAAATCGACATGTAAGAACCGACATTGTTCTGCATAATCGTGCAACACGCATGCAAATGCGAAATTTTGCGCATATACAAACATCGAGATACGGTAACGTGGTTGTGCATGCGTTGTTTGCGAATTTTCTGCTTCGACCGAATCTCGCGAGTGATTTAAGATTGGCAAGATCGACGAGACCGCGCGGGGACGTGAAACACGGATCGACGAGCCGATCTCCGACGATCGATCTGTGGCCGGTTTACGTCTCTCTTTGAGTTATCTAGCGTCGATCAAGGGGGCATAATACGATCGTGAAACGCGGCTGTAAAACCACGTGTGTCCTCCCCGTCTTCGTCTTGTCTACCGTAAACTGTTTTTTTTTTTTTTTTTTTTTTTTTTTTTTTTTTTTCAACCGATTCGCCCCTCTCATGCTCGCGGGGGGACTCTCGTTGCCGTCTTTATCCGTGCGACATATCTGCTCTCGGTAGCGCGGAATAAACTCATGCAACCGAGAAATACTTCTCATTGTTGTTTGCCTAATGCAATTCGCGATTCTAATCCGAGCGCACTCGTGATTCGTCCATTCTGCGTCTCTTGAATAATAATGAATTTCTTTTTCTTGTTTTTTTTTTTTTTTTTTTAGTATTCTTCTTTGGGTTCTTTGGGTTTTTCTTTTTTGTTTTACGTCCCATACGCGCTTTTTCATTCGTCCACATTACACAGAGCTATACGCGACGTCCGGCATCACGTTCAAATCTTCCTGTGGGGCAAAATGGTTCACCGCAAAAAATCAAGAAAATATAATTTTTTTAATAATGATTTGTTGTTTTTTTTTTTTTTTTCGAAATATTCATTTTTGATCGTTGAAAAAAAGTACTTTTCACATTGAATGATTATCGTCATTTGTAAAAGAAGCTGTTGCAGACCGAGATATATATATATATATATATATACAATTTATACATAGGTATTTCCTACGAACTGAACCCCTTTTTCAGCCGATGCTTTTTTTATTAATATATGAACCAACCACGATCGAAAAGTAATCACTTTTATCCGTCATTATTAATCGACTGTACAAAAAGTTCGAACTATATTCGAGTCACACTTACACTAATTTCAATTTTGAGGGAGTGAAAAAACGTCGGCTGAAAAAGGGATTCAGTTCGTAGGGAATTCCTCATACATACAATTTATACATAGATGAAATATAATTTGTAATCGGGCCCTTCGCTCCCGCCCCATGAAAATCATCCCTCACACTCGTATCCACATCCGGTCGATCCTCTCGCCCATCTCCTCGTTCCTCCTCACTCCACATGGGCCCAGTGCCCATCGCGAATAATTCCGCACGTTGTACAGCGAAGAGCTACCGCGGTCCGGGCGGGGGCGAAGAATGGCGCAAGCGCGGCGGTGGGGGGAGGGAAAAGAAACCCCGGCATCGCAGAGGAGTCTCTCGTCATAAATTTTCGTTTCGACTCGCGCGGAGCGAAACACACGAATTTCTCCGCGCTTATACATATTTCGTTCGCGTTATATTTCAATCACGGTTCCCGAAGCCTGTTTTTTTTTTTTTTTTTTTTTTTGTTTTATTCCTTTCCACGGAACGCGTTCCCGGGGGCGCCATTGAACACAATTCGTGTGGGTCGTGCGCGCGTTATCCTTGTAGACAGCAAACCAAAGCACCCAACAGCAAAAGCGGTAGCGCGACCAAATGCATTTTGTGCAACTCTACACGTCGTCGTCTCGCAAAATCCCATCCCACCTACATACATACATATATATATTAGGGTGGTCCTTATTTCGGGTCAAAACATTTTTTGGCCCTCTCATAGGTTTAAGTCTCTCGAAAAAAATTAATTTTATAGTAGCCGAAGGCCCAGCCTCGTAGACCAATTCTAAGTACCTCCCCAAAGCCCTCGAATTTCGCAATTTCATTAAAAATGAAGCGCTTCATTATTTCAAATATTTCGAAAAACTTTGAAAAAAGAAAAAAATTCTTATTTAATCTTTTTTCTAGAGAATTAAATTTTCCACAATAAAGGTTATTTGCATCATCATCGTATATCACATAGTCAACGAGTTATCATGAAATTTATCGAAGCTTTTGAGAAACAAGCTATATCTCAACTTGCCGATTCCCCGCCGAATTCAATCACCGAAAAATGTTTAAAATTGATGGCGTCGAAGACCCACTAACCTAAGTGAAAACTATGCGGAGTTTCGGATTTTTCGGTGCAATAGTGCGCAAGGAAAAAAATATAAATATATCAGCCGCCAAAAACCCTGTGTTAATCAAATGGCGAAATTCTAGGGCTTTGGGGAGGTACTTAAAATTAGTCTACGAGGCTGGGCCTTCTACTACTCCGAAAATTTATTTTTTTCGAGACATTCAACCCCATGGGAAGGCCAAAAAATTGTTTGACCCCAAATAAGGACCACCCTTAATATATAAATATAAATATATACGTATATATATTCACGAACATGACAATGCCTATATATATATATATATCGAATGGTCGGAGGTACACATGCACACGACGCACTGGATGGGGGCCGCGGCGAAACGTTTAAAAAACGTTCGTCGCATGCATTGTTCCAGTTGCAAATTTTTTCTCGTGTAAAACCTGCACGGGCATCGGTGGTGGGGGAGGGGTCGGGTGCTCGCAAGAGAAAGAGACAGATGACTTCTCGGTAGGGGGTATCGTGTAGTGGTTGCTTCTCTGCCCCCCCTCCCCCCTCGCCCCTCACCCCTTGGGCTTGTATCTCGTCGTGTATTACCAACTTGCGGACGACAATCGCGAGAGCGCACGTGCGCACCGGTGCGCTGCACTCACTGCTATACCTACTCTATATATACGAACATTCACATGCCACGGTGAATTATTATTTTCGTATGCAACGCGGTGCATGTGTGGTCATCGCCTGATGTGGACTCCCCCGCCTTCACCTTGCGACCGTGATGCCCCACAAGAGTTTACGAATAAGCGAGCGTGTCACCATAAACGGGTAATCGTCGTCGTCGTTGTCTGATGCTGATGCTGATGCTGCTGTTGTCGCTGCTGATGCTCTGCTGTTTGCGGTTGACGAATGACGTTTAAATGCTGGTTTTTTTTTTTTGTTTTTTTTTTTCCAGGCTTTTTTTCTTCTTCTTGAGTTTGTTCGGGTTGTCGGGTAAGCGGTTTCATTCGTAATCCGGACGTTTCGAGATTTATTTTTTTTTTCCGTGGTTTTTTTTTTTCGTAATGACAATTACACGATCGTAAATTTGGTTTTTTTTTTTTTTTTTTTTTTTTCGTGCATGAGTGCATTGTAGTTGGGGCACGAGATTAATCGAGATGTTTCACGTGCGTCGACTCTGTAAATATTTTTTTTTTTTTTGCGGAACGCAGTCGTGCGAAACGAACTTACCGGACGAATGCCAAGTTGTTTGCGATGGAGGTCGCGAATTGCTGGGGGGTTCGATTTTCGGTCGGTCGATGGATTTTTCGTTTGTTCGAAAAACGTGACACGTTTAGGAAATTTGCAATTTCTTTTTCAGAAATTATATTTGATTATTATGTATTATGTACGTATAGTCTATATATATAATTGATATATAAATGATGTATTCCCAATCCTATTCATATATATATAATATATACAATATATTTTATTTTTTACATTCTTTACTTGGGTCATCATGCATGTAATTTTTTTTTTCGACGAAATATTTTTTTTCAAGATAAAAAAACAACAACTGTCAAGCCAAAGTACGATCGGAAGTTCGAGATTGCGTTTACTTATTGGCGGTGCATATAAGCATAGAGAGAGAGAGAGAGAGAGAGAGAGAGAGAGAAAGAAAGAGAGGGAGAGAGAGAGATTGATTGATCAATTGATTGATTGATTTGTTTATTATGCCTTAGTAAGACTGTTGGAAATAGGGTTTTAAGTACAGTAAAAATTAAATACAGTATATAACAAAGAAATAACAACCATAAAATGAAATAAGATAAAATACAACGAGAAATAAAATACTAATAAAGTGAAATACAAATGAAAATAAAAAGATGGAATAACATGATTCGATATAAACAAAAATAATACAAAAAATAAATGAAAAATTAAAATTAAAATAAGTAGAAATTATGCTCTAGATAAACAAAAATAAAAATGAAATACTAATAAAATACAAATACAAATGAAAATAAAATGGTAGAATAACATGATTCGATATAAAGAGAGAGAGAGAGAGAGAGAGAGAGAGAGAGAGAGAGAGAGAGAGAGAGAGAGAGAGAGAGAGAGAGAGAGAGAGAGAGAGAGAGAGAGAGAGAGAGAGAGAGAAGGGGGAAAGAGCATCCACGAGTATTGTATGCGATTTGGGGCCCCGGAGAGTCGTCGATGGCGCCGGTACAGAAGTCACGCTCGATGCACCCGCCGCGAGGCCTCCTCGTACCGCGTCGGGCCCCCAGCGGGAGGGAACGCGTGTACTGCTGCTGCTGCTGCTGCTGCACACACAGCGCACACGGTTGATATTGTTGTCTCTCGTAAGCTCCGACGTATAAGTCCCATTGTTCGCGATACCGTGCGAAACCCCCCGATGCCACGGCGGGACTGTCCATCCGTTTCAGGACGACCGCGTTGCACAAATAATATTTGTGTTTGACGATAAATAACGTTTCGGACGCGTATGTGTGTATGTGTGTGTGTGTGTGTGCGGGTGTTTGTGGGGTCCACCGCCCTCCACGACGCTAAAGGTAGTGGCTTTGCCACTGTAACCCGTCCTGTTACACACATACCACGTTTTGTGAATTAAAAAATGAAGAAATATATTTTTAAAAATGAAAAAAAAAAAAAATAATAAATAAATGAATAACAAGCTGCTGGTTGAAAACTTGCAAATTGTTTCACGGAAATTGAGGACAGTGCTCCCTCCATGACTCTCCACAAACTTATTTTTATCAATTCTGGCTTTCTAAAATTATGAGAAATTTATTTCTATAGCGCGATTACAAATTATTACGACGAATATTTACAAATAATTTTTATTTTGTAACGTCAAGTTTTCTGAAATTAGAAATTCGTTGTTCGAAGAAATTATTATAATTTCGAATTTTCGATATGAAAAATTTTGACGTTTTTGTCACGAGTTTTGCCACGGAAGCATTGACACCGATAACTCAACGTTTTTCGAAAGCCAGAATGCACGATGACCGATGTGTATATTTTTTTTTTTTTGTTGAAAATTTCGAAACGCTGTGGAATCCGATTGACGGAGTGAATTGTTACGAAATTCATGAATACCATGCGGAGATTAAAAAATACCACACGTGTAAAAAATTCGAGGACCGTATTTCAAACCGTTCAAGAACTTTGTTTGTAAAAAAATGTTTCTGAAACCCCCCCCCCCCACTCTATCTCAATATTTACATGGCCCAAAGAAATTTTTTTTCGTCACTCAATATGCAATGGTTATCAAGTTAATTCATTGCAGCTAAAATATCAACGGAAGAAAAATGTTCCTAATATGCTTTCTTCTTTAGAAAGATCCGTCGTTTAAAAAACAAAAGCTGCATTTCCGCCGAATTTGATGTACAACAAAGTTGAATCATGTTCTATACTTCTGTAAAGTTGTCACCGAAAGTTATAGCGACAAATTTGATTTGTGGAAAAATTCATAATATCATAAAATCAAAACTTATCGATGGATTTGGACCAAATGCAATACCAACCAACCTCGGGTACATATCTCTTTGTCAAGAACTATTTAGACGAGTATCTCAAAATTTGCGATCGCTAGAGTGATAACGCCCTTTTTTTTTGGAATTTAAAAACGACATAAAAAAATCTGAGTCGCAGCTTGAATCATCGCGAAAATTATAGTCAAAGAAGGGATTACGGAGCTGCACATGTCTGCAAAATTTGGGGGCTGTAGCTAAAACCGTTCTCGAGTTATGCACGTTTCAATTTTAGGAGGCCATTACACACACACACACACACACACACATACATACATCCGGACATTTTCTACAAATGTGTTTTCTCGACGTTTTGACACATTCCGAACACGGTGACATGAAGATCTCAATTTTTCCACCATCACACAGCGTCCTTTATGAGGAAGCAAAAGAAATAGGGGCTGCTCATATTTTAATTCAAAGATGACCCTTGCTGAGGTCCACCCCAATCGGTACGGACACCTATATACACACATGGTGACACGGGAATCGCTGGAAAAAAATTTCCCGACCGTCACGCAGTGTCTCCTTTAAAAAAAAGGACGAAATGTAATACCGTTAGCGAAAATAATATATGTAGACGCTACACGTTGCATTGTCGCGAGCGACGCTTCGCGACAATCGGCTGAAACTACTGCGCAAGCGTCTGGCTTGGCGCCACCCTAATCTACTGGTACCGGACGATCCGCGCAGGTGTTTCGTCGATGCTCTCTGGGATCCGGAATCCTCGTGGGCTGCTCAACATAAACATATATACATTATATATATATATATATATACATACACGTCACTTATGAAACCCACGATCGACATTAGAAGCGTTACGTCGACCGAGTCATCGTGCACTGAACTACGAGTCTATTGACTCGGTTTCTGTTTCTACACTTCGTTCATGTGTACACATATATAAATATACATATGTAGGCGTGTGTACATATATATATATTATATATATATATATATGTAATCCGTAAAGTTGCATCCGAGTTATCGGACAAAACACTCGACGCACTCGAGAAAGACGAATGGCCGAGAGAGCCAGAAACCAGTGGAAATTGCTGAAACTGGTCACTTTGGCTATTACGAAATAACGTTTGATATACACACAAGTTTCACGGGCTCTCGTATACACTCGAAGATCGGTCGTGGCGATCGGCAACGAATGCCAGACAAATAATTCGACGACGCTCGAGCGTTTCAAGAGCTCCAGATATATAATTTTTTTTTTTCTATTTTTTTTTTTTAAATGGGCGATTTCGTTTTGCCGAATAAGACACGATGGTCGTCGGACAAAAATGTTTCTTCAAACGCTGATTACAGAGTCATTTGACAGAGACATTTGACACTCTGTGAGAACACGATGGAATGAAAAAAAAAAAGGAATTTCGAAGAGTGAGAGACAAAAGATGAACTGTGTGTACAAATAAATTGTCATTCATTTGGTTTTGACGTTTGGGATCAGTAACTCAATAGTTCGTAATTCAATCGGTAGCATCATCTAATATTGCAACGTGTGTATAAGATATACGCTATCTTCCTGTTTTTCTTTTTTTTTTTTTTTTTTTGAAAAACTTGAAAAATATATAAATTCATAAATACACACATATACATGTTCAAGTTTATTATTACATTATATTATATCATTGTATATTATATTTATAATATAATAATAAACTTAAATTGAAAAAAAATGTCTATTCAATATTAGTATATTTGTAATAAAATTTTATCAATTAAGAACAATAATAATAATAATAGTACAGACACATAATTATTCATTTAATTCACATAGTAATATTAAGTATTATTATAAATTAAATAAATATTATTACAAACGTACTAAAATAAATATATATGTATATTAATTTTATATTATATTAAATTTAAAAATAATTATAAAATATATATTATATTTTATATGCTTATTATATAAAAATATATAATAAATATACAAATATATATGTATATATTTTTATATTTATTCAAGTTTTCGCAGTAAAGAAAAAAGAAAACGTCGGAAACAAGGGAGATAGGAATATAGAGAGAAAGAGAGAGCTTTAGTTATACATATATATATATATATAACTGAAGAGCGAGAACGTTGCGAGAGTCGGAGATCGGCGAGACTTTCCGAGAGACGTCCATTTAAGGCGAGGACATTTCGTTCTGTCACCGTTCCGTGTTCACTCCCGACGGAGACCACCTACGCGTCGTGTGCTGGTGCTCTGGTCACTGGAGTTTCTTCTCCTCCACCTTTTTGCCCACATCTTCCGTCTTCTTTCTTTATTCGTCTTCTTTCTCATCTCATTCCCATCGTATTTCGTCTTCTTTATCCCCCGGTTTGCAACAACGTTTTGTAAACCGGGCGGAACAACGCGAATCCGCGGCTAGATGCACCGGCGTCGGCCTCTTTCCCGTATTTTCGAGCGCATTTTGCGAATAACCCCAGCTGCGAGTTACGCTGCACCTTCGTCGACCATCCGGCATTATTCAACCCCCGCGACTATTATGCCCGTCAAATGCGTTTCGTACACGATGTGTTTGTGTTTGTGTGTGTGTGTGTGTGTGTCGTCTCATCTTTCTTCTCGAGCATTCTGTTTAGACGGGGTTCTCATTTGTAACTCGCGAATAAATGCATTCTGAGAGTTGTCTGTATGTTTTTTTTTTGTTTTTCGTTTTTCGTTTTTCGTTTTTTTTTCTTGGTCGCAACGCACGGTACGGATAATTGTTCTTCGCGTCGTTCGGTCCACGGTCGAGCATTTTGGAATTACGATAACCGATTGATCCATATATTGATCCAATCACAGATCCCAGGATATGAAAAAAAATCAAAAATTCTTTTTTCGTATTCTGAATTTGGGGGAAATTTTGTTAAAACTGAAATAGCGAGTGCATTTTTTGAGAAAAAAAAAAATATTTTTGCTAATTTTTTCCTGAAACAGACGTTCAACTTTTGATCAATAAAATCTAAGGTAATCTGCAAATCCTGCCAAAAGATATACAGCCATTTGAATGGAAAAATTAAAAGAAAGTTGATTAACGATAAAACCGTCGGAAATTTTTTATAAAAATTCGGCACTCGGTGAATATGTTGCAATAAAATAACTCAATTTTTCTGAAATTATTGGTGTACATTTTTTTTTAGTGGTTGAAGTGATGAAAATTCATATTATGAACAAATGAATTTTCATCACTTCATTATGAATCAAATTATAAAAAATTATGAAAAAATTATATTTAACTCAATCGATTTGCAATATGGAATGATACACGAGTTTCGTAAAAAAAGAAAATATTGTTGACGGGATTTTTTTTTTTGACAATCAAAGGCAAAACAAAAATGTACAAATATACTATTCGGTGTATAGAAAATATTAATAATTTCTCTCGTGTGTGGTTGATTTGACGATTTCGACGAAATTCAATCGTATTCACACACGCGATAGTCATAAATTTACAAAAAAAAATAAAAATTATAAATCTTTTTTTTTCTCAGTTTTTTTTTCATTTTATCATCTACTTTTTCTCAAAAACGAGGAGAGAAAAAAAAACAATAATGAAAAAAAAAAAAAAATGTTTTTCTGCGTATAAAATATTTATTCAGCGTGGGTAGGTTAATCGTGCCGAGCTTTGCGACGAGCGTAGGCGATCGCCTCGAGAAAGTATCTCGCGGCTATCCGTCGTTACGCACGCGTGTGTGTCTGTGTGTGTGTTTGTGTTTGTGTGTGTGTGTGAACGATCGGACGGTCCGGTCTGAGTTAAATACCAACAACGATAGTCGGGGAGGTGTGTGCGAGGGTCGAGGGGCCCACTCGCTGATGCAGCTCGTTCAATCGCGGTGGGAATGGGTTTGACATCGTGCGTATATAAACTTTGTGCTACCGGTTGAAATTCGCTGCATCGGTTTTTTTTTTTTTTTTTTTTTCGACCACGACTCAATGTTTAATCCTAAACGCGTTGGCGTTGTTAACAAACCCAATATTCACATTAATTGTTTTGGAATTTTCAGTACTGTTATCCTGTTATCTATCCCATCGACTTAAAAGCGCGTTCGAGATCGCCTCATTAAAAAAAAAATGTCTTTCCAGATGTCTAAAAAATAATAATAATGATAATGTATAATAGCGATCATTATTATTATTATTGCTTTGAATGCATATTATCAATAATAGCAAAACTCAGCCAGTGCAATGATAATAATAATGATGATGATAATAATAATAATAACAACAACGCAACTATTATCATTATTATTATTATTGTTATTATTATATGTATATATATATATTATCAATGATAGCGGAAACTAGCCAGTACAATGATAATAATAATAATAACGATAACAACAAAACAACTATTATTATTATTATTGTTATTATTATCCGGTGACATCGAATCGTACCGCGAGTCGGCGATTTTCCGCCCGAATAATAAAAAGTGATTGTCTCGATTTCGAGGACCACGTGTATTCTCATGGCATCCGTGTGAATTATATACGGTTGTTAAAATTGTTTCGACGAGTTTCCGAGTGGTACTTGATGCCACCGACCGGACGCGGATTAAGCGATCTCGCTTCGGATTGCGACGACGGCCGTGCTCTCTCGCGACTACCGAAGTGTTAATAGCATACAGGGTGTCCCATTTGAAACAGTACCGTCGAATAACTCGTCAGGAATATGGGTGACAACGAAATAGGTCAGATGAAATTTGTAGGGTTCGAAGAGGGACACTTGGTGCTGATGAAATCGATGCTCTTACAGTTCATGTTTTTATGCTGCAAGCACAACGGCCGTTTTTTAAAATGGGAACAATACTTTCGAGCCACCTGAAGTTGTTCCTTTTTTTGAGACAAATTCAACGATACCCTATGTTAGGGGTTTCTCATCGATTTTTCATGAAAAAATCGATCGTATCGAATCGTAAATTCGGTGTGCCTCACTGCGTGGAACACCTAAATCGCGTCTGATATCACGTAAACTAATATTAATATTAACTATAATATTAGGATTATTATTATCAGCTCATTCACGATTTTTTCTACTCTTGTTTTTTTATGGGGGAGAGGGAGGGTGAGACTCGGTGTTTTTGGATACAGAAATGTGAACATTCAAAACGTTGATTGGCTCTCAAATTGTGGTCTCACGAAAGATGAGGCAACGATTTTTGAAGGCTCATATGATTACTAATATTTGGGAGGGAGGAAGATTGGAATTAGGGGATTTCAAAAAGCGAGATAAAAAATTCTGTATTTTTCCGGATGAAGAAATATGAAAATTAAGAACGTTGATTGCTCTCGAGCGATGCTCACGAAAGATAAGAGCAACGATTTCAAGGTCCCACACGATTTTTAATATTCTACTTTTTTTTTGTCTGCGCCCAGAATTTTTTTCGTTCGATTTATTTAATTTCGAAGCTTCAATTATCAGCTCGAGGCTCAAATTATCAGGGTTCTTAATCTGAAGCACCAAAAAAAAGTGGAAGCAAATCCATTTACCAAACCAATTACCAATATTAAAGTTCACGTTGATAGATTAAAAAAAAATGTTATCATCATGAAATTTCTCAACCGTGATTTTTGGATCGTGGAAAATGGATTTACGGAAAATTCGTCTAAAACCGTTCGTCCAATAACAGTTCGTCTAAAACAATTCGTCCGATAACAATTTGTTTATTAACAATTCGTCTAACATCCCACAAAAACTCCACAGAATAAAAAAAAACACAAAGAACCAAAGGAGCCGAAAGAACCAATCCCAAAGAAACCCCGAAGAATAAAAAAAAATATATTTATCATAACCTTCCCGATGACGGATTTTCAATAAATTACTACACAAAATTTTGTTCTGTTCATTATTTTAGACCAATTATTGACAAATTGTTACTGGACGAATGGTTATTAGACAAATTGCTATCAGAAGAATTGTGATTAGCCAAACTGTTATTAGACAAATTGTTATTAGATCAATTGTTGTTAGACGAATTGCTTTAGACAAATTGCTATCAGACAAATTTTTCGTAAACCGAAAAATGATCTATATTGAAATAAATCGACGTTGAATTATTAAGTGATTCGAAGCACAGTGTAAAATTGTTGGGGCCACGATTATTCACGTGTCATTGGCCCTTTGATGAGACGAGAGCGAGTTAACGCACTATCGCTCGCTCGTTGTTTCCCGGTCGCTTCCTGTCGCGCGTGTAACTTCGTATCACAGCGAAGGGAGGGAGAGAGAGAGAGAGAGAGAGAGAGAGAGAGAGAGAGAGAGAGAGAGAGAGGACATTCTCCGTCATGCTGCACGTCACCCCGTAGACTCGACCAAGTTCGTAGTTTCGTTGTGTGTAACACCATAATCGTCCACTTATTAGTCTAATCTTCAGGGCCCCTGACCCTTCGACTTTTCTACTCAGTATATCAGCACGATAATAAAAAATAATAAACTAAAATAAAAGATTAAAGAAGAAGAAGAAGAGGAAGTGAAAAAAAAAAAAAAAACAACATTATGAGAAAACCTTTCGTGATACTCGCGCGTACGAGTACCGTACGCAATAAAAGATCCGCTTCCACTATATCGCATTACTAACCGTCTTCGTATTAATTGCTCTCGAACGTTAGTAACGGTCTCGAACGATTTTACATATGGTTGCAGGACGGCGAGAGAATCTTCGTCGGTGCGCCTGGTAGCTGGTACTGGCAAGGTGAGTTTTATCGTATTTTTCAACATTATTTCACAATCATTCGTGTTTTCGTTATTATTGTTATTTTCATTATTATTCAATGATTTTATTTGTTCAATCGTTTATTCATCTATCGGTATATCTGTTTATCTACCGGTCTATATATATAAGGCATTCTACATCACTTTAGCGAGAAAAAAAAAAAGAGTTCAGAAGCCTCCTCGAAAGGGAAATTAATGATAATCAAAATACTCGTGGAATCGCGTAAAGCGACTGGAGCACGTGAAAAAAAAATAATCAAATTGAAAAAAAGCTGTTAATAAAATTGGTAAAATTACGTAGTATTACCAATTACCGATCCCACGATAAAAAAAAAATATCAAAAATTCGTTTTTCGTATTCAGAATTTGGGGGGAACTTTGAAAACTAAAATAACGAGTGCATTTTTTGAGAAAAAAAATATTTTTGCATATTTCGTCCTAAAACGGACTTTCAACTTGCTCAATAAAATTCAGCCATTTGAATGGAAAAATGAAAAAAAAAAAAAAAAAACGTTAATCAACGAGAAAAACGTCAGAAACTTTTTATATATTTCGGCATTCCGTGAATATATTTCAACAAAATAATTCAATTTTTCAAGTTATTCGTGGACATTTTTTTTTTACTGGCTGAAGTGATGTGGAATATTCATCTTCCTGACTATATCTGACTCAATTTCATTATTGATTTATTCATCTATGTGTCTATCCAACTATCTATCTATCTTCAAATCTATCAATCAATTTACTTATTTATTTATTCACTTATTCATTTATTTATCTTTTAAGGAGACCGAGAATATTAAAAATATTTGAATTAAGTGAGATTGCTGTTCCGAGTCTATTTATAGTTGTGTGTATCGCAGGATGTGTGGCAAATACGATAATGGATTCGAAAGTCCCGACGACGCAAAAAAAAAACACACACACACACAAATTCCATCACAAATATTTATTTTATATTAAACATTTTTTTTTTCTATTCTTTTTTTTTTCTTTATATTTCACCGATTGCAGGTCAGATGTACTCGATTCCGAGACGTTCGGACGAATTTCCATTCGTGCCGCCCCGGTTCAAACCTTACGGCGAATTCGCAGGTACCACGAAATTTCCCCCCTGGCCAACCCTTATGTAAAACGCCACCATCGCCCACTACCACCCCCCTCGCCACGCCAACAACCCTATAATCGCAAAAAAAAAAAAAAAAAAAAAAAAACATCTCGTACCGCCGTATTAACAAAAAATTTGTCGTGTTGCCTCGATAGATCGGACGATGGCTTGATTACAGTTATCGCTTGAGGGTGATAAGGGCGGAGCGACTCGAGTTATTGGAATAACGGGTTAAAACTTTTGTGGAAGTTGACAAACTCGTGTTTACGATCCACCCTCCGAGCCGATATCGCCCCCTCGACTTGTAACTGTCGTCCAAACCCATTGACACCCGCTTGGCAGTGCTGTCCCACCAATTACAAATATTAATATATTTTTTTCATTATTATTATTATTTTTTTTTTCACAAATTAATTCACGCGTTTGTGGTTGAATTGTTTATTTTTTTTTTTTTTCGTTTCTTCTCTCTTTCACCGTTATTAACCGGTTACACCCGCTAACAGTAGAAAAACAAAACTCAAAAAAACAAAAAAAAAAAAAAAAAATAGAAATAGAAATAAAATAAAATAAATATAGTAGTGTTGGTATTTTGAAATTTAATTATCACATTCGATAAGGCAGAGATATATTTAGTTGCGTTGGGATATTTAATTGACGGGTTGACTGCCAGCGGGTTGATCGAAGGGTGAGGGAGAGAGTGTCATGTCTAACAGGTGTGGGCCAGCTTTTTTACAGCTTTTCGTTGCAGCTAGTGACACCGTGTAATATGTCAATCGTCGCGGCTCGTCAGCGTAACAATAATAAAATCAATAATAATAATAATAATAATAATAATAATAATAATAATAATAATAATAATAATAATAATAATAATAATAGTAATAATAATAATAATATTAATTCGTAGGATTATAAGAAACATCGCCTAATTGGCTAAGTAATAATTAATTTTTTTTTATCGAAAGCCCAGCTTTTTGAAAAATTTTGTACGTTCGAAGACACTCGCGCCTTTATCCGACGTTGGCCTGTTCATCATAATTTTAATCATACGAAAAAGCTTGGTACAGTCAGAACTCGATTGTGGTACAACGGTTTGGGACCCGACGATGAAGAAGCTCGTAACAATCGAGTTTTGACTGTTGTGACGATCATAATATCGACGAAACAAAATTACGAAATTAATATTAATACGTACATACTGCGCTTAAACGCTGGAATTAAAAAACAAAAACACACACACACACATACACACATAAGACGTACTTATATCGTAATACACTAAGCAAATCGGACGGGACGTTGGTTATTATTTTTTATTATTTTTTTGTTTCTTTTTGTTTTTTTGTTATTTTTTTTTTGTGCAATATTAACGGTGAGTTTGTTTGACATGATCGCAGGACAAACGTTTACTCAACAATCGGACAGTCGTGGAAAGGTGATGTTCACGAAGGAAGCGGCTTCGTGGGAGGACGACAGATATTTGGGTTACGCGGTGATATCCGGAGATTTCGTTGGCAAAGGAGAAGCCGGAACTGCAGTCGGAGTACCTCGAGGTGACAATCTTCACGGAATGGTAATAATTCTATTTTTCTTAGATATCGGACTTAAATTTCGTACGAAATTGCACTATTATCCAAAGAGATGGATAATCCTTGTGGAATTTAGGCAAAATCCATCAAGCCATTAATATCTTATGGCGTTTTGAAATTTTTGCAAAAATCGACTTTCGTAATTTAGCCATCGCAGTTTTTGGGGTATCCGGCTCGAAATTGATGTAAAGTTGCATTATTATTGAAAGATGTTTTGTATCGAATTTAAGCAAAATCTATTGAGCCATTTATATTTTATGGCGTTTTGGAATTTTCCAAAAATCAATGTAAGTACTCCGGCTTCCATAATTTTAGAAATATTCGGCTAAAATTTGTTACAAACTTGCACCAATATTGAAAGAGGTTTAGTATTGAATATGGGCAAAATCCAATGAAGCGTTGAAATTTTATGCGAATTATAGTTTTTCAAGTTTGACATGAAATGCCCTATATATATATATATATATTTTTTTTTTGTAAATATTGTTGCCTGATTGAACTCAGGATTGTCTGCAGAACGAAGTCTCATGGAGTCTTTGAGATGTAAATGAATTGGTTAATCATCAGAATTTTCATTCAGAAATTTCATTGTATCAAAAAATTAGCATTACATGAAATTCAGGAAGACAAAATAATGAAAATGTATTATTTTGAAAAAAAAATCTACTTTCGTTAATTTTTTTTATGCTAACTCAAAACTTATTATTCATTCTATTGTTCGTATGGAAGTGCGATAACAATAACAATAAAGTTAACAAAATTATTATTATTTCGAAACAATAAGGTTGTACTGCTGTCGTGGAACATGACGGAAGTTCAGAACATAACTGGAGCGCAAATGGGCAGTTACTTCGGTTACGCATTGGCGGCCGGAGACATCGACAACGATGGTTTGGATGATCTCATCGTAGGTGCACCCATGTACACAGTACCGGACAATCCTCAGATGCACTTTGAGACCGGAAAGGTTTACATATACTACGGCAAGGGACCGAAAAAATACGCCGTGTTTGACGAGAGGTTCGCAACATATCAATATATACACGTAAAAAAATATATATATGCAATAAAAACAATTAGTCTTCGCCGAGTTTTGTGTGTAAGAAAGCGCAGGTTCTTGAATTTTTTTTTTCTTTTTTTTTTCAATTTTTGACTTGAAGAAAATACTGAAAATTGAATTTTCACATCTAAAATCATATCTAATAATATCTAAAATCTTACCCTACAAATAATAGGAAAAAAAAAATTTAACAACCACCCTTCGGTGTTCTTTGATTATGTCCAACAGATCCGGTGAGACGAATCAAGGCCGTTTTGGCATGTCGCTGGCCTATTTGGGTGACATAGATCACGACGGTTACGGCGATTTCGCGGTCGGTGCGCCCTACGCCGGTCCCGAAGGTCGCGGAGCCGTCTACATATATCAAGGATCATCGGACGGTCTTCTCGAAAAGCATTCCCAAGTGATATACGGCCAGGAGCTCGGTTCACGAATCGAAACCTTTGGTTTTTCCATCGCCGGTGGTCTCGATCTCGATGGTAATCTTTATCCGGACATGGTCGTGGGTTCGTACGAATCCGACAGCGCCATGTTCTTCAGATCCCGACCGGTCATCAAAATGGTGCCTTTCGACACTTACGTGCAATTCGGATCGTCCGACAAACTCGTGTCCCTCGACGACAGACTCTGCGTTTTGTCCGACGGCACCCGGGTCACTTGTTTGCAATTGAAGACCTGTTTCAAGTACACCGGCGATGGGGTACTTCAGAGATACGATTTCAACGTTCAATACGCTCTCGATACGAAAAACACGAAAAGCCCGCGCATGTCGTTTCTCGAACTCGAGGGTAAACACACGATGAACGCGACTATAAGCGCCAACAGGAACGAACAGTACTGTCGCACTGTCAAGGTTCGTTTAATCTTCCCTGTCAATTTTATTTTTTTCATCGGAAAGATGCCTATCTATTTTTTTTTTTTTTTAAACCCCTAAATATCATCAGTAGAATAAAACATGTTGTCGATATGATTTTTTTCGTTGGAATAATGCGGACGTTCTTTTGTTTCGATTTTTTCAATGACCAAAAACAAAATGGCGTAACTAATAATGATGGTGACTTGGAAATTGAATATTATTAATTTTCAAATTACGCATGCAGCAATGAATTTTGTAAAAAGATTTGATCAGAGAATTGCGATTTTTCAATTTCATTTCAATATTTTCCTCGGCTCTGCCACGATTCATTTATTTATTCATTTATTTATTCGAAAATGTCGAAGTTCTATTTTTCATTTTAGGAGAGAAAAAAATGCTTTTCTCTTCCTTCTCCAAAAATTATTAATAATCTCGAAAAAATTTAAATAACATTAATAATAATAATAATAATAATAATACTAATAATAAGAAAAAAATGTCGAAAAACTATAATATCCGAGATTATTAATCAATAATAATAATGCAATACTAAAAAATAATATAATTGAAAATTTTCTCATTTTCCAGGTGTACATCGAGCCGAACATTCGTGACAAACTGACATCCCTCGACGCGGAAATGCGAATGAGTCTCGAGGACGAATTGCGTATAGACGATCGTCCGCGCAACCCATTGCTCGTTCTGCGACCGATTCTCGCGAGAACCTCGTCGCGCAAGGATTCCGTATCCATCCGAAAGAATTGCGGTACCGACAACATTTGCACCCCCGATCTTCAATTGAACTGCACATCGAGCGTGACCGAGTATCTAATGGGTTCGAACGGTCGTATAGTTCTCGAGGTTAAAGTGGTGAACGCTTACGAAGACGCGTTCGAGGCAATGTACAATCTGAAAATACCTCCAGGCATAGATTACATAAAAATCGATCGTATAGATCAGGCGGAAATACCCGTTCAATGTTCACCCGTGAAACAAGGTCAAAACGTGACCCTTAAATGCGACATCGGTAATCCCCTTCCAAAAGAAAATCTCGTGCACTTCAACGTTATTCTGCAACCCACGGCGGTCCATCAAGAGATGTCATCTTACAAATTCGAGATGGAAACAAATTCCTCGAATCCCGAACATTTTTCCACCACTCACGACAACAAAAAAATCGTATCCATCAAAATTTGGGTTAAAACGGATTTGGTGATCGAAGGCGATAGCAAACCGAAGGACGTTTATTACAATCCCGACAATTACACATCAACGAACGTGTCCACGGAGATGGAATACGGTCCGGGTTTCACTCACAATTACACGATACACAATGGCGGCCCGTTCACCATCGAAGAAGCGGAGGTTTATCTGGTTTGGCCAGCCGCGACTCTGGCCGGTGACGATCTCGTTTATCTCATCGAACAACCGGAAACATCGGGACCGATAATATGCGCTAGTGCCAATTCCAATCCTCTGAGTCTCAAACTCGAGCGTAAAAATCGTATATGGCAAGATCGTTATCCGACGATTTCCGGTACGGACGATGAGGCGAATACAGCGATAAATCGTGGAAATATCGGTACCAGCTGGAACTCAGATACAGGATTTATCGGTAAAAAAGTGGAAACGAGTGATCATTCAACGAGTGGAGGAGGTTCAAGCGGTTATCCCGCGATTCCTCCGTACAACGATTCGGACATCAGAATAACCGGAAGTTCGAAAGAAGGTACGTACGTGGAAACCGGTAGCAGCACGAACAATCAAGGAGGAACTTTCACTGGCGGTCAACGAGGATCATCCGGTGAAACGACGAACACGTCAAACTCATCGCACAAAATAACTTACGGACCAAACGGCGAGATAACGGTCATCGAGGACGAGTGGAAACAAACCGGTGGCATAATAACAACCGTAAACGTGACAACAAGCGTGACGGAAAAAACTTACACGGAACAACGAAGACACGACGATGAAAGACGTAGACAGGAAAAATTGGCGAACGAGAGAAAACGTCAGGACGAGGAGGACAAGGCTCGAAGACTTCAGGAAGATCGTGAATTCGAGAGACGAAGACACGAGGAAGAGATCGAGAGACGTCGTTTGGAACAGGAAACCGCACAACGCAGACGTTTGGACGACGATAGACCGAAGGAAATTGTTTACGGAACGGAAAAATTTTACGGTAGCACGGAAAGCGACGTGCTGACGCATCGTGTGCTCGGTGGTTCGGTAATGTCGACCGGTATGCGTACCGATCACGGAATAATCGGCGATCGCGAGGACAACGTTAGACATTCGGATTTTGGTTCGCGTTTGAGCAACGTCACGTCGTCCCAACAATTGGCACAATTTTTGTCGACCCTGACGAGAGATTCCGTGGGTTACGATGTTTTTACCGACGATGGCAGACAGTATTTGCGATTTTTGGGAAGATTCAGAGTAGCGAGCGATGGCAATGAGTACATAGAGTTCAAGGACGGCACGACATTGCCGTTGGAAAATCGTTATGGGGGTCAGAGCGTGGCGTCGAAGGACGCGAGGGCGGAAGTTGATCGACGATTTCGGAGGATAGAGGGACAGATAGTTACGGCGGGCGATGGAAGGGGTTACATTCAGCTGGGCGACGGTCGAAAGATCGCTCTCAGAGGATCTTACACGTACACCGAAGAACGCACGTACACCAGAGGCTTGGGAGCATCTTCGATGGGTGAGGAACGTGGAATCGGTTCGTTGTCCACGAATCATCGGACAATGGCCGACGACGAGGACGATCTGGATTACGATGACGATTATGAAAAATCGTGGACCGACGAATCGTCGACGCGGGAAGAAAATTTGCGGGGTGAATACGAGTCGCACAGTGCGCGTGCGCACGAGGAAAGACGGACTTACGAGCGTAAACAGGGTTCGCGAATTATACGACGCGACAACGACGACGATCGGATGGCGAACGACGACGCGGCGAATCGTCGCGATGAGTTTCACAAACGTGGTTCGAGACATCGTCGCTATGTGGGGCTGCGAAAACGCGAGACTACCGATCAGTCGTACGACGATTTTGGCAATCGCGATGCTTTGCCGATCGTCAACGATCGGCCGAACGACGAAAAATCCGTGATACCCATGTGCACCGCCGCGAAGTGCGTGAGTCTTCGATGCACTTTGGGCAGGCTCGAGAAGAATCAGGAAATTTGGATAAGCGCGAGATACCGAGTTAACGCTGAGACTTTGAAACGCGTCGCTGCGCAGGAGGAGCTGAAAGTTTCGACCCAGCTTATCGCTCAGGTTACGAAATTGCCGACCGTTGGTAAGCCGGAGAAGGATGTTGTGAAGAGCCATGAGATTTACACGAGTTTGCAGCCACAAGCGCCTAATCCGGCACCCGATGTCGTGCCTCTTTGGATCGTCGTACTTTCCGCTTGCGCCGGTGTCATCATTCTACTTTTGCTCATCTATCTGCTGCACAAGGTAAATATTCGTGAATTTTCGGTTCTTTTTTTTTGGTTTTATTTTTGGGATGGTTGAAGTTTGCCTTCGATCGGTTCTACTATTCCCAATCCTACTTTTCCTAGTTCTACTTTACCCAGTTCTACTTTTCCCAGTTCTACTTTTCCCAGTTCTACTTTTCCCAGTTCTACTTTTCCCAGTTCTACTTTTCCCAGTTCTACTTTACCCAGTTCTACTTTACCCAGTATAACTCGCCATGCTCGCCATTGGTTCGTTGTTTGGTTCATTTACTTGGCACTGGCTCCAGTAAATGAAAAGTAGAGGCTGGGAAAAGTAGAACTGGAAAAAGTGGGAATGAGAAAAGTAAAACTGCGAAAAGTGGGAATGGGAAAAGTAGAACTGGGAAAAGTGGAAATGAGAAAAGTAGAACTGGGAAAAGTGGGAATGAAAAAATTAGAACTGGGAAAAGTAGGACTGATCGAAGACAGCCTTCAGCCATCCCCAGCCAAATTTTCGTTTTTTACCAATGTAAATACGTCAAATCATGCCAAAGATACAGCTATTTGAATGCAAAAATTTCGAAAAACGTTAATTAACGAGAAAAACGTCAGAAAATTGTTTAAAATTTCGCGCACTCGGTGAATATATTTCAATAAAATAACTCAATTTTTAAAAATTATTTGTGAAAATTTTTGTTTTTGTTTTTTTTTATATTGATAAACTCGTTTGTCGATCTATTTAACACACAATTTAATTGCATTTATCGTGTTGCAGTGTGGATTCTTCAAGAGAAACAGACCTACGGACGCACCGGAAAGGCAGCCACTCAACAGAAACGGACATTTCAACGGTGACGATCATCTGTGAGCGAAAATTTCGTGAATTCGCTATTTCCTGGAATCTCCGATACGCGAATTTTTTTTTTTGTTTTCACAATTGGCCGATAACGCAGAGTCACAACGTGCCTTGACGAGTGTGTCAGCGAAAAAAAAATTGGGCAACAACAAAAATGTCACGACAATTGTGGAGCATTTTTTTTTTTGGAAAAAGTTTATTTATTTTTTTGTATTTTGGTCGTTGGCGTAAAAAGCAAGATGCAAAGCGCCATTACGAACTTTAAAATGGGGAAAAAAATACGCGCATCGCTTGAATCACGACGAAAGAAAATTGTCATAATTTTACGGTAGTTCCGGACTAACACTCGCAACGATTTTATATTTCGTTCGATAAACGAAAAAAAAAAAAAAAAAAAAATAAGAAAAAAAATTCTTTCACGGGCGGCGCAATGATGAATAATAATTTATGTGTCATTTTGTTGTTTTACGCACTTACTGCCAATGAATACTCCTTCCAGCTCCTGCAGCTCGATCTTACAAGTTTCTAGTCAGAAACGATTTTATGTCTACTTAAGCTGCGCATCATGTTAAAATTCGTATTCACATTCTCGTGTATATTAACATATATATATATTATATATTATATATTATTAAATTTTTTTGTACTTGTTAGCTGTGGGAGCATTCGACGAATACGATACGATCCGACCATTTAAGCTCTTAACTGGAGCAGCAATTTTTAAGCATCGTCTTGAATTCAACTCCAATTTCTATTTTTGTTTTTTTTTTTTAGTTTTTTTTTTTCTGTCTTCTGTCTAACGATCTCACGTAATTTCGTTCTTTACGAACATTTATAATTCTTCTTTTTCTTTTTCCTTTTTTTTTTTTTTCAATGCGCGAAAAAATGAATTATAGAATTAGTTGATACGTCGCGAAGAAAAGAAAAAAAAATTATATTCTTGGTACGTCGATCAGATTCGTTCCATGAACGTGGCTCGGATGGCAGTCGATCGCTTCCCGATGACGCGTGAACACAATTAATTTATTCGACATCCAAAAGGGGGTGACGGCTCTCTCTCTCGGACAAGGGCCACGGGTTATGTGTGTACAATCTTGTAAATTATTAATTTCTTACTAATAATTACGAAGTAGAATTAATTATCGCGAAAGTGTAACCCGTTGTAGAGGCGAGTGTCGGTTGTGATTTTTCATCGTTAACGAACGAACGAAACGAACCGACGTGTACATACAGAATTAAGGTTTGATATTTAAAAAACAAAAAAAAAAAATAAACAAACAAAAAATATACATTATATACATTAATTCAAAATTGGCGTGAATTTGATATTATTTCTCTTTTCGTCGATATTTCATCCTTCCCCCCCCCCCCCCCGATCCTCACGATTCGCGTAGGTTATAATATTAGTCGATGAATTATTTGTAAAAACATTTATTGAAAATCACAATTACGTAACAGCAACAGATGTAAAAAAAAAAACAAAAAAGAAAACAAACAAAATGCACAATTACTACTGATATTTACGTGTATCATCGCTCTCACTCATTCAAATTATTAGCCAATCCATTAACCACTCATTGAAATCAACGCAAATGTTTTGTGTGTGTGTGTGTGTGTGTGTGTGGAGGGAGGGGTATGTGTGTTCATGTGTGTGTTTTTATGAAGAGATTAAAAAAAATGAATAAGAAATTCATCCAAATATCAAAAAATATACTTTACAATAGACTCGTTATTTTTTTTCTTTTTATGTTCACTAGATTTCGACTTGTTTAATTTTTGTTTCTTTCTTAAAACGTATATAAAAATAGTCTAGGAGTTTACGATAGTCCGTTTGGTTTTTTTTTTTTTGTTGCTTTTTTTCGTCAATATGCCTATTATTTATAACTCATGGGGTTGTTGTTGTTGTTTTTTTTTCTGATCATCGTTGATTTGGGGAATGTTACGAGAATGCGACACTGTAAAATTTTCGAGGAGGCCCGCGACAGATTGATAGATTCGAAAAAAAAAAAAAAAAAATGATTAAATATTTTACACAATGAACGATGGACGTCGATCGTGAACGCGAAACAATTACGAAATTGTAATTGTACAAATTCGTCGAATGATCATTCGACATCGTAAACGACAATTTGGCTTATTCACGATGAATCGTAATTGAAAACTTGTTGTTGTTTCGTGAAAATTGAAGTTTTTTTTTTTTTTTTTTTAATTGAATGAAAACTATCGGACATTATATTATATACAAATACATCTGAATAGTAGAGGTTATTTCGTCCATTACTATCGAGGTTCTTAATTCTTGAATCATCGAAGAACTTTGAACCTTTTTTTTTTTTTGTATTTTCACGAAAAATCAAATAAATTCAGACAATTCAGAGTCAATGAAATTCATCACTGCATCACAACTGTCACGCATTATTTTTTCAAGCGCGTGTTAATCCGAATATGGACAATATTATTCAACGAGTAAATCTCGTTGACGAATAGTTTAGACGTATTTACAAAAAAAAAAAAAAAAGGACAACAAAAAGAAAATCGATTTCTCGAGATTCAAGGATTACGAACCAACCCTCCATCAATGACAGATCAAACATATTGACAATTTTCTATACACATACTGTTTTGTTTTTTTTTGTTTTTTTTTTCGTTACGTATTCTACGAGATACAGATTGCGATTGCAATTCCGAAAATCGCTCTCTACGAAAAATAATCTCAATGAGTAATTTCTTTTTTTTTTTTTTTTTTTTTTTTTTACATATCACAACGGAATGCGATGTGACGTGTGTTATTTCCGAATGGACAACCAAGCCACGTGGGACACGCAAGCCTCGACCGTGCATTACAATTAAACATCGATGGAACTCCTCGTACCCGTAAATCTACATCGCGGAGGCCCGTAATTACGAAAAAAAAAAAAAAAAAAAAAAAAATTCGTCATTTCTCACTTCAATGAGTGACACAATCGAGTTCGATGGATTGTCTCCCACCAATTGGACCGATTTCGAGGATGATTATGGTTTCGTGAATGTTTTTTTTTTTTTTTTTTTTTCGTCTTCTTCTTCTTCTTCGTCGTGACAAACTGAAATATCAAATGCTCACTCGATGACGTGTAATAAGATTCGATTGGCTCGTTTTTTTCGTTTGTTTTGTTTTTTGTTTTGTTAATATCACATCACGGATTCGAGATCTTGTGAAATTGTTGTTTCTTCCTCGGATCAGCTTTCCGGAACCTTCGAACAGAGCACGTTTTTTTTTTTTTTTTTATTTTTCTCACATTAAACTATTGTCCACGATCGCTCGAATTATTTATTCATTCTTATAATTGTGTTTTTTTTTTTTTTTTTTTTTTTTTTCATTCTTTTACCTTCCACTGTAGTTCATTTCCAATGGTGTACAACTCTTTAAGCGCCTCGAACAATTTTCCACTCTCTCGCAATTCTTCGTACTTGTGATAAAGCTCGAGCGCCGCTCTCGCATCTTCCGTCGAATCGTGAGTTTCCGATTGGATTTTTTTTCCCAAAAAGTGCCAAGTTAAGAATCTCAATGATACCATTCGACGATGTGGCAAATGAAACAACAGCACCGTATCGACTATCTGTTCCGGTGGTACCACCAAATTTATCACTCTGTGGAGAACGTGGAAAAACCCAGACGTGATTATTTGATTTCAAAGTTGTGTCGGTATTGGAAAAAAAAAAAAAAGCGGCAAGTTGAAACTTGCTTTCTCCGAATTGTGGGTAGTGAATGAAGATTTATTTATGGCGAAGGAAGACTGTGGGTGCTGCGAGGAAGCATTTTTGCTTTGGCTTTCTCACAAAGGAATCTTCGTTCACTACCTTAAAATTCAGAGGAAGCAAATTGCAAGTTTCAACTTGCAGCTTTTTTTAATCGGCAGAGGCTTATAATCGAAAAACTTGAATTCCCGTCAAATCCGAACCATTCAACCGATCTCCGCCAAATTTGATGTACATCACGGCTGAATGATGTTCTATACTTTTGTAAAGTTGGAGCTCGATTGGTCTGAGATAACGAAAGTTATAGCGACAAATTTGATTTTTGGAAAAAATTAAAAATATCATAAAATCAAAACTTATCGATGGATTTGGCTCAAATGCAAGACCAACCAACCTCGGGGACATATCTCTCTGTCAAGAACTATTTAGACGTGACAACGTGGTGACAACGCCTTTTTTTTTTGGAATTTGAAAACGGTATAAATTTTTTTTTTCATTTGGCGGTACGAAACCCTATAAAAAAATTAAAAAAAAAAAAACAAAACCCCAAAAAATAAATTGCAATTTGAAGAAAATTCTTACCTAAAATCATTCTTGAGTCCGTGACCAACGAATATTATTCCGTTGTCCACGAGAAATCGTAATTTCTGATACGTAGATTTGAGCGTGGTCAAATGTTTGCTACTGAAATTGGCGTCCAAATCACCCGGTTGTATCCCACTGAATTTCGTCAAATAATCAACTACCTGTTCTTGGGTGCTTATGTAATCGTCTATGAACGGCGTGCCTTCCAACGAACCGTGCCTTGTCGAAGACAACGTGAAAATATATTTTTATTTCTTCTTTTTTTTTTTTTTCGTATTTTAGCAAATAATTTACAAAGTCTTGGGTTATAAAAAAAAAAAAAAAGACCAATCGGATTTTCGATCGACTCGGAGATTTACGTACCCGCGAATGCACGTTATTCGTGCAACCGACATGTGACTGGGTTTTATGGTCGACATTTTACCGTCGCTACGAAGTTCGGATTCTTTTTGATTCAGTGTCACGAATTCCGCATCGATTCCCACCAATTCGCCTGTTTCACCATAAAATTATTTTTAAAAAAAATATATATTTCAACGGCCTTGCGTGAATGGTTGTTACTCGGGGTTACCTTTTTGTGGCATTTCCTCGGACGTCAAAGGGGTAAATGTGATACCCCGGGTTCCACCGCTTCGGGCGATGCATTTGTCTTCGCCGAAAACGTCGTACGTCAGTGGACTGACGAAGGGCACGGGGTCGGGGGTGGGACAAGCGGTGTAATGAAGAATGCACGGTACTTTCCAGTCCAAATTGAACCAAACAGCCTCTTGTGGTGTCACAGCCGATATACTGCGGACCACACGGATTCATAATTTACGACCTTAATTATAAAACAAGGATGCAAGTCGAAACTCCGGTCTTTGAGAGACGTTAACTCCGTAAAATTACCTAAAATCATTGAAGATGTACCACTGAGCAACCGCACTGCCGGTCGAACGTTCGTGATAATTCGGACCAACCCGAATCAACGCTACAACGTGTCGTCGATCGTCACTCGACTTGTCCTCGACGTAACAAACCACGGCGCTCAATATATACTGAACTTTCGTTGTCGTCGTCGACGTATTTTCGTCGTTCACAGATTTATCCGTAGTTTCGTTGATGGAAATGTCGTGTTGCGTAGCCGCGTACACGGCTCCGTCGGTTTCGGCCGGATCGCTTTCCGTGTCGCTCTTCGAACTTTCGTCGATTCGACCGTTTTCGAATGTCACGTTCGATTTGTTCGCGTTGCCATTGGTAGCGTCGATCGGTCGGAGTTTGTCGAGTTTTTCCACCGATAAATCGCCATTCTCGTCCAGAGTGACTTCGATCACGTGGGGTATCCACGAATGCGAGTAGTACATGTGACTCGGAGGTGTTGGGGCTTGGACGTTGATCGGAGGTGGCGCGGAAGACGATTGATTGGGCTCTGAACGAAAAAAAAAAAAAAAAAAAAAAAAAAAAAAAAAAAAAAAACAAACAAACAATCGTACATTTCACATTAATGTAATATTGTTCCTTCAGGTCCTTTAAGGGGACTAGGCAGCGAGAAAATTTGAATTTTTTCATTTTGTTTTTTTTTTTTTTTTTTGTATTCTGTTACTGCAAAATATTCGGAAGAAAATATTTTGGTGCAAATTAGACTAAAAAATTTGCAAAATTGAGCTCAGGAGAGAAAAGCCACTACGAATTTTAAACGCGTTTATTTCGAAACAGCATTTTGCGCTAGTTTTACCACGATAACTCAAGAAGGTTAAAGATATCGCTTTGTTTTTTTTTTTTTTTTTTTTTTTCCAAATAAAGCTATCAATGTTCTCTACAAAGTGAACCGAACTCTATGCAAAAAAATAATTTGTTATCATTGTCATTACAACACATGTCAACAAATGTCATACGTTTTTCGATTTGTTTTTAATTTTTGCCGCCATTTCTGTAATTTTCATGGTTTTTTTTTAATGTTAGGTTCTAACGGTGGAGGAACATGTTCCGAAGAGAATGGGCGTTTGAAAATTCGACGAAACTTGAATCGGCTACCCGCACAATCGTGGTTAAACGCGGAAGCAACGCATGAGACGTGTCTCCATGTTTATCGGCCCTTATCTCCTTCGAATATTTATAATTTTTAAGTTGCGATTAGCTAATTTAATAGCCGTAATGTCAACGAAAAACATTGCAAAAAAGAAATTTCATGTACGTTGGTTCGTTTCTTCACAAACTCCATTTGAATTTTATCGCATTTTTGGCCGATTCTCGCTGCCTTAGTCCCCTTAGTAATAATGCAGTAATAATAAATTGATCTTCGATGATCAAGTTGATCGTGGAGCGAATAAATGCGTTCGTAAATTAATTTTTTTTTCTTAAATTAGTCGAACGTTTTGATAATAGGTACTTTCGAAAAAAAAAAAAAAAAAAAAAAAAAAAATTACCTGAATCTTTGCCGATGTGTCGGAATCGACAGCCAGCCCTTATGCAATTGGTTCCATACCGGCACAACTTCACGACGCTCGATATAGGACTCGACGAAGGACTGTCCTTTCCATTCATTATTTTTTGTACAACAATGTCCATTTGAGTTTGCCAAAATTTTTTTTCCTGCAAACATTGAATTAAGAAAAAAAAAAAAATTCAACATAACTGAAATAAAACTAAATTTAAAAAAAAATTCGTATTGCGACGTGAAATTTGTAGCTTCGTAATTACCTGTTGACTATCCAATCCGCAATTCAACGCCAATATTTGCGGCAATTTCGTGACTCTCCGCGATTGAAGAGTAGGAGCGAATTTTTGACAAATGTCGCACCAAGCTGGAGTAATTTTTTCGGGACCCAAGCTGCGCGTCAAAATTTTCGAAAATGGAATTTCCTCGTCTGCAAAAAAAAAAACATTGCACAAACATTGTCAAATTGAGTTTCGGACCGGAAAAATTTCGTGGTCCGAAGCACGAGAATCGAATTGTTAAAATGCTCACTGGCGCTCGTTGATTCGGGATAAAGCAAATTGCACAAAAGCATGATCGAATTTTTCGAGGCTTCCTGACCGCATTTTAGACAGCGATGTATGTGCACTTGTTCGGCTCCGAACGTACGACTTATATCCGTCTCCTCGTCACGAACTTCCGGTTCTTCGGCCGATTTTTTACTCGTACAGTCTGATCGTGAAACAAACAAACAAAAAAAAAAAACAAAATTCCTTCGAGTCTCAATCCAATTTTTTTTTTTTGCATTTTCAGTGTTTCATTCGACGATTACTTCGAATTAGGACGAAAAAAAAAAAAAAATGTATTCTACCTAGTCAATTGCTGGGACACCGCAGATGTAACAAAAGTAAAACAGTTGTTTCTAACGTTTTTTTTTTTTTACGAGCGTGTAGATGTAATATTCGGTACCTACGTTTTTTATTTTTTCGCGCACCTCACGTCACAGCTTGATCAGGGTCGTGTCGTTGTCGTCACGAGTTCAAAGCATTTATTACCTACCCCGCGTGAACGATGTGAGCGCTCTCACATTGTGATGGCTCAACGGCAACAACCATCTCGTACGAACGTCCGAACCAGAATTTATGGCGTTACTGAGTTTTTCGATTCATAAAAATCGTAAATAAAAGCGTACTACGAAACGGATGCGAGTGAAAAAGTAAAAATTGAATGAACGAGGGACGAGAATTGAAAAAGAATGGGAATAAGAAAAAAAAAAAATCGCTACGAAACGAAAGCGTATGACGAAGGCTGCGATACGTGTGAATAATCGATAAAAAAAACAACAAGTAGCGTGTTGGGCACGCACATGATAGGGTTCCGTAGCCAGAGTTTTTATCATTTTTATGTGCAATATTTAATATATTTCATAGAAATGTCGATCGCTACCATGATTCATATAATTTTGAAAAAAGAGTTATTTCTATTTTTTTTTTCGTAAACTATTTTTGCTACAGTGTTCGTTATTACTTTGATTAAATGTACTATTTAAAAGCTGCATTTTCGAATTTTTTCACATTTTTTGCATTGATAGTTTAAAAGTTAGAGAGGGGGGGACACTCTGATAACGACTTTGAAAGAAAATATCTCATGACTGAAGGGTTGAAATGGAAAGGTCTCAGGACATTATTCGTTGCATTTGAGGAGACCTATCCAAAGATATCTCACTCAATGGTGTGAGCAAAAAAAAAAAAAAATTCGTGAACACTGTTTAATTTGCGGGAGGGGGTCAAAAACATTTTTTTTTATGTTGTCATTTCTGTCTTCAGGTCACCGATCTACGTCTGTGTACCAAATTTAATCTCAATCGGTCCATTACTGAGAGAATGGGAGGCCTGTGACATACAGACGGACGGACGGACTGACTTAACGAAACCATAAGGGTTCCTAGATTTCTACGGAACCCTAAAAACAGGCATGTGTCTTCCACTTTCTCGAAACTCTTGGCAATCGAGGAATATTCACAGTGAGAGTATGTTCACACGTTTCGGTGAATTTTTCAAACCCAGTATGTCAAATTAAAATGAATTTATCACGAAAACACGATAAAATGGTTTTCGTTGTGAATCATCGAAACTCACTGAAATCTTCCATTTGCCAAATAAATTCAACGGCTGATCCAGTTGCAATATCCCAAGTATACAAGACGACGTGAGGTTAGTCTGAGTGAAATTGCGCGAAACTACGAACGTAGCGACGAATTGTGCTACGCGTAACAAAAATTCGTAATGCTTACATCGATTTTGTAAAAAAATTAAAACTCAATCCTCTTGGCATCCTTCGAATATATAGCTGCAGCTGGATTCGGTTGATATTTCAAATGATAAATGCGTGTGTGTAAATAATTGTAGATCGAGATAAAACGATAACGAAAGGTATGGAAAAATAAACACAAAAAGTGCCCAGTGCAAAAGGTTTTACACGTGTGTTAATTTGTGTTTACCTTTCGATGTAATCCACATATATTTACCATCCTCCTCTTGCTTACGACGTTTCTTTTTCTCAATATCGTGACATTTGTAACGCGAACCAAGATCCTGCAATATGCTTGGAAAATCTTGTTCGTTGTAAACAAATTGTGGACATTTTGGACCTAGCTTCAAACGCGCCGCTTCCTCCTCTTCTTGCTGACGTTTTTTCGTTTCCAATATTTCGTAATGCATTTGGTGCAAGATGAATCTGTTCCAACTCTGTCGTGCGCACGAAATTATTTTTAAAAAAAAATTTGTTTACAATGTCATTACAAAGATTTGTTATATTTGAAAAAAAAAATGTTATAAGTTTTACCTGTATGAGTCTGATCAGGCTGATTTTTCGTTTGGCTTCGGGATGGAGATCGCTGAGAATTAAACCGAGAGCCGAGGCTTCGGGAACCGTTCTGAAGGCTCTCAAAAAATTTGCCGCCTGGCAGGGCACGCCCCTCGACGTGTCCAACATGTGAAACAAAAAACCCAACTCGCACGACAGACAAAATTCTTTTTGGCACGAATGCGTGAGCAACGCTAATCTCACGGGTTCGCAATAGTACAGCAACTGAAAAAAAAATATTTCGCGTCAAATTTGAAAAATTATAATTCCCATAAAATCCGAACGTCCCGATGGATTTTGCCCAAATTCAATCCAAAACATCTTTTGATAATAGTGCAACTTAGTGCCAAATTTTAGTCCGATATCTAAAGAATTGCGCCAGCTAGAGTGCGCACACTGTTTTTTTATACCTTTTGAAAATTCTTAAAACAAAAGCACTCCATGGATTTTTTTTCAAATTCAGTAACTAACATCCCCCTGTAGTCGCTCAACATTATACTGAATTTGAGCTCGATATCTCTAAAATTGTGGGAGCGAGAGACCGAAAATGAATTTTTTAATTTTTTTTAAATCGCGTAAAAACGAAAGATCTGCATGGATTTTCCCAAAAAATTAATCATGCTATGCGCCGTGAACCTTGTACATGTGTGACAAGTTTCAGCTTGATATCTCGATCCGTTTTCAAGTTATCAACGATCACCCAATGTTACACACACACACACACATACATCCGGACACTTTTCTGAATGTCTTTTCTGAACTGTCTTACTTACTTGAAGCATAGCGTTGCAATAACTGTTGGGAAGCGTGGCTTCCAGGCCGGAGAAACTTGTGAGATTGTACTGATCAAAATCAAACTCGTCGTAACCGAGTCGCGAATATTTAACTTCAATTTTACGATAACGTTTGGGTATCGCCACGAAACCGACGTCCTCCGTTTTGGTTCGCGATTCACCCGCGAAAAGCTTCGTTATCATGCCACGTCGTTTTTCCAAATTGTAAGGAATCTGTAAAAATCGTACAATCACAGAGACATTAAGAAACTCGTGAGATTATAACACAATTGTGCGAAATTTTCATTCGATTGATTGAATTAGAAAAAAAAAAATAAATGTATTCAACGAGACACCGAGATAGAAAGAGCACGTGGGAGAGTTAGCAAGCGTAAAAATATTAAAGTTAGCCATATGCGTGTCTCACAGAACTTTTATTTTACCCAAATACAATTTCGATTATACATTTTTGTAAAACATACTATTCTATGTATCATTTATATGCATACAATAATAATAATAATAATAACTTGAGAAGAGAAAAAAAAAAAAATGAAAATCGAAAATGCAGCAGATCTTGCGAATAATTACTGGGAAACGTTATTTGCATCGACATCGTAAATTAATATCGCCGATGAGATGCGTGAAAGAGAATAACAATTGTAATCCGAATTTTTACGACAAATGACGAAACGAAATCTAGCCGACTAGCTTATCAAAGTATATCACATTCTTGTTATTATTATTATTTTTTTTTTTTTTTGCTTTATAGACTACTTCGTCATTAGCCGGATCAGTCTTGTTCATATAAATTTGACTAACTGTAGCATATTTTGCTGCAAAAAAAAAAAAAATCACACTCAGTGTGATCGATGATGAAACTATTTATGCCGTTTTTTTTTTTTGCGTTTATTGCTATTGAAAAATTATCAACGGTATTTTATTGTACAGTGTATCTGTATCTCAAGTTTAACAATTATTTCATTATATTTATTTTTTTTTTTTTCGTTTGTTATTTAAATACAACGATAACGAGGGGGGAGGAGAAAAACGAATTAGCATATTGGCAGTAATATCACAATCGATTGAGCTCGACGATTGCATCAACGAATCGAATTATCGTGTGCAATTGGTAAGTTCATTAACATAATTATTATTAATTCATATTTTCGTCAAGATGTGTGCCGGAAGGTACATTATGACGGTAAATTCCTAACAATACTAACAACACTCTTGCATAACGTTGAAGCTTCGTAAGAACGGGTGGCAGAGGGGGGAGGGGAGAGTGAATTTTTCGTGGATCATGGAAATTTGAGGAAGGGCTGAGGCGTGAATGGAATTAGCGTGGGAGAATATTGTTTTCTCACTTGATTTCTGCGAAAGGCCTGTGGATTTGGTGCGTAACCGATCGTTCCTTGCATCTTCATCGTCCGCAAAATTTCCGGATCAATGGCCGGTGTTTTCCTGAATACAGCCCCACGTGTCAGTCCGATAATTGTGTTAAAAATGTGGATTTTAGAAAGAAAAAAAATCCAAAAAAGCTCGACACAAATTGCTACATTCTTTTCCAATTTTTCTTTTCTGTTGTTGTTGTTTTTTTTTTTAAAAGAACAATCAAAGGCATACCTATGTATTTTCTTAAGGAATTCCTCTGGCCAGTCACTAACGAGTGATATCCCGGCGTACATCATGGGTACCGTGCTCAGGGGCGTTACGTTATCGTCGAAAGTGATTTGTTCGAGAGTTTCAACCGGATCAGCAAATTCCGTGGGCCTACGTCGAAATTTTTTTTTCGATTAACAATCGACAAACGGGTGGGTCTCGAAGTTTCGAATTTTCAATGTTTCGAAGGCTCATAAGTTCGACATTTTTTTTATTCGAATTTTAATGTTTCGACGTTGCGCGGTTTCGAAAGTCCATTTAATCCGAACGGGCAAAGTTTCAAACGGGCATAGTTTCGAAAAAAAAAAAAAAAAAAAAAGATTTCGATATAACCGGTCGTTATATCGAAATCTCGAATCGTTGAGATTTCGATATAACGACCGGTCGGACATTTGATCGTTCGAATTTTTTAAATTCTGTTAAATGACCATTCGAAATAAAAAAATTCGGAGATTCGATTTTTCGATGAATTAAAATTCGAATAAAAAAAAAAAAAAAAAAAACGAACTCATGAGCTTTCGAAACATTGAAAATTCGAAACTTCGAAACCCACCCCGACAAACCAATGCAACTGGAATCGACCTGGTGATTTCGTTAAGAAATTAAAAAAAAAAAAAAAAAATAGAAAGAAAGAAATATGGCTCACCGAGAAAAAGCATTGAACTGGGGATCTGGACTGTTCGTTGCCATGAGATGCAGCGAACCCGCGGAATCGCCAAAACTCAAACACTTGGACGTCGGTGAAACGTCGAACGACAGAACCATAGCTCCCCCCGTGGCAACCTAAATTCGCAAATGAATTAATCCATCCACACCGTTTTTATTTCATTTTTTTTTTTTTTTTCATTAAACATTTTTTTTTTTTTAATCGTGCGAGTACGTTGAGACTTGTAAAACGCGAATCTATATGATAAATTTGATTTGTTTTACCTGATAGAGACAAGTTAAGGATGGTTGAACGTCAGCGTAAATAGTGTCGAGTAGTTGCATTTGGCCCATGGGCGATACAACTGCTAGACGACTAGAGTAGCTAGGAAGGAACTTCAGAAGGAGCGGGTATACCAAAGTCGCGACGGGAGTCAATGCTCTCATTTGTCTCAGGTCATACACCATCAGGAATCGATCTACCGAAAGCCCCTGTCGACTACATTCATAATTTCGATTACTATCCGTCTCTCTCTCTCTCTCTCTCTCGTAACTGTGCATCAATTAATGTCGTTTGGTGGATGATGAAATCAATAAAAAAAATATATATATATATATTATATCATCAACCAGAATTGACCAATATTCGAAACATATGAAATGTTTGAAAATTTCATTTTGGCTATTCGATGTTTAATTATTTGCCATGCGTTATACAGTGACTTTGGATTGATTGTACTTGGTAGAAAAAAAAAAAAAAATAGAATCTCGTGCATTCGTATAAAATTATCGTAAAAAAATCTTGATTTGGAATAAATTCGTTGAAACTTATCATTGATTTTTCAATCCTTCGATATTATGGATTTGATCATCCTGTTTTACGTGGTAATTTTTTTTTCCTCTCGGAACTTACAAATGACAAATAACTCGAGTACGTAATAAACAACGATTCGAAAGTTAATTTACAAATATTCGATAATTTGATTCTTCGGTTGCAAAAAAAATTGTTCAAACTCCGAGACGATAATGATAATCAGTACGTTACCTGTTGCTGAAGCCACAAGTCGCAAGATAATTTCCTTGAACATCGAAGTCGCTCAGAGAACCGGTGTGAGTGTCCAAAGTATGTTCGACGGTAAGACCGTTCGGATCTCTGAGATCTATTCGTCCGGCTGGATTTCCGGCGCACACGAATTTACTGTGCTTTCTAAGTATCGCGCAACCGTGCTCGCCCACGTGAATCAAGCCGGTCTCTTTGCCTCGGGTGAGATCGAAGTCGACTATTTTCTCCTGATGACCTCCCATCAATAACTGACTACCCGAACTCTGCAGCATGCATTGCATGTCGATCATGTTCGGAGATCTGCAACGTTATATCGAAACATAAAATTTCAATCCGATGCTAATCGATCGTAGCTGTGAATTTTTGACCAAATGCGAATCGGCGAAGAGGAAAAAAAAAAGAGGCGGTCACTGGCGCTTGTTATTACACGTGGGTGAACATGGGTATGCCTCTTCGTAACTGACATCGCAGAGCGCTTTGCGTCAGCACCAATATCCCCTCGTCCACCGGATGAATATGTCGAATTTCCTGGGTGGCGTGCACTTGAAACGACGTGTATTTTTGCAAACTCGATCCGTAATACGACGTTACGTGTCCCTGAAAAATAGCACGACGCCTCAGTTGCGGTTATGCGAATGGCGGAACAATCGACGATCGTCTTGTTGAAAAAAAAAAAAATAAAATAATAATAATCCATACCCCTTGGTTTCCCATCCACATGAGTTCCTCCACCGTATCGAAAGTGACGGTCGATACCCCGAACCTGTGGCCCCCGTCGGCCAACAGCGTTCTCGTCTCGTGGAATTCCGCTCCCTCATACTCTTCGCCGAACGACTCGTCGGCGGTGACGAAACCCTCGCCCGACAGATCATAACTGGAGTCTTCCCCTGTAAAACAGAGACGTCGATGCATACCCTTCTTCAATCGTCCTCGGCGTCTCAACATAAAAACGCAGTCCGACCATCAAACGCTTTTCAATTATCAACAATCGACACACTCCGTTGTACAGGTTATAATTGCATAATGCAGATATGTCTGATTAAAATAAAATCGACAATCTCGAATCAAGAACCAATCTCAACTTGTTTCATCAAAATTCACAACATTGGTTTGAATAAAACCATAAAAATTATCGGTGCATCGAATCACGACAATTAGGTTAGAACAATAAAAACAAATGATTAACGCATAAGTCAAGCGAATAACCCATTGGCGACGTAATCGCGCTCGTCCGAGATGCATTTGATGGACAGCTGTGGCGTCAGTGCTTACGGTACAGCTGAGCATCAGCTGGCATGACAAATGACGTGTCTTGAAATGATACCCCGGAAGAAAAAAAAAAAAAAAAAAATAAAAACAATAACACATCAAAACAAAGTGCGAAAAATTCCTGAATTTTCAATCACATTCGTGTCCAACGAAATAAACATTACAATTTAGAAAAATAAATAATAAATTTTCGAAAACAAAACATGTCGTATTTTTTTATTGACGCAATTGACGGGTTACAAAAGCGATGGCCTTGTTAGCGACGGATGGATGGTCGGTGGCCTCGTAAACATAACGGCGTCGTTCGTCAAGCGACGTACACACACACACACACACACACACTCACACAGCAAATTGTCGTCGCCGCTCGCGTCAAGCTCGATCGATGATTCGTAGTGGCCCAATACCGTAAAGTCCATTTTTTCGAAAAAAAACAAAAAAAAAAAAAAAACAAAAACAAACAAACAAATTCACTACGAATGCATATGTAGCATCGATCGACCGGTGAAATAAAACGAGTTCGAATAACGTGAGTTTGGTAATCGGCCTCCTTTCATAGCACACGGTCAGTCGCCTTGGCAACTGAGCAACAAGCTTAACTTCGTTTTATTCCGTACGAATGAAAATTATTTGCGATCGCAACAACGTTTCGTCGTTACACCCGCATTGAACACGGTGTTGCACATTTGACACTGATCGACCGTCGAAACGACGATGAAACTCGTGATCGCGATACGTTTTGATTCAAGATTACGTTTTTCTGCGCGTTCCCTCGTCCGAGCGGTACGAGGATGAGTCGCGGCCTTGAGGACTAGCGACATCTGGTTGAGGATGCCGTAAGGACCATGCGCGTGGGTTCGCGCGGGAGAATTTGAAATGAAAATAATAAATAATGTTATGAGATGAATATCGTTGGACTTATTTCAATTGTGTGACTAGAAATTTCGTGTGTTGACTCGAAGTGGATTGCAGTTGGGCATGATCAGAACTTCGATCTCGCGGACCTCCAGGTGGTCGCGTTGAGCTCACCCTCTCGCCGTGGTCGCAGGCAAGAACAGCGAACGATACGCAAACGGCGAAAAAATTCACCTAACCAAAGCCGTCATCCACAACCATTTACGTGCGCGCGTGCTACATCAAATATCGTTCGACTCCGTCGGTAATTTGCCGGTTGGATTATACACGATGACTGTGTGCGCGCGAGCGCAATTCGACGAGCGCCCGAGATTGTTTGGTTGAGTACCCTTGTTAACCTCCAACTTTCCAATTTCGCCGCACCACGGCTGTGGCGCTTATTCACGCCCCCTGCGTGCGCGCGAGCGCAATCCGACGAGCGCCCGAGATTGCTTGGTTGATTACCCTTGTTAACCTCCAACTTTCGGATTTCGCCACCAGGTTCGCACGTCTTCCATCGGAACCACTAGAAAGGCCTCCTCCAGACATCTCCCAACTCATCTCTGGCCGTGCTTACGCCGTGGAGCGTCGATCGGTAGCGGCGAAAATCTGCACTATATTTCTTAGAAGAATCGATTGTACGGTCGGTAAAGTCAATAAACCCCCTAACCGCCGCAGCGTTGTATACACATCTCGGTCGCCAGCGCTGGCATCGCCATATCGTTTGATATTGCGAGATCGCGGTAAGACTCAAAAAAACAAAAGCAACACCCTTTTTTTTCAAATAGAGTATCGAGACCCAAGCACGATCCTCCATGAATTTAGGCTGAGGATTAATACGAAAAAAATATTATAAAAAAAAAAAATTCTTTATTTTTCAAATATATATGAGCGATTCCACCATTCTCGAAACCGGTTCTGGGCGTCCATATCAGCGATCTTTTTGTAACTTTGAGAAATGGAAGCCCCCATTGAGCAATGAACTCTGAATTTTTTAAAGATTTTTTCCTTGGATATTTTCGCTGTAATTGTATTAACAATTCTGTGAACATTTCATGTTTTGGTGATTACTGCCAGTTCGACTATTAAAAGGTTTCATACTTTATTGACATCGTCAAATTTGTTGTGTATTTTTAACTGTGCTAAAGAAAAATTAATGATGTGATATATAAAGTATTAAAAAATCTTGAAATCGTGATCGGTACATTAATTACGTATATTTCGAAATCATGGTTATCAGAGATACATGAAAACGATAATTCGGTGGATCACAGAAAAAAATTTTGGAAATAACTTTTCCGTTTTGAACATTGATAAATCTGTCGAAGATTTCATTTCGTCGATGATAAATTCAATAAATGTCTCATATCAGTTTGAGTTTCTTAAAATCCATGATATTCATTCGACGGTACAGTAACGTAGTTTGGCACACAATTATCAGAGAGTAGTGTAGATCGAAAAAGAACACGAGTATCCCGATACTGAAAGACTGTGATTTCTGAAAATTCAAAGAACCTGAAATATTTCATTAGTCGAACACGTAGTCGAGTGTGACAAAAACATATTCCATTGATATTTTCGACGGTTCATCGTCTACCGTTAACAAAAAAATTAAGGTTTCAATATCACAAGACAATCAACAAATTACTCATAATAATGAGCTATGCATCGAGTGAAGGCACTGATGAGTAAAAACGTCTGAAAGTAGTTGATTCAAATGAATCATCGGAGATTCAAATCACATTTCTGTGTAATATCGAAGTACCAAATAGAAGTGAGCCTATTAAAATTTGGGGAACACAAAAAAAAAAAATATCTAAAGTAATCCACAGAAGACTGAAACAGCAAGTGGTATGAGAGTCCATTGAACAATAATAATACCGTGATTGTTGGCTGTTCAATGATTCCCGTTCCAAAGTTACTTTGATAATCAACGAGTGTTTATAATAAAGAATTTTTTTTCAGCACAGTAGTAGTAGTAGTAGTAGTAGTAAATAATGTAAAAACATCATTTCGGCATGTGTTATTCTGAAAAAAAAAATAGCCAGTGTACCCTCAGAAACGAGCTTCGAACTTCCACGTCGAATAACCAAAAAAAAAAAAAAACCTAATTCTCTAATCAACCATTTTTTCTTCAACTACATTTTTCTTCAATCGATTCAGATTACTTTTCGTTTCGTGTCTCGATGCAGTGACTCCGCAAACAGTCGATCACCACAGTGCATGCTCAACTTGTTTCCCCAATTTCGCAAGCTCCGAAAAAGCTCGATGGTTCCTGATCAACGGACCCCTTGGTCGCTCTGAGATTCATCATTGTTTCAACTGCCTTCACCTACGTCGAAAGAACGAGAAAAACAAAAAAAAAACACAGGATGAAATAGAAAATTCTCGCACAAAGACAAAACAAAATGATAATTGAAATTGAAAAAAAAAAAGAATAACAATAAAATAGTTCGATCGGCTCTTCGACGACTTACCATTCGTTAGTTCAAAAAAACGCTGATTCATTCCGTGTCCGACGCACGTGTGTCTCCGACCCATCGTTATATCCGTCGTTCACAACGGAATGAATGGATTTTCGCAATGTGCAAAATCAGAGTACCATCGCCGAAAACATTCGTCAGCCAGCTTCGTCGACAAAATCATCGACCGTCGGTCTCTGTCGTATGCCGTTAATTTTTTTCATTCCTTCTCTCTTCTCTTTTCTCATTTGCACGACGTTCGGAAGAAAAAGTAAAAAAAAAAAAAAAACGAAAAAAAACGAAAAAAAAATGCGACAACATCCGATACGTGAGGCGTGCGCGTTCGATTGCAAACGAGGATCGAAGAGTCAATCGGTGAGGGTAATATTCGCGAGTGCACAGGACGAGGCAGGTGTCCCTCAATGACGGCGAATCAAGTGGGTACGGCGGTGAAGAGCGGACACGCCGGGGATGCCGCCATCTACGGCCTCGGGATTGACCGATGGACGTCTGGACGACGATCTTATTGTCGACGGGCTATCGACCGTTGTCGCGAGATCCATTGTCTCGGCGAGTATGTAACTCGGAAATGAGGAACGTCGTGTCAGCGGTGGGGGACGTGCACCTGTAACAAACGTTGCACGTTGCCCCCCCTCAAGTTCCACGGAAGACAAATACAATTCGTTCGAACAGTGTTTTTCTTTTTTTTTTTTTTTTTTTTTTTTTTACGTCTCGTGTTGTTAGTGTATCGTGGATTATTATTATTATTTTTATTATTATTGTTTTGTTTTTATTTATTTATTTTTTTTTTTTTTCATAATCATTGCGTGTGCGAGTATATCATTATCGGACACGAGTGTTACACAATCTCGCTCACGAAATTTCCGTACCGAGAATTCGAACGGCGGATCTGTGGATTCCCGGCATTTCGAACGATCTTTGACTCCTCATGGGGGCGCGGGACAAAAATCTTCGGTTGATCATTAGTTCAACAGTCGACCCCTTCCTCGAACCGGCGGTTTCGACGGCTGAGGAATCCTGAATTTTCAGGAATGACGATTAAGACAGGCCTCATGCTTCGAAATAAAGAGAGAACCATTGCGTTATGCTGCTAATCTAATGACGAAGCCAGAGAGAGAGAGAGAGAGGAAAAGAGAGAAAGAGAGATAGAGACAAAGATTGAACATCGAGAATAAGCGAAATAAGATTCATGGAAACACGAAGGAAGAAGAGAGAAATTATTTTTGTCGAGGCTTTGCTTGTATGGACTTTTTAAATGTTTTTGCTTCCTTATAGATGAAGCTTTGTTATTGTGAAATTTTTTTTTTTTTCGAGATGTTCATTAAAACGTGTTTTGAATGTTCCAAAACATCTGAAAATCACATTCAGCAAAAAAGTCCGGATGTGTGTGTTTAACATTGGTTGAGCGTTCAAAACTTAAGAACGGGTCTTAACGGGTTTTTTGGTGAATATATTTTAAAAAAATAGCTCAATTTTTTTTAATTATTTGTGGAAAATTTTTTTTTTCGAGTGGCTGAAGTCACGTGGAATCGCTCATATGTATATTCATTTCGACTCATATTACACTCACATGGTGGTCTTAACGTCACAAAAGTAAAAATACGGTGCAAAGTAGAACCTTACACATAGCTTCCTCATTTTACATATTTCCCAAAGCTTCCTCTATGAGGAAGCCAAAACTGATCGTACCATAGTTCCTCATAGAGGATGCTTTGGCAAATGTATGTATTTATATACTTTGGTGTATGTATAATATATAAGTGTTACTCATAAATGAGGAAGCCATGTGCAAGGTTCTTCTTTGCACCTTTTTCCACATTGCTCCGTATTCGAGATTCTCGACTTTTCGTCTGAATGAGAGAATTTTCTACCTTACCGATGTTTTTGGATTGAGAAGTTTTTATTCATTCATGTTGGATATTTTTTTCTCATCTTTGTTCATATATATTTTTTGTTTATTCACGTAACTTGATTGATTTATCGAGAATCAGCTAAAAATCGATCTAATTATTGTTGTTACATTTGTATCAAATTGTTCGTTTGTGAAAAAAAATGTTACCACTGCTCGGATTGAACGGAAAACCCAATAATTTCAGACCCAGGTACGACAAGGAAGAAACGTTGAATTGGTGATAAGCAAAAAAAGGGTCGAATAAGATAATGAATGAAAAAAAAAAAATGCAATAAAAACGACGCTGCGTTTATCTAGTAATTTTTTTTGTACCTTCGGATTGATGAAACGAATTCGAAGTACCTCGACGAAAGCAACGACTGCCGAAACGATAAGCATCATCGCCAGTATGTGTCCGGTTATCGGTACGTATTTCGATCGTGTGATTCTAACACGATCGATCGTTTTGTTGTGATCATACGTGAACAATGCTTCCTTCTTGTCCCTCGAACAAAATCCTTTGTCACGTGACAATCGTGTGACAAATTTTTTTTGCATCTTTCTCGGTATGATTTTTTCATAAGTGCAATTACGATCGTAATTACTGTGAAACGTCGATACCATGGATAATTTGTAATCCAAACTCGGGCAAATTTTTTTATTTCGAAATTCCGTGGAATCGACGGTGTTCGCATTTTTTGGCGCGGTGCGGTTGGAATTGGTGTCGTTTTGCAATTGATAAGACGTGTGGAGCAACAATTTCGATGGTAAAAACAGAAGACCGGTGAATATCAATAGAATGAGAAATATGCTGAGATTAACGCCCGTATTGACGTCGATGGTGAATCTTACGGGGAAGAAAAAACGTTGGGGTGGCTCGGGCTCCATGTCGTTGGACGCGTCGACGTATTCGCTGATCGTGCGTTCCACCGTTTCCGATGATTTTTCTTCCATTTGGACGGAATAAACGAAAAACAATTCACAAAAACAAAACAGATATATATATATTTCAATCGGTCGATTGATCCACCGAGGAAACTATTTTTATCTATTTGATTTATTTATTTGTTGGGGGGGGGGGTAGGTTGGGGATGGATTATTTCGCGTGTTGCAATTTGTGCGTACTATCGCTCCGCGTGGCGATGCAAACTGTTGCGCATGGTGACGTTGAGACGCGAGGTGACCCGCAGTTATTGATTCCCACGACTATGATGGTGTCTCGAGTGCGCAAGGTCCGCGAGGATTCGCAACCCTGACATTGCGACGCATCACGGTTTGGTTGTTTATCGTGCGAACGATGAAAAATCGATCACCTCGCGTGGCCCACGAAACCATATCGACGATGGGAAATTATAGAGTGAAGCGAGGAGAATAACCAAGTGCATGCTCATGTGCAACCCCAGCCTCGAGGAATTACGCGTCACTTCGTGGCACGTGATGACACATGACATTTGAAATCAAATACAATATCAACATTGTTTATTTATGAAAAAAAAAGGTGCGAAACAGAACCTTGAACATGGCTTAGTTTTTTACACATTTGGCGAAACTTCCTCTATGATGAACTACGGTACGATCAGTTTTGGCTTCCTCATAGAGGAAGCTTTGGGAAATGTGTAAGGAATGAGGAAGCAAAGTGTTTAAAGAAAATTCGTTCGACGAATGTTTCACAGACGTTGGTGAACCGTCCCCGGAGCACGACAATCGATCGGATATCGGGGCGGGGGGGGGGGGGGGGGGATCGAAAACCATCGAAGCGAGAATAGAACGTCGCCCGAACGTCGTGATTCAACCATAGACAATATATCCAAATTAAAATTCGCATCTTTTCACGTTGCAACAATGGGCGGGGGGGAGTGGGGGGGGGGGGAGGGGGTAGGCCCATGCAGCGGCAAAACTTTTGCAACCGATGGCCCCCGATGGTCCGATGGGTGGACCAACAAAGGAAGCGCCCCGGTGTCCCGGTGGCAGCATCGGCAACGGCGGCGTTTATAAAAGTAATAAAACAATCGAACAACAACTCTTCGCGGAGCGAGTACGCGGGCCGCGCGCGGAGATGACGAAGACGCGGCGAGGGAACGATAGCGCGTCGGTACGAGCGGGACGGATGCTGCGCGGTGACGAAGAGAGGTGAAAAGAGGAGGAAGCCACCGCAACGGGGAGCGCGCGGTGAACAAGCAAAATCAACCAAAAGAAACGAAACGGAACACACGGAGCGAACAGCGACCCGACCCGACCGACCGGTAGCCCCGGCCACCGAGCGTATATCTTGCTCCGCTTCAACGGACTCCTCGATTCCTCGAGGTTCTCAAATACAAAATATTTGACCGAAACCAAAGCAATGTCTCGAACCCGAATGTCTGTTTTTGATTCCAATAATTTGTTTAATCAATGATAAATAAAAGGCGAAAAGTTTTGGGAATGATAAAAAATTTTTTGGATGAAGATCGCGAATCTTCATCGAATGATTTTTTTTTTCGTCGTAGTCCAGTCCTAACTTTTATTATTAATTAATTTATTATTATTTCAACGAATTTTGTTATGAAGACCGTCGTGATATGATCGATTGATTATTTTCGTTAGAGCGACTGTTGCGTTTTTTTTCAATTTCCTTTATTGAAAATTATTTTTTATTTGAAAAAAAAAATTAATATAATATATTATTTTATTGTGATTGATTGTTCGGATTGATTTTTATCGTTAATCCGGGGCTGTGGGATATTCTGAATGATGATTACAATTAAAACGATCTCATTCGAATAAATGTTTCATTTTCGAGGAAAGAAAAATGAACTGAATGTACCATCTTTTTTTAAATTAATTATTCGAATTATCTTCTATTACAGATCCGAGTCTGTCGAATATTAAAAAAATGTTTGTCGTTTCCTTCGTCAGTCCCAAAGACAATCGACTACCTCGTTCAAAAAAATATGTTTATTTCGAACAAAAAGCCATTAATATATTATTTGATTGAAATTCATTGTTCGAATTATTTTTGTAAGTCCGGTCATGTCAAATATGAAAAAAAAAGAACAGCATGACTTATCTCGGTTCCCAAAAACAATCGACCACATCGAAACAAATCAATTAAAAAAAAAAAAAAGTTTTCCTCAATGCTGTCCAACAGTCACCCTCAATTCTGATTTGAAAAAAGTCTGCGAAAAAAAAATACGGTACTGCGTATTATCGAAGTAATCGAAGTGCAAAAACAGGTAATCTCTCGAAAATCTAATAATTTTTTGTGATGAAAAATGCGAATTATTATTGTACATGATGTTCAATTTCGGAGTATTCGAAATTGCAAATTTTTCGCTTACGCTTAACCTTTAAATACCATTCAATCTGGAATACGTATATGTTCTTGAGTAATTCTAAATTTCACCTCAAAATAGGGAAACGAAAAGAATAAAATAAAAATCTGAAAGAATTAGGGAATTCTTTTTTCATCATTTTTAACCGATTGGAGGGAGGGTCCACATGGTTTTTTTTTTCAACCCCAAATAAAAACCACCTTAATATATATACAATATATACATATATATATATATATTTGTCGAAAAATGTTTATCGTCAAGCTTCTTGAATTTTTGTTGCGAATGTTCGACGAGAATGTGCGAACGAATCGGGAGAGGTTGAGAGCCCGGGTATGTAGAGCAGATGCTGGCCATCGCGGTGCTAGCGGGGTGCGTGATTTTTCACCGCCGACAGCCCCTCCTTCGACGGTGGAGACCCCGCGCGCGCGCATTCCACCTTCGGCTCTGTCGATGCTCCGTCTCTCTCTCTCTCTCTCTTCCCCCGTTCCTGCTGCATTTGCCACGGCTGCTACGCCTGCACACACCGTCGCAGCCTCCTCTTCGAACTCTCATCTTTCACTCTGGCTTCGCATTCGTTTGGTCCTTCGAGACCTCGAATGACCCCCGAAGACACTTCGCAAGAGTTCCGAGCACCGGTTCTTTCACGATCTCTCAACTTTTACTCTTCTCGTATACTCGGTTCAATCGTACTTCGGAAGTTCTTTTCGTAGCGTTGCTGTTTTATTATTTATCGATGTTACAGTATCTTCGCTATTTATCTATTTGCACCGTGCGGACATGCCTACGAAACCCTATCACGTGCGTGCCCAACACGTTCTCGACCAATTCTTCAATTCTTCATTAAAAAATAAAAATCATTTCTCATCCTTCTATTTTGCTTTTTGCTTTTGTCCACAGTTTTGCCCCCCCCGAGGATCGTCCACATCGCGGCTTGATGATCTCGCGCATTTCGCGTATCCTCAAAATGTCCATCACAGTATTCGCAAGCCAGCGAGAGAAAGAGAGAGGGGGGGGGGGGGAAAGAAAAAGAGAGCGAGAGAGAAAAAAAGGAGGAGAGAGAGAGAGAGAGAGTGGATGAATAATAAAGAGAAAGACGAAAACGAGCGAACGAAGAACGCGGATCGCGAAAGGGCGGGGAGGAAAGGGCCGAAGATGCCGCGAGCCGTATGCAAGACGAAACGAAGAGAGAGAGAGCCGTGTGGCGGCCGGACGTTCCCGTAGCAGCGGATCGTCCGGGCACCGACATCGCAATTACGCAAATTGCGGCTCTGTTCTCGCCTCTCCTGAGGGCCTTGGCGAAAGAGCGAACCATCATCGAGACACGATGTTCCTCCGAGAGGCCCCCGTTCATGCCGTCCCCGTACACACATAGCCCACACGTACGTACACCGGCACGTGCACACACACACACACACACACATACAGACACAAACATACGAGCATACTCGATAGCCAAGCGCGCGGATCGAGTTTACGCAAGTTGCAACGGATGCATCTTCAGTTCCGCGCAAATATCGTTTGCCTATTTGTGTGCGCGCGCATTCGACGGTCCTCTCTCTCTCTCTCTCTCTCTCTCTCTCGGACACTCGCCTATACGAAGCAATTTGAATAAATGGCGCTCGAGCGCGATGGTTTATACGTGCGAGAGATAACTCGACGAATATGCGTTTTCCCGGTACAAAAGCCGCCGTCCCGGACCACACGGTAGTCGGCCATGTTTTTTCTTCTGTTTTTTTTTTTTTTTTTTTTTTTTTTCGGTTTTCTTTCTCTGTTTTTATTTTATTTTTTTTTCGTTTGCAGCAGATGCAGTTTTGCTACTGTTTCGAGAACGAATGCGGTCGTGGTGATGCACACTTGTACGTTGGAATATCGCGACAGTTTCGAATTGTTCGAGACAACCGAATCTGGAGATCGATCGACTGGTTGATCGGTTACCGATTTATCGGGAAAACCATTTTTTCTTTTTTTACTTCGTTCTCAGCTGGTTCGGAACGTAGTTTTTGACATGACATCGACTGACGCTTTATTTGACACACATTTCGATGTTCCACGCAGTGAGGCACACAGAATTCACGATTCGATACGATCGATTTTTTCCATGAAAAATCGATGAGAAATTCTTAACATAGGGTATTGTTGATTTTGTCTAAAAAAAAGAAACATCTTCGGGTGGTTCAAAAGTATTGTTGCCATTTTCAAAAAATGTCATTATGCTTGTAAGCATTAAAAAAATAAGCTGTGAGAGCATAGATTTTATCAGAACTACGTTTCCCCCTTCAAATCCTACAACTTTCATCACACCCATTTTCTTCTCACCCCTTTTCCCGCCAAGTTATCCGACCGTACTGTTTCAAATGGGACACTCTGTATATGTGATCAACCAGAAATTCAACTAATTGAACGGATAGATTCGACGGACGATCGATATGAATTTTTTCATCTACCGCGCGTTCGAACGGTAACGAAGATATAAACGATAAAAAAAAAAAAAACCAGTAGGGGTAGAATCGTGGTTTGATCAACAACTCTGACGCGAATGGTTTTTTCGCGCACAGAAGCGCGCAAGGTGCTTGCGCTTGGGTGCATCATATCGCGAAGATGCATTCGGTGTTTATGAAGCGATATAGAAACGGTCGCGGTGGTTTAAACGCATGTGGAATTTCTCTATCAGTGATGGCGGACGAACTCAGGAGACGGTATAACATCTAAACCAGTTGGCGCGAACCGATCAAATAACGAATGGCGTAGAATCGGGAGAGAGGGCATCCGAGTAGTACCCGAGAGTACGAGAGGATGTGAGAGAGAGAGAGAGAGATAGAAAAATATCGGGCAATCGAGAAAGAAGCGACAACGAATGAATAAATAAAGATCGTGGGGCGACGACGTCGACGACGATCTGCGCGGCGCGATCGTCGGGTATCGGCGATAGGGTGAACGTGGAAATAAAAGGGTGGGCTTCGGTAGCGCAAAAGAGAATGAGGTAGAGAGAGAGAGGGAAAAAGAGAGAGAGAGAGAGAGATACGGGCAAAGGATGAAAAAGGCAAACGTGGAATATTCACGCAAAGTCGTAATTAGCCGGTCGAATCGGCTTCTTGGGCTACTCGATAATCGTGATAATTTATGTTCCATGCAACGTCGGCCATTGGCTGAGATAGGCTGCCGCTAGCTTAGCGATATACATATATAGTTGCTATATATATATATATATATTAGGGTGGTCCTTATTTGGGGTCAAACATTTTTTCGTCCCTCCCATGGGCTTAAATGTCTCTAGATAAATAATTTTCACGGTGGCCGAAGGCCCAGCCTCGTAGATCAATTCTAAGTACCTCGATTTTTCCTTTGATTAACACGTTAAAAATGTTTCTCCTCCAGTTGCAGATTTATTTTACCGGTAGATGAAAAATTCTGGGGATAGAAATTAAGTGTCATACATACATAGTATTGAGATCCTAACCTTGAGAAAATAACCTTTTTTTATATAAGCACAGATAAATTTGACTTTGTGTTGAAATCGCTTATCAGATGCTATCATCGGTTCATCGGTTCGTTGTTATCGATAATACACAGGTGAGGTCTTGTAAAAAAATGTACGAGTAGTAACACCCATCAACAATGAATTTATGTGAATAAAGAATTTTCTGCGTGCTCAGGGACAACTCGAAAAAATAATCAGCGAATTAGTCTGAAAATCTCATGTTATTCGAAGAGGAAACAAAACGAGCTTACAGCCACGTCTTCTCATTGAACTACAGTGCTGAGGTTTCACACATATTTTTATTTATTTACTTCGAACGTATCTGGGGGGTGCACTCGTCGAAATTCGTCAACACCCCTATTAAGGTCCACCCTGCTATATATATATATATATATATATATATATATATATATATATATATGAAGAGGGATATGTAAAAAAAAAGCGGTGCAAAATGTCGCCCAATTAACAGCGAATTGGAGCTTCGAGGTCATGCATACGATCGAGGGACGTTAACGACTCGCTTTTCATGCGACCCGCTCGCGCTCTTCGCCAAAGCGGTTTGCCATTAACGCCCGAGTGAAACCCGCAAAGGGGGTGGGGTGGGGTGGGGGGGGGGGGCAGGGGAAAGAGGGTTTAAATATACCGACGACTGGGGTAAGGAGGTTCGGTCCCGGAGGGGATCAAGCCGACACGGCCCTCCAAGCCCGGCGGTTTTGTCCTCGCGCCTCCATACCATACGCGTACTCATATTATATACGTTAATATATATGTTCATCTACATAAGCGCATCCGAGAGTCCCATCCTCGCTCTGCTCCACCACGTATCGCGAATTTTACGATTTTATTATTGGCCGAACAATTTTATTATCATTCGCGTTATTTACGATTGAATCTGTAATTTTAATATCCCGATAAAAAAAAAAACATTTTTTCCGGGAACGATATTGATCCAATTCAGGGTTTATGGGAAGGTCGAAATGTGTGTGTGTGTGTACCGTTTTGGTGGTTTATCGTCGAGTTTTTACGAGTAATACGGAAATATGTTTGTGAGATGAAATGGGAGAGATATATAATTATTCATCATCGATCGAAACGAAAATTCATGACGTTTGTAATGAAATTACTTTCCGGAATCCGCATACTTATTTTTCTTTTTAAATGTTTTATTTGGGATTGGCAGGTGCAGGGTCGGATTCGTGGATTTTTTTTCAGAAGAATGATATTTAGTTTGTTATTCATTTCGCAAATACGTGGTCCCTTCATTTCAAATATTCATTTCAATGTTCATTACAATTTATTATTAAGCTCTTGCTCACTCTCGATTCCATTGTAAATTCGTTTTAATATTATCACAAGTCCACTATTGATTCTCCACCACTCACTGTCTTTGGCCCATTCAATTATCACTTCACTAGTCCTTATTTTTGTTGCCGAAGTCGTTCAAATTTACACCTTATAATTTCATTCCTTCATACTGTTCGCTTCAAATACTCTCATTCTGCGTTTTCGTTTCATGATTACTATTTTTCTGTGTTCCAGATGTAAATTTATTATTTACATCACGTATTATTTACATTACAATTATTATTATTATTATTATTATAAATGTTACTATTGTTATAAATGAATTTGTTATATACAGATCAAGCTGAAGACGAGTGAGAAATGATACTCGTCCGTCGATCCCAACGAAAATTCATCAATTTCGTACGAAATTATGTAAATTATTATCATTATTATTATCATCGATATGGAAAAAATTGTTAAAATTTGTCGATAGAAGATAATGCAATGGGCTGTGTTCATGTCACTGGCTAATTAGTTGGCATTAACATCAATTCAACGCTGCGAAAATTGTCGACGGTATATATAAATGTATACACACACACACACACACACACACACACACACACACACACACACACACACACACACACATACCGTGTGCAAGATCGTACAGCTAGTGCAACGTGATACGACGCGTTACTCTTGTTCGTCCAAACGCTATACGTCGCGGAGATTTCTTTCTTGGCAGGAAATGACACGGCAAGATTTACTGTTACACAGAGATACGATCTGTTCTGCATATCGGATCGGCTATCAGTCCATTCCCTTTGCAACAGAAACTCGGTACGGCTACACACGCTCGTGGTGGATGTATATATATAATATATATGTCTATACGTATTACATATATACAAATACATGCTTGAAAGCAATGGTCAAGTGTGTGCAACGACACACAAATCTTCCGCAAGACTCACGAGCGAGATATCGTTGTCGCGATTTTTTATCGTCTTTTTTTTTTTTTTTACTACCCCGACAGTCGAGATAATTATTTAATATTGTGTGTCGATCGGAGGAACTACACAACGCGGCTGATAAGCCGTGTTAATGTAGTCGTTAATCGACAGGACGGGCGAATGGGGTATAAAGGTTGAAAAAGGCCTCTCACGACTTCGATAATTATACCAACGATAATTCATCGATGCAACCATGCATCTAACAATTTTTTTTTTTTTTTATTTACATTTTTATATTTTTCGTACAATGAAAAAATAAAGCGCTTAATTTCTTCAAAATATTTAAAAACTTTGGAAAAAGGAAAAAATCTTGTTAAATCTTTTTCGTGGAGAATTTAATTTTCCACAAAATAGGTTATTTGCAATATCGTCGTATCTCACATCGTTTTCGAGTTATTATGAAATTCATCGGAGCTTTTAAGAAACAAGCTATCTCAATTTGCCGATTCCCCGCCGAATTCAATGACTGGAAAATGTTTTAAATTGGCATCGAAGACCTGCTACCCTGAGTGAAAAATTTGCGGAGTTGCGGATTCTTCGGTGCAATAGTGCGGAAGGAAAAAAAATATAAACAATCAGGTGCCAAAAAACCGTATGTTAATCAAATGGCGAAAATTGGATGGCTTTGGGGAGGTACTTACAATTGGTCTACGAGGCTGGGCCTTCGGCTACATTGACCTTTATTTTCTTCGAGACCTTCAAGTCCACGGAAGGGCCAAGAAATTTGTTGACCCCAAATAAGGACCACCCTAATATACACATAATTAAATTACGAGTCAAAGCATAGATGTGTGTGTGTGTGTGATGCATCGAAAAGCCACATGACAGCAATTGATAATACACTGTCTGCCTCTATCAATTCTATAATAATATCAATGACAATTTATTTATTTTTCAACATCTCGATCAATTTTATCGAAGCTTGATTCTGCATCTACAAGAAGACTCGTTTTCGAGATTGTTTTGTCGATTTGCTCTCTCAGAGATAAAGTCGGAAATAATTGGAGCGTTTGAAAATCTTTTACCATTTCCTACCCCCAAAAATTAACGAACATTTTGTTATTATGGTTTTTATTAATAACGATAATAATCGTGACTCAAGAGTTATCCTTATAGGGTTGAGAGCATTGACATTTAGATAAGCGGAGGGAGCAGGAACGATATCTGTTTCCATCTCGCTCATCCACACACTCACTACCCCCCCTTCATACACATATATATGTATAAATATAAAATATCCATACATACATGGACACACAGTACGTGCCCTCGGTTATTACTTATTTATGCGTCGAGGCACAAAACCTGTTTGACGACGAAGGACGAAGCTCGGCTCGGTACTCTCGTGACACGTCCTTCGTGTCTGCTAAAAAAAATAACATTTAAAAAAAAAACGTTTTTTTCTTCCAAACCCCCGGAAAAACGAAAGAAAAACAAATTGAATAACAAAATAAATAAACAAGTTGACAAAAATCAAAACATTGGATATGGAAAAGTTGAAGTCGCGGGATCAACGAGCCCTCGAACGGATATATCGTTCGAAGCTTCTTCGCGCATGCGCAAACCACAACCTCGCAACGATGATCGCGCGCGCGCACACGCATCGTATGTCTCTTCGACCTCATACATAACCTCACTATCGTTCCGGTTACGCCATAAACATAATTGATAAACGCGCGGGGTGGCGGAGGAGAGAGAGAGGGGGGGGGTGGTTGGTTATTGCGATAAAAGTTTCGAACATGACTTTCATCTTAGCGATTGACGACGATCGAGGATCAACCAGCCGAGACGCGCTGCTTGCGCCCATCGAGCGATGAATTTTTTTTCCACTCTTCCACCTCGATCGCTTGATTGAAGCGCCCTCATCTCGCATCGTTATGCGCAACACGATACACCTGCCAACGACTGTGGGCACGTATAGTTTATTAACCGGGGCCCACGACTATTTGCAAACGAACAACGGGACGAATGAGTTTGAATGTATATACGTGTGTGTGTGTGTGTGTGTGTGTGTTTAAGGAATGATAAACGAATAGCCCGGTCACGCGATATATAAACCTGGTTTCTTGGTTATGTTGGACATACGGCCCGTGTTTCATCCCGTTCTCGTGCGCGCGCACACGTACGGTCGAGATTTCCGCGAGCGGCTGCTGCCGGTCGATCGATCTTCGATAGCAGCGCTGCTGCTGCTGCTGCTGGGCACGGCGCACGCGCGGCTCATCTCTCTCTCTCTCGCTCTCTCACGTTTACCGTTACGACAGAGCCGCGATAACGATAGTGGGCGGCCCGGCCGCACGAAGCTCTTCGATAGCGTTTGCCGAAGCTTTTTCGCGTTTTCCATGCATTTCGAATTGCCGGGCTTGTGATACAGGATGTTAGTGAAGGGAGAAGCGAGAAGCAGGAATTGGCATCCATTCAATGAAAATGTATTTCAAATATACTCTTTCAAACAAATAACTGTGATTAATTATTAGGCGAGAATTAATATTTTTGCATTTCTGTAATAATTATGACCAATTTACGTGAATTATGATTTTACAATGAATTGCGGTATTAATAAATATGGTAAAATTCGTTTTCATTTGGTCCGTAAAGTATTTGAAATACATTTTCATTGAATGGAATGCCCATCTCTTCTTTTGGAACAAACAACTTTAAGAAATCAAATCACATGTGCACATTTTTTGTCCAACCAATGAGATAGAAAATCCATCGAACTTAAAAAGTAATTAAAAAATGTCACGTTAAAAATTTTGTTATTTCCATTTTTTATTCTGTTAGCAGAAAGAATATGAAACACGTATAGGGCTGGTACAAAGTCAATCACAAACGTCCGAACGACCCCAATCGATGGCTCGTTAATAATTCAATCTAATATTATCCCGACCCGTGTGCACGCCATCGCAGTGAAAAATAAAATAAAATTCATCAGTCCCCGCTACAATATTTGTCCTTGAAAATTCACAAAAGAACCCAAGTAAAAAATTTATATATAGTCTATAGTCTATAGGTCTATAGTCTAGCTGATCCGACGGACTACGTACCGTCCAATATTTGGCGAAAATAGAATAAAATCAAGTATTAATTCAATTGATCTATTCAATTAAACGATTTATTATATTATTGAACAGAAAAACAAAATGTGCGCCTACAACGCCACCTGTTGAAAATTTTCCAATTTTTCTCCCTAAACCTTTCGGGTAGCAATTACGAATAACCGCAGAAGGAAGTATTCAAGTTGGTCCAGTCGAGTTGATTCGCTCGAAGAAATCGATGAAAAATGATAAAAATATCATCTAAAAGATCAAATAATATGCTGAGCTGTCAAACGGAATGAACCGCTTACAGGGCAAAAAAAGTAGTCAAGCGAGCGTGTTGGACACGCACATGATAGGGTTCCGTAGGCCTTGTGTAGTAGTCATTGAAATAAAATTAAAAAAAAAAAAAAAAAAATCAGTTTTGGATTTTTTTTTCAAATTCTTTTTTCCCGAAATCTTCGCGTAGCAATTACGAACAAATCCGCAAGAGGAAGTGTATCCAATTTGGTCCCGTCGTTTTCGAGTTTTAAGCATCCGAACAAACCACGATTCATTTTTATATAACATATAGATATATATATAGACTATATATACTTTTTTTAACCTGGGAAGGCAACAAAATAAATGTATAAATAAATAAACATATCGAAAAAAAAAAATTATTAAAAATCAATTCAGTTCGGTTCGTTGATTCGTCAACCCATGACGCAATTGAAAAATCTTGAACACTAGATACAACAGATTGGTCCCCCGTGGGTCTGGTAAGCTTTGTCGCGCATGGCTGACCACAGCTATGCCACGATCACTGGTCATACGTATCCCAGGTGGGCAAACCGTCGTACACGCAAAATTGTTTTTCACGTGGAATTATTGTAGTACGGCAAAGAACGCAACGTAGCAACTGATGGTTGTCCGAAGTAGCGTGTGTAAGCTGCCTACCGGGATACACCAGGAGCCGTTTTTACCCGTGGCTAGTGCGTTCGCGGTGGGCGCAGGAGCGGGGGGGGGGGCTTCGTTGCAAAAGCGTTTCGAACATTCATCGCGGACTAGCCGGTCGAGCGTTAGAGGCGAGGCGTTTTCACTGCAAAACGCGTGCGCGCGTCGCGAGCTCCTGCTCTGTTATGCTCTGCTTTTCCCGGCCGCTACCTGACACACGACCGAGCATCAGCCGTGTTTAACCGGTAATTCAGTTGTCGGAGGTCCTAACGGCTGGTAATTCAGACCCCGAGGCTCGCGGTTACACGCGATATCGAAATAACGATCTTCAAACGATCGCTTCGAGATATCTACATTCGGCGATTTATTCGATATATATATCAACAATACCGATTCCTCCGTCAATGCTGACACGGTTTTTTCACAACAATATGGCTCCATCTATGCTTAGCCGCCCCCCCCCCCCTGATCTAATGAAAAATATAACCTCTATACCCAGATAACAGGACTGACAATCTCGTTCCGCTACGATCGTGTTTCTACTTTTTTCATTCTTGTTTTCCGATTTTTTTTTATGTTTGTTCCCTCGTTCCTATCAATAATTCTACGTCAGGAAATAATGCAGTTTTGCCACAATCGGTTGTCAAGCTGGACGACCGGGTGTAAGTGGAATTTTTTTTCGTTGTTATCGTTAATCGAAAATCGATCGGTTTTGTCTCGTGTATCTCCAACTCCGGAACGACAACGGAATATTATTGGTTCGATCCGTCTGTCGTTCAAACTTTATTCAGTTTCACGATTGTTTACAACTCGACATACATATATATATATATATATTTGTGTGTATGTACTTTTTTAGCGGTGGGTCAGCGTCGGTGATAAGCATATCGCAACATTGGATTGTGATACTCGAAACATTGCACGTTCGGAATATTGAGCCTTGCGAACTTCGATCGTCTCAATTCCGAGTCCCAACCCGCGTCGTGGCAGCACCATCGGCAAGAACCCACGAAATTACGAAAAATTCGCATAACCGCGATGAATGTATCACGATCGTGCGATCGCGCACGTAAAAGCGTGGGATATCACAAACACGCGTGTCAGTGTGGTTAACACACACACACACACACACGATCTTTCGTCGGCCAAAAGCCCGTGAGAGATGAATCGCGGTTATATGCGGTAATGGAAATTCGTACTCCCCGGTGTCTCTCTCTCCGGTCGCGCTATTTATTTCTATCGATGATCCGTGTGCGACGAGGCGCACGCGAGCGCGTCCATTTTACCGTGGACGCCGGTTACACGGACGGCTTTCAGTCATCCCGACGAATGCACGCTCGCGTGCACGTACGCGCGCGAGTTACCATCACACGTCCGGCGACAAAAAAGTTAAAAAGAAGATCCAGAAGACAGAAAAACACAAACGAAAACAATATGACAACGTCGATATTTCGTTGTTTTCGAGGTGCGCGCGAATTCGAGTTCGCGAAAAATAGAAATTTTTCGCCATTTGCAATGTCGTTTGTGTGACAATATCGCGTGAAAAGTTTTCGGAAATTCATTCGACCTTGTCCAAAAATGATAATTTCAACGAAAACAACAAAAGCGATATTTCGTTGGTTTCGAAGTGCGACGGACAGTTCACGAAAATAGGAATTGGACGACATTTGCAACATCGTTTGTGTGTGTGTGTGTGTGTGTGTGTGTGTGTGTGTGTGACCGAGTCCGTGTTGGCCCAGAGATAGTCGCGTCCAGAGGTGAGTCAAAAAAAAAAACATCAATAAATAAATACAGAAAATGAAATGACCTTGGGCGTGATGTTGGGTGTTAATGTTCGTCTGGCGTCAACAACGCGCCAAGAGAAATCGATGACGAAGCGAAATATGTTGCAATGTGTTTTTTTTTTTTTTTCGTTTGTTTTGTTGTGTTTTCTTTTTTTTTGTTTTTTTTTTCACCACAGTCGCGGATCAAGAAACCCATAACCGATTTCCAACGATCTTGCAACATGTGCGAATAACGATAATCGAAATCGCAGTCGCTCTGAATTTTTAGCCACTGTAAATCGTGGAGTGTGATATTTTGACGAATTTGAATTACGAATAACTTCGTACTACGCGATATATGTGAACGTACGAATTCGCGTGGAACATGAATGTGTGGGTCGATGGTTCGTAAAGTTTTGTCTCATTTTTGTGGAAGAGTTAAAAAAAGAAGTCGAAAAAATTATTAAGCACATTTTTTTTTCTTCCACAACTTTTCGTAATTTATACGTGAAAAATCAGTACAACGGAAACGAAACGAGAAGAAAGAAAAAAAATGAAATAAACATTTCATGTAGTTAACCCTTTTTGGTCACATTTAGGTGAAATTAAGCTTTAGTCACACTGAGTAAAATTCATCCCAGCAGCTTCGAATTCCAATAAAAACATTTTGCAATCAATAATATTAATTTTTTTAAATTTCCTTGCATATTTCGAACATTTCTCCACAACTATATACTTTTATAATAGCCGAAATATAATTTCAATATGTTAAAAAAAAATTTAAGAAACAAAAAAAAAATTAAAATCGACTTTCTTTCACTAAAATTGTTATGATTTTTAAAATTTCCACGTGTCCAATTTTCATCCAGTTCACGTGACACATATTTTAGGTGAAAAAACCGTTGGGGTGAGTTCTACCCAGTGTAACTGCAAAGGGTTAATAATAATAATCCAATCCTAAAAGATCGTAGAATAGTTAAAAAAATGTTTTTTGATTTTTCCGAGTTTCGGTCGTTTGACCGTTTAAAACGTATAATCCGCTCGCGAACAATGCGATTGACCGTGGTGCAATCTGTCGCGACTAGTTCCCCGAAACACTCGTGCGACCGTAGTTTTTTTTTTTTTTCATTATCCATTGTTTTCTTTTGTTTCTTAGATGATCCGTGTATTGGAGTGATGTTAACCTCGGCTCAGTTGCATTGTAGAAACGTTTTTGGAACGAATCCGCGCGACCGACGATAAATGTGATCCGTCGGTGTCGCTCGCGAGCGAGAGAGACACACACGAGACACGACCCGAACGACCGTGTGTCACTTGGCCCCGGGCGCTGCTGTCGATGGCTGTTGCACGCTCGACGCGCACGTGGATCCACTTACAGTTAAATATAGAAACTATAGGGTGTTTGGTGACACTATCGCTCGATGAATATAAATATATATATATATACACACAGACGTATCCATAGATATATAGATACCAGTATGCTTGTGTCCACCCACGACTAGCGACGAGAGCCTCTTCGAACTCGCGAACCATCTCCCTCTCTCTTTCTCCCTCTCTTCATCTCTTCATCACGACAACGACTGGTACAGTCTCATCGATGTTTCGCGTGTGTTTCTTCTTCGACGTATTTCCGTAGCAATCACGTACCGTGAAAAAATTTGTTCCTCTCGACTCAAAAGTCTTCGCAAATTAATTTCACAACTTCGTCATCAATAAAAATGTTAACCCTTCGAGGTCACACGTGTTCTGAAAATAACGCGCAGGTCACACGAGGTCGCAATGAGACCCCAGCCGTGTTTAAACTATATTGTCGCCTCAACAATATCCTCTTTCGAACGAATCATAAAAAATTCCGTATATCAGTAATTGTTTTTTTTTTTTTTTTTTAATATTAAAAATGAAAAAAAGATTTAAAATTGTAAAAGATATGATTTATTTCGTGAACAAATAGTGTTTTTCGTGATATTCTCATTGTAAAGTGTTCAACACTCATGTGTTTACAATTTTGAATTCTATTCATTTTTAATATTTGAAAAAAAAAAAAAAAAAAAAAAAAAAAAACAATTACTCGCCTAATTTGCGCTTGGGGTCATTTTGACCCCCGGTGACACCTCGAAGGGTTCAACGACACACAATTCTTATTTGCAACATCGTTTTCTTCGTTTTTTTTTCCGCTCGTTTATTTTGTTTATTTGATTTTTTAGAGTGTACCGTCGCCGCCATTTTTGTTTTTACACGGGACGCCCGGCCCATCTCTCGCGTCCACTCGAGTCGAGGTCGCGAAGATTGCGAATCGTTTCGGCCCGAGCGTAATATATACGTTTGGTTTCGCGACGAAAGTACAACACTCGAGTGCGGTGCTTTGTCCCCCCCCCCCCCGCTCTCCTCCGACCGTCACATCCCCCCTCCCTGCTACTTCCTCCGTGTATTCTCGAAATAAAGTGAAGACGTGTGGAATCGCGAGGGCGGTTCGTCGGTGTTATGCAGCACCGTCAGCCGTAGCGATGGATACAGTGTGTGTGTGTGTGTGTTAATGTTGAGGTCGCGGCCGAGATACTGCGAGAGCGAGAGAACCGATGACGGAGACCGGAAGTAACGTGGCCCGGTGGTCGACGATACCGCGACGTTGCTGTTTATCGGTGAATATTACGATACGCAAACATTATATGCACGTTAAAATGTTAATATCGTCGGGGGCACACGTGTGTGTGTGTGTGTGTGTGTGTGTGTGTGTGTGTGTGTGTGTGTGTGTGTGTGTGTGTTATCGTTCAACACACGTCGTAACGTAATACTTGTGCCATTTTTGAACGTATGTAAGCGTGATGGCGGTTGACCGTTTGCATTAAAGGGTTATACACCACCTTGACACTCGGAAAAATCCGTATAAAAAGAATGGTTTTTTTTTTTTTTCATAACGTAGTTATTAACCCTCGCTTCTCACCATGGGCCTTTTCAGTGGAATATTTTGCGACAATTCAAATAGTTATGAGCATACGAATGTGCAATGAGCTTCTGAAACAACGACTGGATAGTAAGAAATAAGCCTCGAGATGTATTCTAGAATTTTTTTTCCAAATTTTTCAAATGCTCTTATGATGCAAACATCAACAACGTAACTTTTGGGGCACAGTGTGAGGCATGGATGGGCATCCATTCAATGAAAATGTATTTGAAATACATTTCTGACTGAATAAATCATTAATTAGAGGGTCTATTGAATATTAATTTTCATTTAAAAGTAATAATTCATCTGAATTATTGATAATCATCAAAAAAAATGTGAATAGATTAATCATTGCACAATAATTAATATATAATTATTTGTTTGTATTTTGAATAGATTTTTATTGAATCGATGCCCATCCCTGATGTGAGGACGGTGATATGTATTACATAATTTTTATATCATACAATTTCATTATACTTTAATGGACAATCAAAAAAAAAATTTAATAAACTTATTTACTAAACCACACCTTGAATTTCGTCCTATCCAACATTTCTCCCTTTTTTTTTCATTTATTCCTCCACCAAATCTCCTCCCCCTCCCCCTTCAACTTTAATCACAATATTCATAACCCCCGATTATCTTATTTTGATTTTTTTTTTCATTATTATTGTTATCATCTCTCGCGCGCCGGATAAATCGAATTCCGAATAGACACATTACAAACCCACATTTCCCGGACACTGCGCGATGATTATGACCGTGTCAACCCGTTGGTATCGTTATTGCAACTCGTGCCGGTTCGGAACTAACGAATATTACACGTACGAACCCCGCGCGCAAAACAGCCCGTCGAGTGTTGTCCCTCCCCGTATATATAGTTAAGTCGGTAGTGCGACGACGTAAAACGATCGCGCCGTTAGTTTTACGACTGGTTGTGTATACACGTTCACATGAACACATAACGTTCGGGGCGTTAGAATCTAGTTTGATGTTCCCCATCTAACGCGTGTACTAGTGTGCATGTGTGTATGTGTAAGTGTAAGTGTAAGTGTGTTGTGTGTATATGTGTCGTACACGATGTGGGGCTCTGTACACAATATCGAGGCTTGAACTCTCCGAGTTCAGATAAGATAGCGAACGGTTATATCGACTCTCGCATTACACCTTCGGTTCACCTGCACATCGATACAACCAAGCTTGCTTTGTGTATGTGTGTGTGTGTGTGTGCGCGTTTGTTAGCCACCAACCTTATCTCGGGTTTTTATCGCTGACCTCTGCACCATATGGCTCTCGCGCAGATGGAGTTACACACAAGTGCGAGTCGATATCACGCGTCCCCCGGACGACGACGACGACGACGACGATGAGCCCGGGGTTAAACCCACCTCGTAACCGGTATAATGCTCTCGGTTATACGCTGTTTGTGGCCGTGCCCCGGCATTATAGTTACCAAGTACACTCTCCTTCGACAATCCACCGGACCCCGTAACGTCTACATCGACGTTCAATCCGCGAGACCGACGACCCTCTTGTGTCTCGTTGTCAATTCGCGTAATTACGACATCGTGATAAAACGGTTGAGAGTTGTTGGCGAACGAGTTGTCACGATGGGGATCGGTTTGTTCGCGAAATTACCTGACTGGAATATATTTTGTTGATCGATACACAAAAGTCGTAACACCATGGTTTGGATTGAATTTTCTTTTCTTTTTTTAATGTGGATTTTATTTCTTTTTTTTTATGGAGATTCGTGAGAATATTGAAAAAATTATTGACTAATGTAGATACATTTGTGTGTGTTTGTGTGTGTGTGAAGTATTAGCATCGTGGTCGTCTGCTGATCGAGGTTCGAGTTATTTTGAGATACGAGTTCGAACTTCGAGACTCTGACGACAACATTTGAAATTGTTACAACGGAGACGAATAACACAATTGTGAGTTATACGATTATTTCTGTGTTCAAGATTATATGGAGATTGTGGAATTGATTATCTCGAAGGGTGTCGTCTGAGTTATAGATGAAAAGATTATTTACATTTAAAAAAAAGTGTAAGCTGTTTTATTCCATTCGTTAATATTTAAGAATTATTTTTAAGAATATCGAAAAGTCAATGATTTCCATCCATCAGCGCGCATGGTGACATCTCGCTCGCACTTATATGGCGGCCCACTGACGTAGCGCATTGCCTCGAGACGCGGTCGAATCTCGGATGGCGAGAGATAATCGGGACAGCGGAATAAAGATTCTACGGCGGCAGGAAGTTGGGACGGACGGAGAACCGAGAATTCTCTTTGTGCCCGTCCTCGTAGTTGTCTGATGTTTTTTTTTTTATTTAAAGAAAAAAAGAAAAAGCCAAAAAAATTGTATATGTTTATTTTTTGGTTATACCTCGTCGGAGGCTCCGCTTCATATTCGTTTTGCGCTTGTATATCCCCCATACGCTTCGGTCATGTTTCGCTTGCACCTCCTTCGTTGCACCGCCACCACCACCACCACCATCAACCACCGTTCACTCTCTCTCTCGACTTCTGAGCGCGTCCTGCCCCCGGGACACGATTCCAATCTGACGCGGGGATTTGCATAATTCCAGCGTACCCCGCCCCGGCCGTTCAGCTGCTCAATTATTACGCGGAATTTAAGATGTGTTTAAGAAAATAGCTCGACGAACCAGTGAGTCTTGCTTTTTCGTTTTTTCTTTCGTTTTGTTTTGTTTTTTTTTTTTTTTTTTAATTTTAATTTTTTAATATTTATTTTGTTTTTGCTTCTGATGGAGATTTAACGTGAAGAACCTGAAGAATCTGGAAAAAATTATGCGTATGCCTCTTATAACTCATAAGTGTTATTCCGGTTTTAATTACTGGTATATTGTTTCAGTGCGTATAGAAACATGCGTATACATAGATGGTGATGAATTCCAGCCATTACCCTGTTACCGAACATCAAATTGCCGCTGCTAAAGTACTAATTGCAAAAGGAACAAGTAACATAGTTGCTGCTCGAGGGTTTGGTATCAATCAATTGTGTCTTAGATCAATACTTATTAAGTTCAGCATAGTTTCTTTTACTATGCGTCGCTTTAAGCCTTCAATACCGCACCAGTACACTTACCCCTCACCGATGCGTACACTTATCCGCAATACGGGTCAAGTGGACACAATCTGACCTTATCAAGTTATTGTTAATTTATAACAAATTGTGAAGGAATCCTCTATCCGTTTCATAGTTGAATAAAGACCTTATCTAAATATTATAAATTGATTCCAATATCTTTCATGACTATTGTTCAACAGAGCTCGGAAGACTTGAGTGCGTACAGTTACCCCGAATGACTCTACTTTAAAATCCTGATAATCCAATTGAAGAGTATCGGTCGAGAAACGAGTGGTCACTGTGTCAGGTTTTCCCGTAGAATGAACGGGAAAACGGCGTCGTGGCCTTCTCTCACCAGGAGGTACAATCTAACACACACACACACACGCGCACACACAAACAAACACACATTGTACGATGTTTGCGCGCGATAAACGGATTCTGTTGAATTTCCCGTACGGTCCACTCGCTTCGCACATGTCGTTATGGCTCGGCAAAGTCGGTCGCGTCCTCGACAGCATCCTCGTTTGCTCTGCTCCTTTTACTTCGATAACCGCGAATGCGCGCGAGCGCGCGCGCGCGCAAAGTCGCTCGTACAATATAAATTCGACGAGCACGTCAGCCGTGTTCACGTAATTTTATTGTAATCATCGCATCGTCCGTTACCTTCATCGCGATAATATGTACGAGCGGATATAATTTACTCGATCATCGGGTCTCGGTCCATGTACGCAATCTCGTTAATTTCGTCGATTGACGTGCAAAATGCTTTTTTTTTTTCACTTCCGCTTCGTTTTATTTCACGAGACGGTATTCAATAATAATTTTTTACACGATCTGCGAAAAACTTATCCGATGAATTTAGCTGCTGTGTCCGTCGATTGTCCGAATCCGGATAATCGCAACGAGAGTTGAAATTATACAATATTTGATATAGCATGAATAACATTTTTGTATTATTTTTTTGATAATTTTTTTTTTTTTACCGCTAATTTTCGGTCGTATTATTGAAATTCGATAACGCTCGTCGTTAATTCAACATCATATATATATATAGAGTTTCGTTGCGCTTCACCCATCGTCAATTTTGACGTGGAGCCAAATTTTTCGATCCCAATAGGACAAAAAAAAAATTTAAAAAAAGGTTAACCAATGATTTATTACCCAAAAGAAAGGTATTATTACCAAAAACAAAAGAAAATACCACATAGAGAAACTCCACACACACACACACACACACACACACACACACACACACACAGCTGCACTATCGTATCGTTGGTAAAGAAGAGCTCAGGGCGAGGCGCATCGCATCGGCGTGCTCTCTTTAAACCGTTGGGCGTTCACCCCGACCTCGCGAACGCCGCGAGTCCATCCCGAGTGTGTTCCTCTCATCTCATCGTGTGTGTGTGTGTGTGTGTGTATAGATATATCTATCTATATATATGTATGTATGTATAATGTATTATATATTATATATATATCTGAAAAAAATCGAACTGGAAAAAAGCTGCTAATAAAATCGGTAAAATTACGTCTGACCGATTACCGATCCCACAATATAAAAAAAATACCAAAAATTCGTTTTTCGTATTCAGAATCTGAGGAAATTTTGAAAACTAAAATAAATATTCTTGAATATTTTGCCCTGAAACTGACGTCCAACTTGCTCAATGAAATCTAAATTAACGTCAATCAACGAAAAAAAACGTCAGAAATTTTTTTTTCAAATTTCGGCACTCGATGAATATGTTTTAATAAAATAACTCAATTTTTTAAAAATTATTTGTGGCATTTTTTTTTTTTACTGGCTCAAGTGATGCGGAATGTCTCATGATGTATCTTTTCACGTGTGTAGTACACACTGGGCGGTTTGCAACTGGTTCGAATGCCACGTCCAACCTACTAGAGTGCAAAGGTGCACTACCGGTTGCTCTCGCACAACCTCGCCGCGGCCCAGTTGACTTCCTCGCTCTCTCGCGGCGCGATTCCACAATGTGTCCCCCCGTCTCTCTCTCGTCCCGCTGTGCCGGACCATCGCGCTCGCTCGTTCCACCCCCCCGCCGCCGACCCCATCGGACCGCGGACTCTGTACGTGTGCAACCAGCACGCTTCCCGCTCTCTCTTGCGGGAATCGCCGCAACATCCCACTTGTGTACAACAGTACAACCTGTGTATCTGAACCATCGAGGGGCAAAATGGCACACCTGAGCACAGTTAAAAAATATAAATATTAAAAAAAAAAAAAAAAAAAAAAAACATGTAAATAAATTGAATGAAGTGTGAAAAATTCTCGAAATAAATAAAAAAAAAAAAAAAAAGCAAATTTGAAAGGATTCGAGAAAAATGTTGTGAATCTCGATATTCGAATGAGGTAAAGTGGCGAACACCGCATGAGACTGCGAAGCAATGAAAATTCGAAACTTCGGGTTCCCCGTACCTGCGATGGAAAAACGGAAATCGAACGAAAGTTACATTGATGAGTAGCCGGGTGAGATGGTTTACATATGAGAAAGACGGGGATGAGAAATCGTCGTGATCCGAATGACAAGAGAGAGAGAGTGAGAGGACGCGTCGTCGTCGTCGTCGTTGTCGACGACGAGGAATCGGTTGCCCTGATGGGCCCGAGAGGCGACCACCGGCGTGCCCGAAGGGTGGAGAGTGAAACCTCCGACCGCGGAAAGATGCACGTCTACCTACCGCGCGCGGATGAACTGATTGCGAAAATAAACATTCATTATTGTAATTACTTTCCGCAACGTGGGGGCCCCCGGGAGCCTCGATCGAACCTCTCTGCGCCGGTCGCATTACGTACAACACACACACACACACACACACACACACATACACACAAACACATATATATATATATATTTGTTCGTACGATTGTGTTGCGGTATGAACATGTGTGCTTTGGTCCGAGCAATAGCGACGGTCGATACTGTTGTGTGTGTGTGTGTGTGTGTGTGTGTTTGTGTGTGTGTGTGTGTGTGTGTGTGTGTGTGTGTAAGTGCCGCCGTCGGTCCGGTACGATAAAGAAGAAGAAACGATGAGAATAATTTGCACGAGTGAGAAAGAAAGAAGATGTTGCAAAGTTGGTACGGAAGCCAATGGGCAATCGATGCTTATATATATATATATATATATATATATATATTTGTGTGTGTGTTTGTGTGTGTGTGTAAACGCATCGAGTGAGTTTCATTGACGTGAAACGTCTCATGTGCTCCGTGTTGTGGGTTAATTACAAAGTCGAGATTCGAGTGAGAGAGCGAGCATAACGATTCCTTCATTAGCGAGAGAACGAATCGATTCCGTCGGGGTTGGGCGCGCGGCAGCGCCGCTCGTTTGCCGCATCGAGACCGCTTGCGCGCTCGCTTCGACCGTACGCATATACATATACGTTGGGTTCTTTATGCACCGGATGCGGGGAACCGATCGACCCAGGATCGACTATCCACGTGATTTTTCTTCCCGTTCGATGAGAAAGATACTTTGAAAAAAAATTGGAAAAAAAAAAAAAAAAAAAAAAAACAAACGAAAAGGTTTTGGGTCGAGATTTGTTGGATTTCCGCCATCGGCTTCGTTTGTTCTTCGGGTGATTTATCGCAATCTCGAAACGTTGAATGGATCAATTATTGCAACGTCGTTTACGAGAATCGTGGTAAACTAATGGGGGGAGAGTTGGCTGTGGCAATGGGAGCGGTGAACTGGGGTGTGTGTTTCGAAAAATATATATAGACACACACGCATGCGCACACACACACGTGAACATGACGATTGCGTTTGGGACTTTTGATCGTTTGGTTTGGAGAATTTGGATAATGATGAGAAATTTGAATAATTTTCATCGTTGCTTTCGATCAAATTTTCATGGAGGTTATCAGTACATTTGTTTAATTTTTAATTTTTCATTATTCGAACGTTTTTGGATTTTTTATATTAGCTCGATAAATCAAAATTTCTCGGAGATATTAATTACCATGCACTTGATAAATAAATAATCAATTATTATAAATAGTACATCTCTCGATTGTCAAATGATGATAATAATTATTTATATTTTTCATCGAATTTTTTTCATCCATCCGATTTCGAAATCGAAAAAAGGCTCAACAAAAAATCTCAATCTACGTACAAAAACAATCCGACAGGCATCCCACTTTTATTTTTTCCCCCGATTCCTTAGGAAAAATCACTCGAAAAAAAAAAAAAAAATAATTAGCGCAATGAAAATGGGCGCGACAAGCTCGACGTCGTTCTACGGTGATCGAGCGAAACCTCCTCACACTCGGGATATCTCATTACGGTTCCGGAGATTCGCATTTGAATAAAGTCACGGGTGAATGAAAAAAAACAAAAAAAAAAAAAAACAAACAGAAACGAAAAGAAAAGGCCCACAGTCGCGTTAGAGGGGATCAATACGCGCGCGCGCCTGCGGTGTGCTTCCGCGGTGGAATAAATTATCCGCGACGATGCGGGAGGAGTCGATTTTCTCCTTGCCGGTCGTTCTCGGATATACTAAACTTTCGTGCAGCATGCATGTGACACACACACACACACACACTTACAATATACACACACGACGACGACGGCAGCTAGGGATCTCATCCGTGCTCTTTTATTGCAATGCTACGACTTGGATACATCGGGGACACCCACCCTTGTCCGTCTCTCTCTCCCTCTCTCTCTTTTTCTCGCTCTCTCTATCTCTCTATCTCTCTCTCTCTTCTTTTCCACAGAGTCGTCGAAGCGAGACTCTCGCAAACGCCGATAACACGTCTATCGTGCGCGTGAAATGCCGTGAATTAATTATCACTGCACGCGAGGGTCTCGTGCGCGAATCTGTCGGTCGCCCCACAGCCTTACACACGCACACACACACACACACACACACACACACACACACACACTACAAGGCCCATACCGAGTCTCGATATTTTTAATCGTTCGACCGGGACGCGCCTCTCGGATCTCGCTACTTCTTTCACCCGCGCGCGCCAAGTTACAAGTATTCACCCTCTCCACCACCCTCTCCCTGTCTCGCTCCCGTGCCCTTAGTATCGCCAGTCGCCGACGCACCTCTACGGGCTCGTCGTACCGTCTCGTTCCTCCGGGGCCGTCCGGTCCTTTTCGCCCATCGTTTCACCGATACCATAAAATGTGACTCGTGCTGCAGTATTTCACGCCTGCCCACGCCTCCCCCCCCCCCTCCCTCCCGACTTCCTCGCCAAGCGGCTCTGCACATCACCGAGAAGCAACGAAGCGGGACGATTCGTCCTGCGAGATGGCGCGACGACGAAGACTCTAAAACGAAGCCTCTCGTTGTTGGCGTTTGGTGATGTTGGTTGATGGTAGTGTCCCCGATGCTGCTGCATGCTACAGGTGCATTCGTGGGTAGGGCGAGGGTGGTGGGGATGAAGATGGAGGAAGGGCAAGGGTCGCGGGTGCTCACGAAGGGCGAACGACCGTAGTGGCGTACGGTTATTATGCGTATTATGTTAATCCGTGGAGGGACAGCGAACATAGACGAGACTATGTCTGATGCGAATCGGTGTCGCATTTGTGTGTGTTTGGGGTTCCTTAATCGTTTTGGCTGTGTGGTTATGCTGCGAGGCATTTCGCATGAATTACGGAAGGTTAACGGAACCGAGACTCCTGCTTATTCAGTTTGGGATCCAATGAGAATGAAGTTTGAGAAGGTTACATAGTTGTGGGCGAAACAATGAAATTTTGAAAAACTGTACTTTTGTTGGGTTGGGCTGAAAACTGGGAACGAGCAGCGTTCAGAAAGCGGCCAAAATTTTGGAACGCGCAACAGCGACTTTCGAGTTTTCCTACGCGTAAAATATTAATGTAAGATATATGCCGTTGGGAATTTTTTTTTAGTAGGAAATTAAGTTTCCTACAAAATTGTTTGTGTAAACTTTTGGTCTATATAGCGTTCAGCCAGCGTTTGGACAGAAAGATAAATATATATATTCGTTGATTTAATACATTGTCATATTCCTGTCCAAACGCTGGCTGAACAACGCTATTGGAAGAAACATACACACACACACACACACACACACACACACACTCCGCCGTGGGTCTTTTGAGAAAAGTCGCGACGGATTCGTCGTTGATAACTCGACCGAGCGGTGGCTGCGGCCCCGAGATGCACCCAGGCGACCCCGACGAGCGCCGCACGACCGAGAGCGAGGTGTGCAATCATTCGAAATTGCATCACGAGCCATTCTTCCTTCATGGACTTTAATACGGACACGAACGAAGCACCGGCGAATTGTGGTTCACTAAACTCCAACAATTATTATCATGAGTTTTTGTTCATACATATAAATGCATGTTTGTTTTCGCACAGTCAACATTTGTATAACCATTTTTTATATTTTTTTCTTTTTCATCATTGTGATTTACTCATTGGGCTCAGTAGCGTCTTGTGTAAACGGGTAGTAAATATTTATGGACGATCATTATATTGTGTTGGATAGTTTTTTTTTTTTTCAATTTCCCAGATGGTGGATTGGTTGATTATTATTTTTTTCGGCACAAAAGTTTATCAATACGTTTTCATTTGCGTTAACATTTAAACGATGAATATTTTTGAAAAATTAATTCATGGAAAAAAATTGAAATCATTAATTCGACAAAGTAAAATCGTTAATGTCACCTCGCTCTTCATCAGCCAATGTCGAACATCGTATTTAATTGAGAAATAATAAAGAAAACATTTCGAACAAATTATTATCATATCGGATGAGGAAAAGGAAAAAATCCGAAAAAAAGTTGAATGAACCATCCGAGTCTAAATTATCTTTCAAAAACTTGAATTTTCTTGACAATCGGGAGAAATGAACAAACGCGGAAGTTTCGAATTGGTTCAATCGTGATCGTGTTCCGCGAGTTGGTATGGCATGTGTGTGTGTGTGTGTGTGTGTGTGGCCAAACGATCCTACGCCCACGGCGGTCGATGGAAACACCGCGACGACGACCGTATTATAAATCGACCGTTCGTCCAGATGCCATCGGGCGTGGAACGTCGCATCCTATGTACACCTACATGCCGAGGTGATCGCGCCAATTGGAGCGATAGATTTCCCTTTAATGGGAAGACGCGGGGCGACGGCGCGACGTTCGACGATGCTATCGCCGTGGCGCCGAGTGTCTATACACACATATATATATATATATTTATATATATATTTATATGTATGCGTTTACGCAAATTATTCACGCGCGCGTTACATACATATTTGTGTCAGGGTGTGTCAAAAAAAGCAAAGTTTTCCGATTTATCTGGCAGTTTCTACATTCAAAGTAGATACACTATTAGAAGACATCTGTCAAATGTTGAGCCCGTTCGAACGATATTCAGAGGTTCCGCTTTCATTCGACTTTGCCTTTGATCAACACGTGAACATTTTATATATATATTTTTTTAAATTGTTAAACAAAAAATATTTCCATTCCAAGTGATCTTGATACGATGTATTACACTTATTTCCTATCCCCAGAATTTATCATCTACCGGTAAAATAAATTGCAACTGGAGGAGAAACATTTTTTAACGTGTTGATCAAAGAGAAAATCGAATTCGTGAAAGCGGAACCTCCAAATATCGTTGGAACGGGCTTAAAATTTGACAGATGTCTTCCGATGGTATCTACTTGGGATAAAAGAACTGCCGGGAGAATCGAAAATCATTGCGTTTTTTCAACACATCCCAAAATGAAGCGCTTCATTTTTTTCGAATATTTAAAAAATTTTGTAAAAAGAAAAAATTTTATTGGATCTGTTTTGTAGATAATTCAATTTTCTACAAAAAAAAAAGGTGATTTGAATTATCATCGTTATCTCACATAGTTTCCGAGTTATTATGAACTTTACCGAAGCTTTTAACGAACAAGCTATCTCAACTTGCCGATGAACTGCCGAATTCAATCACTGAAAAATGTTTTAAATTGGCATCGAAGACCTACTACCCTGAGTGAAAAATGTGCGGAGTTCCGGATTTTTCGGTGCAAAACTGCGGAAGGAAAAAAATATTGACTATCAGGTGCCAAAAACCCTATGTTAATCAAATGGCGAAATTCGACGGCTTTGGGAGGTACTTAGAATTGATCCACGAGGCTGGGCCTTCGGCTACTTCAAAAATTATTTATTTAGAGACATTTAAGCCTATAGAAGGGATAAAAAAATGTTTGACCTCAAATAAGGACCACCCTAATATATACATATAACGTCGGGCCGAGAAGTGTGTCGTCGTCATCGCCGTTGGCAGAACGTAACCAAGCGTGTCATCGGGCGTGTGTTTCCATCTTGCTCTCTCGAAAGCTCGAAGCTGCTGCTCCGCTCTTGCGGGTCCGAGGCCTTGTCCCTCTCTCTCTCTCTCTCTCACTCTATCTCTCTCTCTCTCTTGCTCGCAAAACGCGACATTTCTCACATGCACGCGCCCCGACAATTTATTCCCATTCCACCGAAATTTTACGGCAATCATAAATAATCGACGCCGCATCGTCGGTTGTCGCGCCCCGGGAAAATTAATTCCCGTAAATTTTACCCTTCGCACAATTACGCATTTATTTTTTTTTTTTTGTTTTTTTTTTTACCCCCATTTTTTTTTGTATCAAATGTGACGACAGCTTCGGGCATTACATTATCCTGTTTAATACACACGGGCGAGGACGTTGAAAACGTGTGGCGCGGTTACGATGGCACCGAAGAAAATGTGAAAATAATCGGCGTTGACTCTGGCCGAGGCGCCAATTTCGTTTCGAACCGAATACCAAAGAACATTAGGTACAGTGTCGTGTCAACGAACTGTTTGGCCATTTATTATTATTATTATTATTATTATTTTCATTTTTTGTTTCTTCATAACTTCGTTGCAACGTCGGAGTCTCGCGAAACGATTGAATCGATCGTCAGTGCGGCGTTTGCGAACAAGATGATATGACGTCTGTGCGCGTGTGTATTTGTAATTATAGCGACATTTGTTTATAATCCAAATCGAGCGTACCCCACGACTAATTCTAGACTGTGATGCGTCGGTGGGATGCACACGCTCGCATCGACACGGCATATAGTGTTTACAAATCGTTGCCAAAAAACACGATGAATCTCGGACAAAATTCAAGCACAATCGTTATTATCCGATCGTATTGGTGTCATCGAAATTCTATATTCGGACGACCCAACCGAAACACGGTGATGTACACCAACTATTCGACCGTGCTTATCCGCAAGTACTCAGAGAACAAAGGAACGTTGTTTTGTTTCTGAGCCTTCGGAATTAATACAAAACTATCAAATCCCGACCCATTTTTTAAAATCATCTTACGAAAATGCAATTTTCGTGGAGTAAGATGAGGTTAAATCGCCAGCGAGTAAGATAACCGTTCAAGGCTCGTATTTGAACCAATTAATGTAACCAGTAGCCGTTCATACGGTAAGTCGTGGTCGATAATGCGCAACTTTTGGATTCGGTTAGACTGCCGCATCTGCATTTTTATAATTTTTACAGCGGCATAAGCATTTTGAGCGATGTGATAAAAAAATGCCTGTCTTTTGATGGTTGGTCAAAGTTGTGAAAATTGGGGTTGGAAAAAATCGGTAATTGTTTTCTTGGAACATCAAATCGTGATTAACCCGAATCCTAAAATGATTTTCCGATTTTTGCGTTTGTTTTCGGATCACGTGACTTTTGCGAAAAAGAGTGTGTGGGGTTAAACAAGCAGGCAACCGGTGGGGTAAAAAAGCCACGCGTCTCGGCAACGTTGAAGTGCATCCAAGGGAATGATAATTATTTCCCTAGCAAAGACAAATATCTGCGACAGCTGAGCGAGCTGAGAACATTTTTTACAAGTTGTTAGGGTAAGAAATAGGAACCGACAGAACAATAGTAGCTTCTCGCCGCCCCAAACGTAATTTTCCCAAAAGAGATGTTTACGTTGAACATAGCCAGGACCACAGCGATAATTAAAGCTGGCAATTATTTTTTTAATCTTTTGAAAGGTTAACATAATAAGTGATAAATATTAAAAAAACATTGAACCATCAAGTTCGTATTATAATTTGTCACGAAGAGAAGTTGTTTTTTTATTTACCCCACTGAGTGAGGTATAATAAAACCACCTTGAAGTTCTTTATTCAAATGGAGGCGGTCAATAATAAGTAAAAGTTGCATCGAAATTTTCTAGATAAATTTTGTGCCCAAAGGTTTATATCTTCAGAAAAAAATGGATGTTTGAGAATTTTTTGATAAATGCAGGTTTCACACCGTGAAAAGTGAAGAAACTGCGTTTGAACCCCATCGTTAATACCCTATTCATTAATTGCAAGAAGAAAAAACCGAAAAAATCCGAGTCCTTTTGAAATTACTCCAAATATAGATTTTTGGTTTATCGAAATAAATTATACCCCGCTCAAGATTTTCCAAGATCTCCTAACAACGATCGATATTCAGTCTAGAATCTACCAAACAAGAAAATTGCCGACTTAAAAAAAAAAAAAAACAAAAATACAAATTACAATTATTACGCTTTGGATTAGATTGTATTGAAAATTTGTAAAACCGGTTTAGATTATACCGTTGAATCGGATTCGGCCTTTTTCGCTGTGGTTCGTTGATCTGCAACACATATACTCAAGGCCTCGAGGGTTCCTTTACGATCCTCACGACCGCCCCTCCACCCTCCTGCCTCCCTCAACCAGCCTTCGAAATATCGAAGCGTGACGAGATGATGGAATAATGGTCGCCGATATATTCCACCATCGCGAATACCGTGTTCCACCCGTTGCCACTGAAATTTCCATCATTTCTCACCTCATCCGCGATACAAACGTGCTGCTGTCAGGTACCGATCGATCGCGAAACGTGCGGACGTGCGTTATTCGCGGACGGAATCGAATCTCGAATCGATCGTTATCCTCGAGTCTCAATCGCGATGCAATATCTCGAACCGGATGGAATCGGCATCGGTCTTGCGAGTGTTTTGCGGCGAGTTATGCGCACGCAGCATCGATCGACGAAGGATGGAATCGTGTCGGGATGCATTACGATGAAATGGCGCTATTCGTTTGACCCAGCCTGCTACTGGGAGATCTAACAGACGACGACGACGACGACGGCGACGACGAAGATCGGTGTACGCGAACGATCGATCGATTTCGATTTCCATCGACGTTTAACTCGAGAGAAATATCGTATCTCCGACTCACACCATCCATACGACCGACCTCGTCGTTGATATGGGTTCGAGTAAATCGGTTAATCGAATGAATTAGCTCGACTTATCGATTCGACTAATTTTCTTGTTACGAGTATAAGCACGCACGATCGGTTTGCAACGCTCGGGCGAGGCGTGTGGATGGATAATGGTGGGAAGATACCATTTTTTTTTTATCGACGTTGATATTATCACCCATGGAAATGAATAATATTGGCATTATTATTTTATCACCCTCGCGTGGTAAATAAATGTCTCGAATTAAATGTTTGGGAAACAAATTGGCTGTCAATGGAATATCGCCTGATGAAGTTAAACATTAACGTTTCAAGAATAATCGTACGAGTGATAATATTAATGTTTAATTATTTTGTGAATCCTCTTTGGTGACACTGGGTGAAATTCACTTCGGCAACTTTGAATTGCAATGCAAAAATCTTGGAATAAACGGAATTATTTCTGAAAACAGTTTCGAGCATGATTCAAACCTTGATTACAATTTTACATTTTTGTAATAGCCAGAATGTAGTTTTTGGTGGACTAGAGAAACTTTTTATAGAAGAAATGAAAAATTCTTCTCTTTAGGGTTCCGTAAAAATCTAGGAACCCTTATAATGACTACATAAAAAAAAGGTTTTTGACTAACAATTGAACTCTTCCCGCAAATTAAACAGTGTTCACGAATTTTGTTTTTTGCTTACACCATTAAATGAGATATCTTTGGATAGGTCTCCTTAAATGCAACCAATGATGTCCTGAGACCTTTCCATTTCAACCCTTCAGTCACGAGATATTTGCTTTCAAAGTCGTTATCAGATCAATTTCTAAAATTGGTTCATTGAAAGAAAAAAAAAACATTTGGATATATATATGCATTGACATCGAGTGCCGGTGCAACGGTTAGCACCGGTCGACTCCGTTTTCAAAGCTCTCACAGATGCAGGTACACACTGCTACGGTTGTACGTGGTGCGCGATGGAATTGCGTTCCGCGCGGCCATTCCATCGCGCGTTTTCACGCAACAAGCCGGAGCTCCTCTTCGTCGTTGGCACGGGGCCAGGAAAAAAAAAGGGTGGCGTGGGTGCGGCTAGACGCGCAAACGCTCGGAGAAGACGAACGAACCGTGCTGACCAGAACCACAACCCGAGCCCGCGTCTCCGTTTAGCGCTTAGTCTTCCTCTCGACCTCTTCTCCAACGTATTTTTATTTTTTTTTTTTCATTTTTTCAAGGAGCTTCTCTTCGCTGCTGCATCGTGTCTTCGTCGACTTGTAGACTTTTTTTCCAATCGCGATGTGTTTATTCTTTTTTTTTTTTTTTTTCAGGCGGGATATATTTTTTTCAAGATCACGAGAAAATTCATTTAAGGAGTTATCCTATTGTAAAATTCTTCGAAAATTGAAGAAAATAATGTGAGTCGAAATCGATATACATATGTATATGGGGAAGTTCATGTCAAATTTGAAGAACTATAATTCCCATAAAATCTGAACATCCCGATGAATTTTGCTCAAATTCGATACCAAACATCTTTCTATAGTATTGCAACTTTGTGCCAAATTTTAGCTCGGAATTTCGAAAATTGTCGAAGCTAGAGCACTTACGTTGATTCTTGAAAAAATGTAAAACGACATGAAACATGAACGGCTCGATGGATTTTTCCCAAATTCAATCCGAAACATCTTTTGATCATAGTGCAACTTCATACCAAATTTTGATCCGATATCTAGAAAATTGCGCCAGCTGGAATGCGCACACCGTTTTTTTAGACATTTTAAAATTTCTCAAAACAAAAGCACTCCATGAATTTTTTTCAAATTCAGTAACAAGCATCTCCCTCTAGTCATTCAACATAATACTAAATTTAAGGTTCATCTGCATTGTTAAGTTCCATGGGGTGTTTGTAATCGAAGTAGCGAATGAAGAATGTGGCGCGCAGTTGGACGAGCTCAAACTTCGAACGCGTTTTTTAAGAAACTATGTTCTTCATTGTCGAGTTCCGCGAGAGACGGAAATCTTTCGTGTCGCTCCCCCTCCCCCCCCCCCCCCTCAATTGCACACACGTTCCTCGATGACGTGTGTGGGTGTCGTCGTGAGTTGGCGACGTGCCAGAATCTCGTGGGAGGCTGACCAGGCCGATATACCGACCTCAGCCTCTGACCTCTCCCGAAATAACCCGCACACCAGCCACGCACCAATACCGTTGCACTCTGCAAGCTCGGTAAACGTACTTGTGCTCCGACGTAACCCCTCTTCGCTCTCGACGACCCCTTTTGACTCTCTCTCTCTCTCTCTCTCTCTCTCTCTCTCTCTCTCTCTCTCTTTCTCTCTTTCTGTCTATCCTTCTATTTTTTTTCTCTCCCTCTCTCTCTCACGCTGCATCCCCCTCCAAAATTACCTCCGTTTCTATTTCCGAGTTTGCTTCTTGCACTCGTCAACTCACTCGCTCTCTCTTAGTCGCTCTCTGACTCTGGGTTCGTTCTGGTTGAACGATATTGCCGCTGGAAACTTTTCGAGGACCACTCGAAACCGAAACCAGCCAGCCTCGGACTCTCAACGTTGTTACGTATCACAAATATTAATAACATCCGATAAACACGTTTTCACAATCCGTAACCCAGTTACGTATGTCGATGCTGCAACAATTTTCCACACCCACGTCTACACGTCGATTATTTACCCACGTCACGATTTATCACCAGTCGGTAGTTTTACGATTAAAAATTTATAGATATGTATATTTTTTTTCAATATTTCGAATAATTTTTTTGGTCCTCGAAGAAAGGAAATTCATCATTGATGCAGTTTTGAGAATTAATTTTTTCCATTCTTTTATATTTAGAAAGTAATGATTTTTTGAAAATGCAGAATAAATGTGGCCAATCGTGTAATTGTGACCGGTATGATCAATTGAGCCGATTAAATAGTTAAACATAGATGTTTAGAATTTAAACTTGTCTTTTTTTACTCGACCTTTTTTTATTTTTATTCAATTACATGTACGTCGACAATTAACTTAAAAGTATCGAAATTTCGTCTCCAATGTCTGTTTTATTGTCGCCTTTGGGAAACGAAAATTTGACGGGAAAAAAAAATCATGTGAAAATCATTCGGATCGAATACCCTCGAAGATTCAAATTGCAACGACTATTTGCGACTGTTTTACCGACCTCGAAGCCTGCAGTCAACAAATTACTTCGGAAAAAAAAATAAAAAAATACAAATCATAATAATAATAATAAACAAAAATAAAACAAATTGCTACCGCGAGTATCGATATCATCCGTCTCCGCTCGTGCGTTTCGTTTTTTTTTTCCCGCGTAGCGACGATGGAGCTTTGCAGAACCGAACGAGGGTTGTTCCCCGGTCCTGAGAAATTATGACGTTGGGCACGACCGTCGCGGGGCGACACAGACGCGCGGTCAGTTCCATTAAGATGCAAATACCCCGATAATTCGAAAGCGTCGTGAATATCTCGCGCCAATGTCGTTTCGATAGTCGTCGTTCACGCGTCGCTTACCGCGTAACGCCCAAAGACGCGATTCGAGTCGCGACGATCGCGCTAGGAGGCTCGCCGTTAAAGGGGTTACACCACTTTGGCGCTCGGAAAAATTGATATGAAAATTGTTTTGTTTTTCACCCAGTTATTGAAGAATAATTCGTATTCTATACAAATTTATTATAGTTCTATGAACAATTAAATTTGAAAAATTGGTCAACAGCGTGTTGGGTACGCACATGATATACGGTTCCGTAAGCGTAAATGTTGAAAACAAAAATTTTAGTTAGTTATTTTTATGTTTTCATAAACTATTTTTGGTACTGTGCGTTATAAGTTTGATTAAATGTACTAATTAAAAGCTGATGCATTTTGGAATTCGTTTACATTTTTTGCATAGATAGCTTAAAAGCTAGATGAGGCTAGAATTCCGAAATGGATTTGAATTTTTATATGACTGAACGTTTAAAATGAAAGTATAAACGATAAATTTATATAAAAATTACGAATTTATATAAAAATTTACATAAAATTATGAGCGATAAATTTAGCGAAAGAAAATACACGAAAAAATCGATTTTCCGAAAATTTCAAGGTTGTGGTAACCCCTTAAGCCTCGGTGATCTCGTTCGACGTGGTTGCACGCGCATCTCACGAACTTCGTGTCGTTTTTGTCAATTTCCAAGGTTCTTGGGGCGCCTACGCCGTGAATTAATTAACCGTCTACGTGGCGAGTTTAATTGCCGCGGTCACTCGTTTCGAATCTTCGACGATGCTGAGGCCTCGCCAGCCTGCGACCGTCGCGCGTTTCTCGACGGACGAACGGAACGGCCTATCGGTCGACCCAACGTCATATACGGGTCTCTCGTGCATGTGCATCGTTGGGTTCGTCGCACATCACCGACGGGCTCTGATGGATATTCATCGGGCGGTAATCTCGCGTGTATCGAACACGACGATGCGACAAAGCCCCGTACGCGGTGCATCCTCGAATAATCTTCATGATATTATGGTATGTATATACATTGAGGTGTGTTAAAAAGAAGCAAAGTTTTACCATTCATCTGGCAGTTCCTCCGTTCGAAGTAGATACTATCGGGAGATATCTGTCAAAATTTGAGCCCAATCGGAATATATTCAGAGGTTCCGCTTTCACGAATTAGATTTTCCATTTGATTAACATTTTTTTTTTTTTTTTTTTCAATTGCAATTAATTTTTGCCGGTAAACGAAAAATTCCGGGGATGAAAAGTAAGTGCAATACGTAGTATCGACGTAACTTGAAACGGTGATATTTTTTGTTTTACAATTTTTAAAAAAGTTAACAACTTCGTTTTTCAACAAAAATCATTGAAAACTAACGAATAAAAATGGGTAACTTTTTTAAATTCTAAAACGAAAAATATTGGCATTTCAAGAAACTTTAATACTATGTATTGCACTCACTTTCTATCTACGGAATTTTTTCGATTACCTAAAAAATTAATTGCCACTAAAAAAAAAGAATGTTCCCGTGTTCATTAAAGGCCAAATCGAATTCGTGGAAGCGGAACCTCTAAATATCGTCCGACTGGGCTCAAATTTCGACAGATATCTCCTGATAGAATCTACTTCGAATGGAAAAACTGCCACGAGAATCGAAAAAATTTGCCTTTCATCGACACACCCTAATATCTCATATACATGCATATATGTATTTATAGAGCTACGCACACGCTTCATCAATGTGCAATCCCGGTAATCGAGATAGCCATTGCCCTCGAGCGCGAGGGACTCAAAACCGGATCGAATTTATTTATTAATAAACGATGAAAACGACGCAGAACAGAAACGTGTCGTGCGGACGCACGAGAAAATGCATCACAGGTCAGTTACAGCTTTGCAGCTATATATATATATATATATATACATACATACACACACGATATATATATATATATATATATATATATATATATATATATATATATACATATATATTCGCACGATCGCGACTCTCCGCCCATAAACGTCTGTCCGGAATAAACAAATCTGGAAAACTCGTTAAGCACATAAATACGGTTAAGGTTGATACGCATGCGCAACATATAGTCGTGACGGTACGAAAATTTTATAAGCGACAAATTGCAAAAATGTAACCGTAATACTTTACTGGGAATTAGGTGTGAATGTAAATTACGTGATTGGCGAGAATCAAATATGTAGGCGACGGAGGGGGGGGGAAGAGGGGAGGGATTTGTGCGTGTGTTTATGGATATCTCGCGGTGCGCGGGTGTATGACTATTTATGTATAATATTATGTGCTACATTTTGCAAGGCTATCGCGATCGCTGGATCTGTTGCACCAATGTGTCCACCAGGTTCTGTCGTTCCTAAGCTCTCTCTCTCTCTCTCTCTCTCTGTCTTTCTTCCTTGCCACAGATTCTTTCAACGATGTTAGCTATATAAATGTTTACCGCTTGCACACCGCAGCTATGGTACCGATGTAGGTATTATATATATATATATATATATAGATATGTATATATAACTATAGATCTATATGTATGTGGCATTCCGTGTCAAATCAGACGGTCAAAAGCCTGACCCCTGCCTATTTAGTTTCAAATTTTTTTATTTCGCTTTTATTTTGTCTTAAATAAACTCATTTATTAAACTTCTTATCAGAATTTTCGGACCTCTCTTCGACCCTTGAAGAAATAAAAAAAACTACTCCGAAATGACAAAAAATGTATTTGGAGATAATAAAGAATGGGTGGATTTTTTATTTTTTTTTCTTATTTCAGTAGGTCCAGAGTGGAATCTATGTTGCAACTATTTATTTTCGTTTCCAAAATAAAAAATGTGAGTTTTTTATTTTGGTTCGAATTTTTCAAATTCTGTTACATGACCATTTGAAATAAAAAATTCCGGAGATTTGATTTTTCGATAAGTTGAAATTCGGATTTGAAAAAATTGAACTTATAAGCTTTCGAAGTATTGAAAATTCGAAACATCGAGACCTACACCCGTCTGATTTGACATGGAATGGCCGTTGTGCATGTACGTATGTGCGCACAACGCCCTCGATGTTGTGAGAGGCTGTGATCACACGGCAGAACTTAATAGCTTTTGTGGGGTGACTGGTTGACTGGCCAGTCAGCCAACACCTGACGTATTTCCAGGGATATCTAATTACCGGACGGATTGCAACGCGCTCGCGCGCGCGCGCGCAAGCGCGTGTTCGATCTCTCGAGCGCGGTGTGTGCGCCGCGAGATGCCTCCACCCATCCGCGCGGGACGCTCGCGGGTCTTCCCCGGAAGCTCGGTCACTCGCCGCGCACAACGATGTATCATTTTTGGCGGTCTAATCGATCGTTAAATCATCACATTCCGCGAAGCAAACACATCGCGACGCACTCTTGGCCACCGGATAATAGACGCTACAAAAATTATTTTGCAGTTCGAATATGTTACGTATAAATTAATAATGCATCGGAATATCGCGTGAGGGAGGGACGGGCATTCAAAAAATTGGTCAAGAGCGTGTTGGGCTCACGCACATGATAGAGTTCCGTAGGCGTAAATTTTGAAAAAAAAGGTTAGTTACTTATTTTATATTTTTCGTAAACTATCTTTGCTAAAGTGTTCGTTATAATGTTGATTAAATGTACTGATTAAAAGCTACACTTTGGAATTTTTTCACAATTTTTGCATCGATAGTTTGAAAGTTAGAGAGGGGGGGGGGGAAACTCTGATAACGACTTTGAAAGCGTATATCTCATGACTGAAGGGCTGAAATGGAAAGGTCTCAGGACATTATTCGTTGCAAATAAATCAAATAACAATAATAATGATAATAATAATAACAAACGGACCATCGATAAGGTTCGCAATTCCGTTTATACATCCCGGGACGGGGGGAAGGTAGGGGGAGGGGGGAAGACCCTCCCCCCCACTTCGTATCGCGAATTCGTATATTTATTTCGATCTCGAAGTTTGCGAGAGAGCGAGCGAGTGAGACAACGCACGTCTTACAATATTTTTGTGTCTGTGTCTGTGTGTGTGTGTGTATGCGCATGCGCGTGTGTATATATATCGCCGGGGGCATTGCGTATATCGATAATAGCTCTCACGAAAAAAAAAAAAAAACCACCTCGCACTTCCGTTCGCGGCTTGGTGTATATGCTATATATGAGGGAGAGACGAGAGACGACGACCGTGAAGAGACTCTCGGAGAGAGATCGTATCTCGAGCAATATTTACTGCACTGTGAGAGCGCGAGGCATCAGACTGGGCAGCATAGAACGGAGACGAGGAAGAGAAGTACGGCCGGTTTGTTGATGCTGCTGCTGCTGCTGCTGCTGTTGGGTGCTGCTGCTGCTGCTGCTGCTGGATGCTGCTGGCGCAGATTAATGGCGCGATCGGTAATGAACGTAGGGCATGGCGCGCGGTCCATGGCAATCACCCTGCGGTCCCACAAATCCTTCCCCTCGCCGAACTTTCGTCTCTCTCTCTTTTTCTCTTCCTCTCTCTCTCTCTCTCTAAAATATATATATGTATGTATATATATATGTGACGAATATATATATATATAAAAAATATATTGTTGATCTCTGGGTGAGCTGCTGCACCTCTCGGCTGCTCCGGATATCGCGGTTTGTACGTATTCAGTGTACTCGCGTGCAAAACGTGTTCCACACGTGAGGTACTTCGAGCATGGATGACCATCGGGATTTTTTTTTCGACTTTCAATCCCAGACACCCGATCGAATTGCCAATGATGATGATGATGATGATAATAATAATAAACTAAAGATAATAATAATAAACTAGAATGAATAAAAGTGGGTGACAAAATGTAACCCAATTGTAACATAGAACTTGAAACAAATTTTACGAATGGACAAACAGTGGAAACATATACGACATGGTATATGTAACCTATAATGGGACGTTAACGATCGCATCACGCAAATAATGTGGAAATTTGTTTCTTTTTATTATTAAAAAAAAAACTAAAAATAAGAAAATAAATATTTGAAGAGGCCCCAAACTTGAAGGGTGAAAGGTATTTAAAAAAACAATAACAACAACAGAATAATGGTCGTCCGTCGCCAATGCTCCTACCCACAAATCATCAAGCGGCCACAGCACCTCGAATCGATAATAATAAACGCTTGAACGCCGTGTCGGCTCGTCGTCCTCATTGAAATGTGAATATTTTGTTTTCACGTTAATCTCACGAATTTTGAAGGGAGCTTACTTGCTCGACAGTTATCAGCATATGAGTTATATACCAACATATAAGCATATCAGTATATCGGTCTAAGTGAAAGGGCAGATAGGAACTTGAGAAAGTCCGTAAAATGATAATTTAAAAAAAAATCAGTTTTTCTTTTTGGGTTTTTCTCGGGTTTCGTGGTCAGCGAGGAAAAAATACATCAGACAGGACGGTCGATCATCTCGCTCGGAAGTGCCTCACACCGTAGACACCGATACATGGCATCACGATGTGTGCGATTTGCGTATAACGTTGCGGTCTGTACCTTCCAAACTCTCACGTGCATTTTCGCCACATGTGCGAGAATGCATCGCGAGCAGCGTTGTTATGAATGGTCGAGAACCCCCTTGCCGTCCATTGGGCACGCAAACTGTTTTTTTTTTCTTCTTTTTTACGTACGATATGCAACGCGGAATTTTCGAGACACACTTAATAGCCATTGACGTCCTCATCTCTTTGTACAAACGTATATATAGCTACATTACGGTGTGTTTGAAAAACAATGCAAATTTCTTCGATTATATACTGGCAGTTTCTACATTCGAAGTAGATACTATCGGGAGACATCTGTAGAAATTTCAGCCGAATCGAACAATGTTCAGAGGTTCCGCTTTCACGAATTCGATTTTGCCTTTGATCAACACGTAAACAATTTTTCTTTTTTCTTTTCAGTTGCGATTAATTTTCTAGGCAAACGAAAAATTCCATAGATAGAAAGTAAGTGTAGTAGATAGTGGTGTTAAGGTCACTTGAAATCGGAATATTTTTTGATTGACAAAAAAAAAGAACCTTTTTTTTCGGCTATTTTCAATGAATGTGTGTCTAATAATAAAGTTGTTAACTTTTTTTAAAAATCGTGAAACAAATAATGCTTCCATTTCAAGTGACCTGAATACTATGTATCGCACTTACATCACATCCCCAAACTCGTTCGTTTACCTGAACAATAAATCGCGAATGAAAAAAAAAACATGTTTACGTGTTAATCAAAGGCAAAATGGAATTCGTGAAAGCGGAACCTCTGAATATTGTTCGATTGGGCTCAAATTTTGAAAGATGTCTTATAAAAGTATCTACTTGAAATGTAGGAATTGCCGGAAGGATCGAAAAAATTTGCTTCTTTTCAACACACCCTGAGCTATATACACCGGGGCTCGGGATGCAGCCTGCGTTGCAGGCTACGATATAAATGGAATGGGACTCGGTTGGGAGTGAGCGAGGGGGAGGGGGGTGACAGGGGAATGCAACGCGTCGTGGCAGCGAATCGCCGTATAACGATGTGCTCCATAAAGACCGAAAAATGTTTGGCAATATGCTGCGGGGCACTTTGGGTTTTGCCATTGGTCCCGAAAAAAAATCGCGTGCGTTCGCTTACATTAATACGGGAACGGAGCACACGCACGCATTATTATCAAGAGACGAGAGACCGAACGGAGGGAGAGAGCGGGATGCGAGAAGGCCCCGGGGACGGGGACCGAGTTGTCCCGGGGCGACGCGTAACCAACACACTTGTGTCGAGAAGAGGGGCTCGGGGGGAAGGATATTCGGAGAGACCGGTGTGCGCGCGTAACTTATCCGAAGGACCGTCGCGGTAAGCGATTGCGAGGGGGCAAAATGGCACGGTTCGACGTGGGGCCCAAAAGGACGCCATGAGTAGAGTCATTCGGGGTAATTGTACGCAGCGGGTAAGTGTAGGCAGTGCCTATATTTTCGTAAGGGGGGGAGGGGGGTTGGGCTGTTACTGTCACGATATAATTCAGACAAGTCATAGCGTCTTGGGCCGTATGGTTACTAAGTTTTTTCGAAAAAAAAAAAAAAAACGATTTTCATAGTTTTTATCCGAAGTTTCTCGCGTCACGGAAAAGTTTGTCACACCTAGTGTATCTAGGTTGTAAGTTCTAAGTAATTTTTTATGTTTATCTGTGACATAGTAGTACAAATATCAGAATAAAGTTTGAGGTCAGGTTCGTTACCGTTGGATATGTGATATTTTTCTTTCAAATTGGCATGTGTGGGGGTAAGTGTACGCGGATAAGTGTTCGCACGAAAATACCTTATATGCGTATACCTCTTATAACTCACAAGTGTTATTCTGGTTTCAATCACTGGTACATTGTTTCAGTACGTATATAAACATGCGTACACATACATGATGATGAATTCCAGCCATCACCCTGTTACCGAACATCAAATTGCTGCTGCTAAAGTGCTTATTGCAAAAGGAACAAGTAACATAGTTGCTGCTCGAGGGTTTGGTATCAATCAATTGTGTCTTAGATCAAGACTTATTAAGTTCAGCATAGTTTCTTTTACTATGCGTCGGTTTCAGCCTTTAATACCGCACGCGTACACTTACCCCTCATCGATGCGTACACTTACCGCAATACGGGGCAAGTAGACACAATCTGACCTTATCGAGTTATTGTTAATTTATAACAAATTGTGAAGGAATACTTCATCTGCTTTAGCGCCAATTCATATTTAAATAAAGACCTTATCAAAATATTATAAATTGATTCCAATATCTTTCATTACTATTGTTAAACAGAGCTTGGAAGCCCTAAGTGCGTGCAGTTACTCCGAATGACTCTACCCGTTTTTTTCACCGGTGGGCCATTTTTCCTTCTGTGATCCTCCCCACGAACCACTCAGTTGGCGCAAGGTCCGAACCGAAATCCCGACTCGCCAGCAGGATATCGGAACGAGAAATGAAGGAATACATACGTTGACGCTCGCACGCACGCACCAAATATCCTTGTCCCGTGAGCGTACACGCAGGCCGTATTATCAATGTCTCCGATGGCAATCCAGACGGATGCAGAGAAATATATGTAAATGGAGTACCCATCCGCTGACCATTCAGCCTTGCGGATTCTGATACACACACACACACACATGTGTGTATTTATATGTGTGTGCGTGTGTTTGTATGCGGCTGACACAAATGACAAAATAACTGCCATATACAGGGTGTATAATTTGACAATTCGTTATAATTATTTTCTCCGAACTCCCCCCCCCCCCCCGAACCATATTCATTCGGGCAATTTATCGTTTCTTCTTTATCACGACATCGTACGAAATATTTGGAACTTTTTTTCGTTGGTTCATCATTGTCAATGATGCTTCCCTGGACGTCACGAATTGAGCCCCCCAATTGTCATCACAATGCAATCGTATCGGAAAAAACGTACAAAATTGAAAAAAAAGGAAAAGAAAAAAAACTTGGCCTCTAGCTCTCACAATTTTAGAGATATCCTGCTCAAATTCGGTATAATATTGAACAACTACAGGAGATGCTTCTTACTGAATTTGAAAAAAAATCCATAGCTTGCTTTTGTTTTAAGAAATGTTAAAAGGTGTAAAAAACGGTGTGCGCACTCTAGCTCCCACAATTTTTGAGATTCTGGGCTAAAAGTGATGGTAAAAAGTTGCACCACTATCGAAAGATGTTTGGTATCGAATTCGTGCAAAATCCATCGGGACGTTCAGATTTTATGAGAATCATAATTTTTCAAACTCGACACATTACACTCACATGGTGCTCTCAACGTCACAAAAGTAAAAAAAAAGGAAGCAAAGTATAACCTTGGCTTCCTCATTTTACACATTTGCCAAAGCTTCCTCTATGAGGATACGAAAACTGATCGTACCATAGTTCCTCATAGAGGAAGCTTTGGCAAATGTGTATGTATGATATACAAGTGTTACTCACAAATGAGGCAGGCATGTGCAAGGTTCTACTTTGCACCTTTTTTTCTGTCGCATCGTCACATATATTTGTACGGTTTGTTGGGTGTTGCCAGGCGCCAATCCCAACACCCCGTATAAGATGACGAGGTGTACCGCGGGGTCAAGAGGAAAATCCGAACGAGATGTCCGGTGCATGCACACTCTGCCGAGCGTGACACGAGGGCGCAGCATTTGTTCCAATCTAGAGGCGTCTCTCGGGGGGGGCAATAAATATGCCCGGAGCTCGGTCTGATATAACGCGAGTTGCGTGGGTTGCTTTTGCTCCGATACCCATACAACTGAATCCACACGGTAATGGCGTGTATAGACACACACGCAGACACAGACACATACACATGCGCATGATATCCCAACACGTGTCGGTGGACCGTGGCGTTGAATCAGTCGGTCGTGGCTGCTTGATTTACGCCGGCGCGTACGGTTCTCGCAACGAGTCCGAACCCCGGAGAATCTCTATCGTTATTCGCCTGCATTTCCAGGGACCGAAAATAGTATCGGGACTCGGGTCTTTCAGCTCAAGAAGATACCGGCGACAGCCACACACAAATGCTCCACGTCTCTGACAGTGGGCTGCGTTTTCTCCGTCTCTCTTCCTCTCGATCTCGCTCTATCTCTCTCTTTCTCTCTTTCTCAAACTTGCAGAGCGACTCTTCGGTCCTCACGTCGTCGACGGCATTATCCGACACACACACACACATACACGCACATTAAAACATTCGCGCGTGAAACGCGTATAACGTTTATTATTTCGTTACAGTTTCATCGTCGTCGAAGAATTTCACACGGCTATGATATTCCGGCGGCTCATACGAACCACCACGCGAGACGATCACGAAATAAGAGCGTGTTGGGCACGCACATGATAGGGTTCCGTAGGCGTAAAGTTCTTGAAAAAAAATAATGTAGTTAGTTATTCTTATATTTTTCGTAAACTATTTTTACTACAGTGTTCGTAATAATTTTGATTTGATGTACTAATTGAAAGGTACATTTTGGAACTTTTTCAGTTTTTTTGCATCGATAGTTTGAAAGTGAGAGGGATTTCGGAATACGAAAAAAGAACTTTCGGTATTTTTCATATCGTGGGACCGGTAATCGGTAATGCGTAATTTTAACGATTTTATTACGAGGCGCACTCTGCGGAGAGGTCGCCCAAATGTCCATTTGAGTTGGCCCAAATTATCCTTTAGGCAACCCAAATTTTCCTTTGGGCAGGCCCAAATTATCCTTTGGGCAGGCCCAAATTTCCTTTGGGCAGGACCAAATTTCCTTTGGGCAGGCTCAATTGTATATTGCATATACACATAGAGTATATATACGCTGGTATATACTGCTCTCGATGGAATCGCGTGTGTCCGTCTCGGACACTCGCAGGGTGTTTAGCATTTTAATGGACTTTCTCTCGCGGTAAGGTAGCAGTCGGTACCGTGACATATAGATACGACAAGACGCAACGCGTCTGTATAAACATGCCTATATGGCGCTGAGGGGGGGAATTGGTGGTGTTGGGAAGGACGGCAAGGTGGAGGCCGAACAGAACGGCGCGACATCGGCGTCAACGATCGAGGTGGTGCCTCCAATAGGGCTCCACCTTGTCGCCTTCGAATCCCTCACTTTGCTACCCGCCGATACGTACATACATATATACATACATGCGTGTTTAAACGATTGCCCTTTCCACATCAGTTGGGACACGTTCGTGCTGTGTGCCACGGACGGAAACTATACGCACGCAGGAAAACACGAGACCCGGGGACCGCGATCTTGTGGACCGGTTTCGAGGTTGGCGGGCTACCGCGAGCGACCGTCTTCAACATTGGTGCGCCACCGTCAATGAAAAACTCGGAATGATGATAACGCGAGCACCCGTGAGGTGTATATATATTAGACTGGATCTTAGCAAGGATCATTTTTGAATAAAAATAGGAACGCCCCCCATATAGTTTCCAAATAATTTTGGATAAATATTTGCGATGGGCCTCCTTTCTATCTCAATATTAACCCAAGCCTAAGTAATTTAATATTTTTTGTCGTTGAATATCATGAAATGCTTATCGGATTAATTTATTATGGCTAAAATATCAACAGAAGACAAAATGGCCCAATATGCTTTCTTTATCAGAACGATGCGTGTTTAAAAAAAAAATTGTTCATGACCAAAAACAAAATAGCTGAACTAATATGGCGGCTTGAAAATTGGAAATCATTCGAATTACAATAAAAATTGCGTTTTCACTTTGCTGGGGTCATCGGATTGGAATTTGGGACTCGAAATATGACAAACACTAAGGTGCAACTCATACGACGAAGTAATAAACCAAAAAAAATATATATATATATATATTTACTCCAAAAATTTTTATCACAAGAACTAAACACAAAAAATAATAGATAAAAATTGTTGAAGTAAATATTTTTTTGGTTTGTTACTTCGTCATACGAGTTGCACTTAAGTGTCTGTCATATTTTGAGTCCTAAATTTCCATCCGATGACCCCAGCAAAGTGAAAACGCAATATTTATCGTAATTTGAATGATTTCCAGTTTTCAAGCCGCCATATTAGTTCAGCAATTTTGTTTTTGGTGATAAACAATTTTTTTTTTTTTAAGTACGCATCTTTCTGATTCTGATCTGAAAGAAAGCATATTGGGCAAATTTGTCTTCTGTTGATATTTTAGCTATAATAATTTAATCCGATAAGCCTTGCATGTTATTTAATGACAAAAAATCTAATATTACTTAGGCTCAGGTTAATATTGAGATCGGGAGGAGGCCCTTCGCGATTATTTTTTAAAAATTATTTGGAAACTATGTGGAGGGCGTTTCCATTTTTATTCAAAAATGACCCTTGTTGAGTACCAGTCTAACATATATATACACGTAGCAGGCGGCCTCCACGGCTCTCTATACATATATGTGTTCATATGTTCGTTTGTGTGAGTGTTTGAGTCATGAGGAGTGTGTGTTGTACACGTTGGTCACTTACAAAAGTGGGCAGGTATGTGTATGAACGTTTGCGCGCGAGAGTAGCGAGAGAGACCGCCAAGCGCGTCTGATTGGCGCCCCCGGAGCGGCTGACCGGGGACCAGGGATGCCCCCGGGGCCTGGGGAATCAACGAAGAGCCCCTGGCACCAACGGCAGCAACATTCGCGCGGGGCTACCGTAATTACAAATTGCTCCGACCGAGTCTAATTAGTAATTTCGGAGGAAACACCGTTCGTTCGGGGATCGAAGGAAAGTGTTCGTGGACTTTGATCTCCCGGGCTCAAAGTACGCACGAGAATACCTTATATGCGTATGCCTCTTATAACTCACAAGTGTTATTCTGGTTTTAATCACTGGTATATTGTTTCAGTGCGTATATCAACATGCGTATACATACATGAGGATGAATTCCAGCCATCACCCTGTTACCGAACATCAAATTGCTGCTGCTCAAGTACTAATTGCGAAGGGAACAAGTAAAACAGTTGCTGCTTGTGGGATTGGTATCAATCAATTGTGTCTTGGATCAAGACTTAAGTCCAGCACAGTTTCTTTTACTATGCGTCGCTTTCAGCCTTTAATACCGCACGCATAAACTTAGCCCTCATCGATGCGTACAAGTGGACGCAACTTGACTGTATCAAGTTATTATTGATTTATAACAAATTGTGAAGGAATACTTTATCTGTTTTAGCGCCAATTCATCGTTGGATAAAGACCTTATCTAAATATTATAAATGGATTCCAATATCTTTCATTACCATTGTTCAACATAGCTTGGAAGCCCTACGTGCCTACAGTTACCCCGAATTACTCCATTTATCTTCCGATCTCGTCGTTGAGATTGGATTGAATTCGGAACAAATAACCCTCTTCTTCAACGAAGTATCCTGGAATATGTAACAATGTTTTCCTATACTTAAAAAAATCAATTGGTTATTCGTGGCAAGCCTTTTTCAAGCCTCGGGGTCGATGAGACCCCAGTATGCCAGCTATGTTATACCTTGACAAGTGAGTGTCAGCTGAGGGTTACAGAACAACCAATTCGGAATGAGAACTCAATCGGAAATGGATCACGAGAAGCAAGCTCTCGTTCATATTCTCATTAGAGGAGGAGCTTTTGATTGCTCATTCACCATTTTTCAGTCAATTTTATTATGCATATGATTTTTAAATATCCATACATAAATTATTTTTTGTTGACATCTCGTTGTCGGATAAACCGGACAGGATGATGACTGAGACGACAAAAGCGACGTGAACGATGATAAATACCTTCGGCGAGATAGCCGCGCGGCCAACGTGCTGTCGAACCGGCCAACTAATCCATAAACCATACAACGCCATCGTTGTATTAACGATCGAGGTCCATAAGCGTTGTTCCAGCGTATGCGATGGGGGCTTCACATATATACGCACCACGAACGCGCAAGTAAGATCGCCGCGTGGTAATGTTGGCAAAAAAGCGGTTCCGGCGAGTTCATTTCCTTCCACGGCGCTCGTACGTTCGTCTCGGGCGTTGTTGGCAAGAGAATAAAAGTTGCAAAAAAAAAAAAAAATCTCCTGCAAGCCACTGTGGGCTCTCGAGTATCGGCGTGCAATCGCGTCGATTATCCACCGGTTAACGAGACAATTAGCACCGAGAAACGGGGTGGCGACGGCGATGATGACGCTGGGGAGCTGTGCGCTTGCGCGCGCGCGAGCCCTCGACCGCTTCGGCCGACGTCATTCATAAATACAACCGTTAATCCCGTTACGATGCACTCGCAAAGAGGTGCGAATATTTTGTCTCGGGTTGATTGACGAGTGGGGCATCGATCGATCGTTGATCGACGAGAGTGATGTGTGGGAGTGGCGTTGAAAAACACGGATCAACAAAATCTCGTTGGTTGCCAAAGTCGAGACGAGTGACAGAGGATTCTTACAGGTTTTGCTTCCTCATAAAGGAAGCTTTGTGACGGTGGGAATTTTTTTTTTAGTGATCTTCATGTCACCATGTTTGGAATGTGCCAAAACGTCGAGAAAACACATTTGTAGAAAATGTCTGGATATATGTATGTGTGTGTGTGTGTAATGGCCTCCCAAAATTAAAACGTGCATAACTCGAGAACGGTTTTAGCTACAGCCCCCATATTTTGCAGACATGCACAGCTCCGTAATCCCTTCTATGACTATAATTTTCGCGATGATTCAAGCTGCGACTCGGATTTCATGTCGTTTTTAAATTCTCAAGAAAAGGGCGTTATCACTCTAGCGATCACAAATTTTCAGAGACTCGTCTAAATAGTTCTTGACGAAGGGATATGTACCCGAGGTTGGTTGGTATTGCATTTGGGCCCAATCCATCTATAACTTTCGATTTTATGATATTTTAAATTTTTCCAAAAATTACATTTGTCGCTATAACTTTCGTTAACTTTGACCAATCGATCTCCAAATTTACAAGCCGCGATATGTATATCAAATTTGGTGAAGATCGGTGGGGTGGTTCGGATTTGAAAGGAATTTAAGTTACTTATTATAAACCTCTGCCGATTTAAAAAGTAGCAAGTTGAAACTTGCAATTTGCTTCCTCTGAATTGGCGGTAGGTAGTGAACGAAGATTACTTCATCAGGAAGCCAAAGCAAAAATGCTTCTTCATAGCCCCCTCATTCATCCTTCCTCATAAAGGAATCTTCGTTCACTACCAACAATTCAGAGGAAGCATATCGCAAGTTTCAACTTGCACCTTTTTGCTTCTTCTCGTGGAACACGAATACGTCTCCGAAAATATTACATCGGATGCAGTTTTCGAAGAAAAAAGTATCACAGGACCAAAGAAAAGTGTTTTTAATAATCTTTGAAAATTGAGGTTCGAAAGTATTAAACAAAAATACTCATAATAAAATAAAATAATTATCAATAGACGCGAAGGACATTAATTTACCGTCTATCATATTTATTATTTTTGCAAAACCGGACTATTCCGACATTTCGGAACATCGAGCAATTACACACTTATCTTTCGATCTCTTAGTTGAGAAAATTCTAATCATCGGAAAAACGCATTGCCCAGACTCCCGGACCGGAGAACCCGATCGCGCGACAACAGGTTAAACGTGTCGCCGCCGATCGTCGAAGAATCTCGTTGGATAATCGTTATCCCCATTTTTTTCGTTTCATTATCGAGTTTACCGTCGAGACACGCCCGTCTCGAAACGTCAGAGAGAATTTTTCGACCGTCTCGCGCCATATCTCCGAGCGATGAAGGATCGGAGAGCAGCGCCATTGCGCCGCAGCTATATACACGACATACACGTATACGCGCGATCGGGCAAAAAGATCGTTAACTCGGCGGCAGCAATACGCCCCGCGCGATTACACGGTCACGCTGGCTACCTGCGTAGGTGCGTAGTTTCACGCGTATCACGCCGTGCCAATAACTCGTCTGCTGCGGAAAAAAATTAAGCTATTAAAAAAAACAAAAAAGACCCAAACTTGATGCAACGATTTTTTGTTTTTCACACAGCATCCTTGCATCTCGACCTCTACATTGGAAAATAAACAGGCTCATAAATCCGCTTGACTTTCCGTGATCGATGAAAAGAAAAAAAAAACAAAATGC